>CM032233.1:82417500-82462500 GCA_019009955.1 Riptortus pedestris
TTGCCGTGACAAAGAAAAAAGGTTCAATGCAAATTTTTGTATCTAATACGAGAAATTTGAAATTGTTTAATTTCGCTCTCCTCTAAACCCCCATCCCTCGTAGGCGATTTCGATTTAATGTACACAGTTGAACAACCAGTTACCGTTTCTCAGATACTCATGTACTTACCGACGCCACCTCGAAACTAAGCTAAAGTACGTCACGCAGGAGCTGCGCAAACTAAGCAGATTTCCCTCCTGAAGTTTAACAATATATAAATCTACATACTGGTAACACAACACCACCATTAAGTGAATAAATACAAAAGGATATAAGAAATCTTTAGTCAATTTCAATAGCCTGCCGACGGGGTGCGTCTGAAATTTAAACAAACAGGTCTGCCATCTTCTCTTAAATATTAAACTTAAATATTTGGTATTTTAGCTTCAAATAAAGTATTATATAACAGAGTATTGTTTATGTAACGTAAGTTTGCTGAAGGGTGAAAACTGAAAAACGCAAATATCTCGGTTAATATACAAAATAGAAAATAAATGTGTATAACAATATTTATAGGACATTTAATTTGCATTATGATTTATTCTATACACTTTTTCGATCCGACTTATAGCAACGGAGATATTTCGAATTTTCAAAATTCTCCCCTTCTAAACCACCCTTCCCCCTGGTCCGATTTTAGCCGTTAATGAACTAGATATTTTTTTTACATAAAACGACTAAATATCGAGTTTGGTAACGATAAAAAAATTTGCGACCTCTAGAGCGGTAACAGACAAATATATATATATATACGGACCTCATTTTCGTCATCTACTAAGTAGGATCGATGGACATTTGAAGACAAATTTCGAAAATTCCGTCATGAGTACGACCTCAATAGCTGATTTCCCTCGAGGGAAATCTGCTGAAAACCGATGATTAGAAGGAGGAGGGGGTTTCTGAACGCTGACCCTCTCTTAATACTTGCGTAATATCTATAAAACAATATTTATAGAACACTAAATTTGCAATAAGATTACATATATAACATTTTTCATTTCGACGAATAATAACGGAGATATTTCGAATTTTCGAAATTCTCCCCTCTAAACCTCCCTCCCTCCCGCTGGTCCGATTTCAGCCATTAAAGAACTTGATCTTTCTTTTTTTCATAAAATGATTATATATCGAGTTTGGTTTATTATTTATTTATGCGGCTGGCCTTAAAAGCTATAATCTCTACTGCATGATAAAGTACTGCTTTTGACCTTATATATATATATATATATATATATATATATAATTCTTTTTATGGGGGAAAATAATTAGTCCTGGTTAAACTTGTATTTTAACAATAACACGATAACCTCTTCTTCATGAGGATGTAATATTTACACAAAACTACAAGTCTATTTACAGTATTTACAATTCGTACAGTTTCGACCGACACTTATAATCGCAGATTACTCAATATTATAAAGTCCCAGTTAGCACGATACACCAGATATTTACTTTGCACTCGCCGATGTATTTTTGTAATTCCCTATTCTATATAACCTTTTTCAGTAACTGTAATATATTTTAAAATATCTGGTATTTTTATACCGCGAGGTTACTTCATTTATAGCGAACGACTGACGAGTACGTGAGACGCCGCTACACCCTCACACGATCCTTGTCGAAGCATGCATGTAGGGAGGAAGTAAAAAATTGTTTAGCTTTTCCAGAAGACCTGTGTAGGGGGGGGGCGTCCAACAAAATCTGGGCAATAGCTAATCAAGTGCCAAAAGGAAAGCATCAAGATCCATAGTCCGCTAGAAAGATAGACGTAGAGTGAAAGAAAGCGTGAGAGGTGTAAAAGAGATCGTAAAGGAGGCGAGGAGTATTGAGGGAGGGTTTACACCCTCCATAGGAATACCCTAGCCCAGCTGTTCCCTATACACTCGCCCATTTGTACCTTTCCAACTCATTCCGACAAACTCCCTCCTCATCCTCTACACCTACTTCTCTAGCCCTTCTGGCCGCTCTAACATTGGCCAGGGGAAAATTTTCAAAAGGAGACAATTTGAAAAAGCTATTTATTCCTTCAAAGGAGAGTTTTCAAAGATGACTTACAAGGGGAGTGCACGGCCTTCTCCCCACCGATTTGCACGAAAATGTTCTAGTGTTTAGTACCTGATGACAAACCAATTCTGTTAAAACGAGTGAACGCACTTTTCAAGCGTTCATCTAAAAAAAATTGTTTGTCTAAAAAAAGTTGGCCTGAACATCTTGAGTCGTTCCCAAGATATCTTCTTCAAGAAGTCACCCGTGGCTCAGGGGATAGCACTTTCTTTTTGTAGCTAGAAATCTTGAGTTCGAAACTTGCCGGAAGTGACTATTTTTGGGGGGGGGATTTTTTTTCCAATCTTTGCTTCAAGGTCGTTTATTTAATATTAATAAAGAAAAAGTTTTTTTTTTCTTAATTTTTGGCGCGTTCCATATATTTAAAGGAAATTCGAATGCTTTCTGTCAAAAATTGAATTGGTGTAAGGAAATATTTAATATTATACAAGAAATATATTATAAATTGAAAAAGTAAGTACATAACAGTTATCAACAATAACGCATCTATCTTTACTAAAGTTTACTTGATATTATTTTATTTTACAATTAATAAAGATATTTAAAATTTAAAAAGTAAATTTAATTTGCAATAAGATCGATTCTGTACAATATTTCGATCCGACTTATAGTAACGGAGATATTTTGAATTTTCGAAAATCCTCCCCTCTAAACGCCCCTCCCACTGGTCCGATTTCAGCCATTAACGAACTCGATCTTTCTTTTTACATAAAACGACTAAATATTGAGTTTATTAACGATCAAACAAAAATTGCGACCGCTAGAGCGGTAACAGGTATATATATATACAGTTTTGAACGGACCTCATTTTCGTCATCTACTAGGTAGGATCGATGGACATTTGAAGAAAAATTTCGAAAATTCCGTCATGAGTACGACCTCAATAGATGATTTCCCTCATGGGAAATCTGCTAAAAAATCAATGAGAAGAAAATTTGGAATTTATGCTTCAAATAATGTGGTTCATTATATAACAGCGTCTAGTTAATATAACATGAATAGTAGGGTGGGATTACTGAAGGCCGAAAACTATAACATGCAAATATTTCGTTTAATAATCAAGATAGTGGGAAAATGCACAGTAAATAACTTTTGCAATAAGATTGGTTTTATACGATTTTTCGATTCGACGCACAATAACGGAGATATTAAGAATTTTTGAAAATCCCCTCCTCTCCAGACGCCCCCTCTCACCAGTCGGATTTTAGCCATTAACGAACTTGATCTTTGTTTTTATGTAAAACAATTAAATATCGAGTTTCGTAACGATTAAACCAAAATTGCGACCGCTAGAGCGTTAACAGACAAATATATATTATTTTGAATGGATCACATTTTCATCATCTACTAGGTAGGATCGAAGGACATTTGAAGACCATCTAGGCGGGAGAGCTATCGCCGAGTCCAGCGGTTATGGAAGTTTGATCGGGCGGCTGCGGCACGGGAAATTCTGGATGGTGGACCTGCTGTCCCCGTACATATCGTGCGGGAATTGGATGAGTTTTGGAGTCTCGTTGTGGAGCAGTCCCTTCCCTGGAGTGGTGAGGAGGTGCGTGGGGAACGATTGCATGCCGGTACTAATGTATGGACTCCTGTAACAATGGCAGAGGTTACTACCATGTGCCCATCGGTGGGCTCCGCGCCTGGGCTTGACAGGGTTTCTCCGGCTGTGTGGAAGGGGTTGGACTGGCGGGTCCGCGCGCTCCATTTTGAACATACTTTTGCTTAAGGGTCGGGTGCCGAAAGAGCAGTTGAGAGCCAGAGTGACAATGATACCAAAGTGTGAGAGGCCCGGGAGCCCTGGCGACTATAGGCCTATTTCTGTGGCATCAGTAATTGTAAGACACCCTCCATCGTATAGGGCTGCACGGTTGGAGTCCCGTGGTTCCCTCTGGTGCCCCAGCAGTTTGGATTCAGGAGGGGATTTGACGGCGTGGCAGGCAATGTTCTTTCTGCTTGGACGCAGTCTTGAGAACCGCATGGAGGAAGAATAGGATCCTCTGTGCGGGCCTTTCTGTGCGTGAGAAAGGCTTTACACGAGTGTCAGTCATGCCGCCTTTTTTTCGTATGCTGGTGGGGGTGCGGTGGTCAGGGGGGATTCATTGATTACATCCGTGCAGTCAACGGGAATGCTACTTCGCGAATTTGTAAGACAGGTGATGTAAGCTTCGGAGATGCACCCCGTCCCCAGATGGAGTCCGACAGGTGATAATTTGTCTCCAATTTTGTTCAACATGGTCATGGATCACGTAGTGGCTGGCCTGCCAGGTGATGTGGGATTTCTTTTGGGAGGGTTTCGTTGTGGGGTGCTGGCGTATGCGGATGATTTGGTTTTACTTGCATCCTCTGTTCCTGGTCTGAGGTGTTTGTTGAGAGCCGTGGCTGATGGATTAGGTGATTGTGGGGCTGGAGCTTAATCCGCTAAGTCACGCACCCTGACTGTTTGCACTGGAGTCTGTGAGGAAGGTGGTCTGGCTGGAGACCGAGGTCCGTTATATGTCCGTGATGCCGTCATCCCAGCCCGTTGGTCTTGAGGATTCCTGGGAGTATTTGGGGGTTAAGTTCTCTCACTCGGGTGTGGTGCGTGACCATGTCGATGTAGGGCCTGGGCTTGAGAGGATCTCTAGGCTCCTCTCAAACCACAGCAGAAGATGGAGCTCCTGAGGACTTTTTTTCTTCCGAGGATGTTTCATAGGGGTACATTTGGTGTCACCTATCAGTACACATTGAAGGCCATCGATGTGGCGGTGAGGTCTGTTGTTCGGAGATGGCTGAGGCTAACCTCACGATACTCCGTGTTCCTTTTTTCATGCTCCGGCTAGATTCGGTGGTCTCGGGATCCCTCGGTTTGAGTCACTGATGCCTTACTTTAGAGCAAGGCGCTTCTGCGGGGTGGATGATGCTCTGGAGAACTGTGGGCTTGGCGATAATGTCCGAGAACGCATTGGGCTATGACTTTCCATGCCATGGGGAATGTCCTCCACATCCAAGGGGCCGGGAGATTGAAAACCTTTATTCCACAGTTGATGGCCGTGACCTGAATGGTGTGGAGGAGGTGGGGGCCTCCTCGGCTTGGCTGGTAAGGAGATCCCACGATATGTCGGGGCGTGACATACGTCCAGTAAGCTGAGGTTTGTACGCGGGAGCACTCCCTTGTCCGAGTCTCCGGTTGTCCACGCGGGATTGGCAGGAGGACGGATGGGCTCAATCAAATGCAGGACTGGGCTGTGGAAGAGAATGAGACACAAGTTCATGCTGTCAACCATCCACTGCCCTGCCCGGGCGATGCGAACCCCTGGCAGTCACGTTAAGGCATCATGCAGTAGTGAAAGCTTCTTAGTGAGTCCTTGGCGGATGAATGGGATGGAGGGTCTTTCGGTGGAGAAGACAAACTCGTCCAGGGGAGCAAGAGGAGGTGTGGCAGGTCGTACATTATTATTGCCAACGAGGGAAGTAGGCTGGTCATCTTGGATGTCACGGTTACGTGACAGGGCAAGGGCTCATTGAAAGGACGAGACCTTCAGTTCAGCCTGAAAGTTAGAGAAGTATGGCAAGTAGTGGTGGGTGCTGAGCGCTGCGTGGCCGCCACGGCAGTCTGGCGAGGAGGCGTAGGGTCATTCCGGTCACTGCTACATATAAAGGAATTTGGGCCAAGTGGACTGCGAAGGAGCTTAGGAGTATTGGCGTGGGAAGCCGAGTCCTGCACTGGATGACCCTGCGGATACTTCGGGGTGGCAATATGAATTTTGGAACTTTTAAGAAAATGGCCACCCTAGGATGCAGTCGTCGGCGTGGAGTGCTCCCAAGGACGTAGCCCGGGGTAAAACTGGGTCACCGCTGTGTGAGGACCTGGTTTGTTGCCTAATAAGCCGTAATAAAGTTAGGGTTTTTATTTTGGCATTAGGTTTGTGTTTGTTCTGTGTACGGACTGGCAGAGCTCTTATATTTACTTATTTTCTGTTACGGAGTTGTGTTTATATTGGTTATTTCTATTATTTTTTTTTTTTTTTTTTTTTTTAATTAATTTTATTTTCATTTTATTTATATAAAATTTTTTTTTTTTTTTTTTTTTTTTTTTTTTTTTTTTTAATTATTATTTTTATATTTCTTGTTTAAGTCTAGGTTAGGGCCTGTCCTAGATGTGTTAGGCGATCTTAGGCGAGTCACCCTAGCAGGGGGTAGGCTCACAAATTTTGACCCATGTGGTCAATCTTAAGGGTGTAGCGAGCCCAAATGTATAGACGCTGCTTATATGTGTTATTTTGTTTATGGTTGTAATGTATTTGTTAATGGAGTATTTGATGAATTGTAATAAATTATCGCAAATAAAATATTTATATAGGATCGATGGACATTTGAAGAAAAATTTCGAAAATTCCGTCATGAGTACGACCTCAATAGATGATTTCCCTCATGGGAAGTCTGCTAAAAAATCAATGAGAAGAAAATTTGGAATTTATGCTTCAAATAATGTGGTTCATTATATAACAGCTTCTAGTTAATATAACATGAATAGTAGGGTGGGTTTACTGAAGGCTGAAAACTATAACATGCAAATATCTCGTTTAATAATCAAGATAGTGGGAAAATGCACAGTAAATAACTTTTGCAATAAGATTGGTTTTATACGATTTTTCGATTCGACGCACAATAACGGAGATATTAAGAATTTTCGAAATTCCCCTCCTCTCCAGACGCCCCCTCTCGCCTTTCGAATTTTAGCCATTAACGAACTTGATCTTTGTTTTTATGTAAAACAATTAATTATCGAGTTTCGTAATGATTAAACCAAAATTGCGACCGCTAGAGCGTTAACAGACAAATATATATTATTTTGAATGGATTTCATTTTCATCATCTACTAGGTAGGGTCGAAGGACATTGAAGACATTTTTCGAAAACCCCGTAATGAGTGCAACCTCAATAGATGATTTCCCTTGAGGGAAATCTGCTGCAAAACTATAAGGATCAGATAGTAAAGTAAAAATAGTTCTAAAACAATTTTTTTTGTTGTCCAGTAAAATCAATTAATCCAATTTGTATGCGATTAAATGTTATCCCCGTTGGTGGAAATGAATACAAATGCATCAGAAATCTAACAAGCTACTTTTTGGTCTACCCCTTGTTTGAGACTGCAAATACAGGGATACTTTGAACAAGTGTGCAGGAGAACTGTGGTCCCTACAAATGCTCACAATATCCCTTCCTTTCCCCTTCTAAGCACACCCACCTTTTATATCCATGCTCTTAACCCAACAGATCCTTAAATCCACAACAATCCTAGCACTTTCTAACTTCCATCTTCTTTGTAGATTCACGAAATCATATCGAGGATATACCTTAGCTAACTGAGATTTTAGCATGTCATTTTCAATTAAATTGTTATAGTAATCGGTAGCGTTTCAACAAATATGGAACTGGCCTTTCCTGCCTGCTCAAATATCAAGCCGCTCAGACCGATTGAGCCTCAACCACTTTAAGATTTCCCTTAAGGGTAACCATTGAGGTTGTACTCGTGGCGGGATGACGAAAATAAGGTCCTATGAACAAGTGAAGTAAAGGAATTGTAAAATTTATAACCTCTGCAAAATTAATAAGTAAATTTAGCCAAGAGTTAATCTTGTCTCTGAAGGATTGTCTTTTCATAAGATATTTTAGCAGATTTCCCTTAAGGGGGAGGTCGTGCTCATGAAGCGATTTTCGAAAAATTTCTTCAAATGTCCATCGATCCTACCTATGAGATGACGAAAATGAGGTCCGTTCAAAATTATATATATATATATATATATATATATATATATATATATATATATATATATATATATACTTGTCTGTTAACGCTCTAGCGGTCGCAATTTTAGTTTGAACGTTATGAAACTCGATATTTAACCGTTTTATGTAATAAGACAGATCAAGTTCGTTAATGGCTGAAATCGGACTAGAGGGAGGCGGGTTTAGAGGGGGGGATTTTCAAAAATTCAAAATACCTCCGTTATTACGCATCAGATAGAAATATTGTATAGAAACAATCTTATTGCAAATTAAATTTACTATAAATATTGTTATATACATTTATTCTCTATCTTGAATATTAACCGAGATATTTGTATTTTTATGAAGTGTGTGGTCGGGTATAGTTCGGATTAGGTCAGCCGTGTCCGTAACTACTCGGCTCAGGCGGAAGCTTCTTCTAACCTTACCTGTCTTTTCTAACCTCACCTTACCTTCCTTACTTTGTGAGATTTATGCAAATACGTTCTGCTCATCCGCCCCCTCCCTCTTTAGTTCTTGGACTACTAAAATTTGAGTTATTAAAATATAAATTATTCATACAATTCTGAAGCCCTTTCAGTTGGGAATTTATTTTAATTAACTGAAAGACTTCTCATTACCATTTGATTTAATTATGGTGGTGTTGTTACCAGTATGCAGATTTCTCTATTGTAAAACTTCACATGGGAAATCTGCTTACTTTACGTAGCCCCTGCGTGACGGACTTTCATTTATTTTACATGCCATTCCGAGTTGGGAAACAGAACAAATTTTAACACACCCTCAAAAAATGGCTAGCGGCCGGCAATATTATTAGGCCTTCGCGAATGCTAGTGCTTTTAGGGAGGCGTGAATCATTAGCGAAATCTTCAAGAACGTTTATCTTAAGATGAGTATGTTTATTCTCAAGTAGTTAATTGAAGGAAATGTGGGAGAACAAGAGGTTGCGGTAGGTTTGATGTGAGAACAATTTTGGAGCGGTAGACAAGGTAAAGACAAGCGATGGAAGAGCTGGGGCAAACATTGGTTGGGTGAGGTGACGACACTCGAGCCCCCACCCCCTCCCAGGGGAATATTTAGAGACTAGGCTAGGTGTTGTTTGATGACGCTCCATTTACTTGCAGCACTCCTCCTCCCTTTGATTGTCCCCACTCGATTGAGAATCCCATGTTTAATCTGGAAGGGTAAATAAGCAGTGGGAGAAGGACACCACTTACTAGGACATCAGCCTCTCTCCTTCCGACAAACTCCAAAATTACAACTAATTTAACTCTCTTACGGCTTCCACTCCAAATGATATTAAGGCAACTTTGCCCCACTCTCTGGGGCACATCTCGATTCTAACAGTCTCCCTTTAACCATTTTAACTTTAAATCAGCTCCCAACTGTTCAGAATGTTTTATCACTTTCTGTGAGAAGGCGGCAAACCCACTTATGATTTGGGGATTCAGTCAGCCTGCGAAAAGTCCATCACGCAGGAACTGCGTAAACTAGACATATTACCCACGCTCCCTTCATCTGACACCATCTATTCTATCAACTATTCCTGTAATCAGACCTACTATTCCTCTGATCAGCCCAAACATTAACAATATATTCTCATACCTACACAAAATTGAAATATATGACAACATTTAACATGCAAATTAAGTCTGTGGTGTACAACAAAATTTAAAATTATACTATTAATTAATACTCCACCAACTATTCACTTTTTTTTTAGTATTATTGCTAAGTTATTTGTTATTATTACTTGTTGTTAAGGTAATTACTATTGTTACTTGTTGTTAAGGTATTTACTATTGTTACTTATTGTTAAGGTATTTGTTATTTTTACTTGTTGTTAAGGTATTTACTATTGTTACTTGTTGTTTAGATATTTTTTGTTATTGTTGTAAGTAACAGCAGACCTTTGAAAGGGCAAATCACCTTCGATGTGGTGTCCATGAATAAATAAATTATAATCAGATACCTACAATCACACAAATGGACATTTTTAGCTGAACATGAGAAGTTTGAGGCTCCTATCTTATCATTTCCATATTATCTCTTCCTTGAGTAGCTAGAAACTTGAGGTAAGCTATTTCAATTTTAACTTTATTGTATTGTCTTATGTCTTCTAGCCTACCTGACGGTGCCAATTAATGCCATTATCCTTTTAAATCTCACATTTTATTCATTTTTTTAATATTCTTCACATTTTATGACAAGGGTCTCCAATAAAAAACATTTTTTTCCCCAGTGCAAACTTCCTTGAAACTACCCTACATGTTTCGTGGCTTATTTGCCACCTCTTCAGGGGCTATCCCTTTTAAAAGAAAAATATATAACAATTATTAATAACATTAATTTAACACATTCCTTAATAATTCTTTTGCTATATATTGTATTAGTAGGTGCCTACATCTATGATATATTTATTAAATATAATTATAAATTGCTACTTACATTTCTGAAGTGCTCGTTTACCTTTTACATTACGTTTTTATAACATTTTAACTTAAATTAATCGACTTTAAATTATGACGCGAAATAATCGAGTTCAAGATTGACTTGAAAATAATCGACTTTTCGTCTGCTGAATTAATCTACCTCGGGAACCTCTCAGTATCATATGCCTCCTCTGTGAGGACAGTCGCATTGTAATGTAAAAGGTAAACGAGCATTTCAGAAATGAAAGTAGCAATTTATAAAATTATATTTAATAAAAGATGTAGGCACCTACTAATACAATATATAGCAAACGAATTATTAAGAGATTTATGGCAGTTTCAATAAAGTTTGCAGCGTAAAAAAAAAATGTTTTTTATTGGAGACCCTTGCCATAAAATTTGAAGAATACAAAAATAATATTTGGTCCAGAATAAGAAGGATTCATTTTTTTAAATATCCATAAAAATTTCTCGCTAAGTTTTTTTTTTCAGTATTCTAAACCCCATAAATATTTTTAATCAGCCAACTCCGGAAGTTAAAGCTAATGAAAAATTCCCATTGTCCTAATTTATTAAGCATGCCAGTAAATTCATTACTACTTGTGTCATGTTCATGTAGTAATAATAAATTGTACCTGCGCGTGCTAGAGTTGTAATTGACACATACGTTAAACAAGCCTACTTCGCAAAAAAAAAAAAAATGTTTAAGAAACTTTACGGATAAAACGTCGTATCACATTACGTTGTCAAAAAGGAATATTTACTTTTTTCGATACGGCACATAAGAACAAGGATGCGCAAACATACCAATTTTCCAAGTCCAATTTCCGCCAGCAAATTGAACTTGAGTTTTACATGTATCCGTATGATATTGCTGCATTGGGAAGTAAACAATTGTTTCACTTCAATTCCAAAAAAAATATCATTGAGTATAGGGAATAAAGAACAGGGTAAGGATACTATTTCATTTAAATTTGAGGTTTAAACATTTCTTAATTTCAGTGTACAAAAGACAAGTTATGTTTAAATAGCTACTTAGACTCTTAATTATCCTGATTTCTTGTTGGTAAAATCCAATGAGGGATTTTAATAGATAAATGCATTTACTTGTATTGCTGTTAAGCGATAACATTAAGAAATGTGTTAACAACTCTTAGTTTAGCCTGAATTATTTAACATTTAAGACAAGTATATAACACCCACAGATCAAAGATTTGAAAATTCCCTTTTTTTTATCGTTTAATAATTAAAGATGGCAATAACAAATTCAGCCACACAAGGTATAGAATGCCAAAAGGTACAGGTAGATATCTGAATGTTTCATTCTACTACCACCCAGCCCAAAAACAAGGTAATATTTTAGTAGAAAACAGTGCTATTTCATTGTGCAGCAATGAAGCACATTTAAAAAATGAAATAATACGACTAAAAGAAGAACTCCAGTACAATGGCTACAAAAAAAGGGAAGTAACAAAAATATTCAGAAAAATTAAAAAGAAACTTGATTCACCAAGATTCAACAAGACAATGAAAATACTCAAATTAATCCGTTGAAAAATGTCATCCTTCCCTATGTATCGGGGGCTTCCGAAAAACTGGTAAGAATACTCCGGAAATATAATTCACGATAGTATTCAAATCACAAAAAATAATCAATGAATATTTAAAATGTTTTTACAGGATAGCTGAATTTATGTTATAGCATGTGATTTCGGTAAAGTTTATGTGGGACAGACATGAAGAAGACCGCCACAAGATTCAACCAACACGTGGCTGATCTGAAACATCAGAGAATAAAAACGCAAAAAAGTATTTCATCGAACCAAATTAAATTCGATGAGACCAAACTTCTACATAGGGAAGACCCCTTTATTAGAAGATTAGTACTGGAAGCTCTCGAAATAAAGAAGATAATAAATACATTAAACGGCGTCGACGGTTTTATACTATCCGAAACCATAAAAAAAAAAAAAAAAAACTATGGAAAGCCATAATTAAAAATAAATCCAAATCTGATGATTTAATCGAGGTTGCTAACCAAATTAAAAAAAAATGCCTGACGAAGATGGATGCTTTTCCATTGAAAATTTGCAAATCAGTAAAAAATCAAACCGTGAAAATATTTCTCAGCGATGTAGCCTGAAAATAGAAAGACGCTCATGCGCGTGCGTGTGTGTGTGTGTGTGTGTGTGTGTGTGTGTGTGTGTGTGTGTGTGTGTGTGTGTACATATGCAGTAAATTCTTCAACTGACCATTTATTATTTGAGAATGTTTTTGAGTCATAAGGTCATAAAATAAAAATTCACCAGTGTTATTACCACTCCTTCTCAATGGGACATTTAGCCATTTCTAAAATTAAAGACAATCTTTCTATAATAATATATGAAATACATAATATAATACATTCGTCTTTAAATCTATAATTGGCTAAAAACCTTTTATCACGTTCTTTAAATTAATTTGATGCCGCGCTCAATTGATTTAAAGGACGTTCTGAAAGGTTTTTAGCCAATTATAGTTTAAAGATGTATGTATTATATAATATATTTCATATATTATAATATAAGGATCGTTTTTAATTTGTATTGATGACTAAATAACCTCTTGAGAAGGAGTGGGGGCACTCGAAACTCGTCAGGGATGAAACAAATGACTGTATGGAGGAATTATTCTTTTATGACCTTTTGGCTCAACGAAACATTTTATATATATATATATATATATATATATATATATATATATATATATTTATATATGGTGTTGTTGTTTTTTGGAGTCTTGGACAGTGTAGGAGTACTCCTAATGTAAACAAAGGAACAACAGTGATGTACAATAGCTTTTAAATATGTTTAGTCTTGCCCTGAAGAAGAGAAAATAAATATTCCCGAAATATTGGAATGAACTAAGATTTTTTCACCAACACTGACCAAGACTCCAAAAAACAAATATATATATATATATATATATATATATATATATATATATATAGAAAATAGGTCATGAGTATAACCTGATCCAACCTTATTGGAAATCTGCTATATACAGTAATAATAGATGACAAGAGACATGAAATTGATGGAATAATAAGTTTATACTACCTTTTGTAATTAACTATTTTATTATTCCAAGGTCATTCGTGGTCCTTTTAATGAAATACTTTCGTCAAGAGAGCAGCTAGTTTATTGTATTTTTTCCCCCCGGCTCTCACTTTTATGATGTGAAATTGCACTAAGAAAGTGATGTGTATAAGAAGAAAGGGAGAGAAGGATGTAGTAGAGCCGTGTGTGTGTGTGGGGGACGTGCTAGTGTGGCAGGGAGGGAAGTTATTTAGCTAGCCGAGATGAGGGCTTAACACAGCCCCTACCACCCACCCCTCTTCCTTCCTCTACCCCAAACACTCTCACCCCCACCCCCACCCCCTACCCCTTCCCAAACCCTCCGGTTTTTAATTAAAAAACTTAATTTTATTGTTCTACGTTAACTCCTAAAAGGGTTCTTTATCTTAACTGTTTATTAGCGCACCTTTAAAAACTATTTAAATTAATTAGAGGGGCTTATCGAGCTTTACGGAAGGCTGGCAGACTCTGTTTATATAATGAAACACAAGTGGGTTCGCGCTTACAAGTGGGAAAAGGCGAGACCGAGTATTGCATTCAGCGGTTATTGTTGCGTCAAGGGATTATAATTCTTACTTTTAAGACCTTTAGAAATAGTCTTGCCTACCACATTCCTGCTAGCTCTATGCGGGGGAAAAACGCAGTGCTGACGGGGCTTTAAATTAATACAAATGCTGTTTTTGTATTCTACATCTGACCAAAACCAAAATATTTAACCAATGCAATCCCAATAGTGTATTGTAACTAACAAGGCATTAGATAATTTGTTCGAATAATATCATTCTTTCATAATGCACCCGAAGCCAATATTTTATATAATTCTGATATGCGGTATTTAATAGAGGAAATCTTTTGGCAGTTTTAAAAAATTTATTCCTTCAGTATGCGATCATAATCAGAGCTTAAAACATTTCAACACCAATTAGCTCTGAAATAAGTTAACATTCTAGATGAAAAAGAATTCGTCACGCAGATTTCCCACGTGAGTCCTTATTTGCATTTATCTCAAAACGTAAAAGTTCAATGAGAACAATATTTGGTAATTAGGTTTCAAATAAAGTACTTCATAACAGCTTTTTGTTAATATGACATAACTTGGAGGGTAGGTATACTGATTGCCAAAAGCAAAAAAAATAAAGGTAAATATCTAGCAATCAAGATAGTGAAAAAACGCACATAACAATATTTAAAGAACAATAAATGTTCAATAAGATTGATAATATATACTTTTTCGATCAGACGTATAATAACGGAGAAATTTCAAATCTGGTTGCGACGCAGCCAGGGGGGCGACCAAACGCCCAAGTAGTGAAAAATTTATAAAGTTAATATTTTGTATTCTCTTGCGTAAATTTCTTTTATAAACTTTTTTAATATAAGCTAACTCAAAAACACACAATGTATTACATATAGCCTACTATAATGTATGCAAAAAGGTGATGGCCTACATACTTTTTCAGTCATCTTATCTTTTCACTTGAAAATATGATAATATTTTGATTGATAACTACCACTTAAGATGCCTCAAAACTCAGTATTCTAAACCCTATTTTGAACAAATTTCCCCTTTTTTAGGTGGGGGGGGGCGACAAAACGGTTGTTTGCCCGGGTCAGTATTTTGCCTTGAGCCGGGCCTGTATATATATATATATATATATATATATATATATATATATATATATATATATATATATATATATATATATACTTGATACATATATAAAGTTTTGAGCGGACCCCATTTTCGTCATCACCTGGGTAATATTGATGGAGTTTGAGGAATTGTTTTCAAAAATTACTTCATGAGTAGGACTTCAATAGCTGATTTCCTTTATCAGAAATCTGCTAATAATAAAAACAACGCAATCATCATATTTATATTATTAATATAATTTTCGTATAACTAAGCTAATTATCTAACAATAACGCACTTAGTATAGAAGCGGCCATTGTAGTAGTATAGTAGTAGGCTTCAATGAGCTTCAGTCTATGGACTGGAATATGTCATGTCAAAAAGGGCACCTTTTGACACAGAGTGATCAAATCAAGAGTCGATGGGCCCAATTATTGAACAAAATATTAAGTGTAGAGCCTAGTAGGACTCCCGGAGAACTTATTAGCTAAACAAATGACAGTGATATCGAGAAAGCGATGCCACCTTATCAAAAGGAAATATTAAAACTCCTGGGGCTGAAGATATTCTTAACTGCTGAAATATGCAGTGATTAGTCTCGGATGAGGTTTTTCAGATTCCCTGGTATATTTAGAAGCAATAGAGAGAGGCGGGCATTGTGTGCAGTAATAAAAAATGCAATAAACTAGTAGGTTTGAGAAGTTTTATAAGGACACGCCACTTAGTTACGGATAGATTGCCAAGGACGCCTAGGAGTTGTTTTCACCAAGGACGCCTAACAATTGATAATATAGTCGTCATTAGGCCGATATTAAAGAAGACGAGAATGGTTTTGATTGGCAAAATTTCTTTATTGACTTCAGACAGGCTTATGGCAGTTAGATAGTTTAAGTCCGTCAACCAGGGACTGCGTAAACTAAGCAGATTTCCCCCGTGAAGTACTAAAATTGATAAATCTACATAATGGTAATATAATACCACCGTCAATATTAAGTGAATATATACAAACGATAATAAGAAACCTCCCGACGGGAAGCGTCTGAAATGTAAAAAAACAGATGAGCCAACTACTCACCAGAAAGAAAAACAATTAATGAAATATATCAGAATATAACATGTTAATTTTATTGAAAACTATTTACTATATCTAGTACTGTCATTTATAATGAATCAGAATAATTATTATCTCAATCAATCACATTTTAGTATTCCAAGAACTTAAGACTAGGGGGTGGGGTCACCAGAACATATTTTCATTTACCTCGTATAATATAGGTCTTTCGAAAAGAATATTTAGCATTTAAGCTTTGAATAAAGTGATTTATTATATAACAAAGTATTGTTTATGTAACATGAGTAGAAAGAGGCGGGGGGTTTGCTGAAGGCTGATATCTGAAAAATGCAAATATCTCGGTTAATATTTAAGATAGAGAATAAATGTATATAACAACATTTATAGTACATTTAATTTGCAATACTATACGATCTGGTTAACAGGGAACAATTAAATAGAAGTTAATATAAGAGCTAAATTGTTGCATAGGCTTGATTCTTTTATTCCTTGTAGAAATCTTTCTGACTCAAGAAAGTGGTAATACATAAATCGGTAATTAGACCGTAGGTTGAGCACCCGTAATTGTAGAAACTTACCTACTTAAGATATAATATTGGAAAATACAGTGATTAGCTTACTTTTTCTCTTGTTTACAGGATCCCCCCTCCCCTCCAGGCATAAAGATCATATACCCGTGGTAAAAAGTAACTTATTCAATACATTTCCATATTTTGAGCACATAGAGGGAAAACTTTCCCCCCACATCTACTCTGTTCAAGCCTTATATATTTTCCATTTATTGTCAAAAGGAAACAGAAAACCCTCGTGAAAAGCACTTCAGTGAAACAGAACAAACAAAACAAAAACAGTTTTTTTATTTTTTTTATTTTTAAACACCAAACAAACCATGGTAGAAGGAAGAGAAAGTTAAAGTTGTCTTGACCCGTAGCTCTGCCATTTGGAGGATAACTTTTGACCAACCATTAATTGACTCTTGTTACACTCCTAAACCAAGCCGGTTATGATTGGAACAAGAAATCATTAAATCAATTTTAACAACTGGTTAAATAATGGACACTTTTGTGGAGAGGTAAACATTTAATCATTGAATGTTATCCCTCCGTTGGGCGCGTGATCTCTCAGATACCCGGTTTCTAGAAAAATATTTGCCACTCCTCCTATCAGAGAGTGGTGGTGTAGTGCTTCGATTTATTTGCTTTTAAGTCCCCCCCCCCTCAAGGTCAGTAGTGTCACTGCGTTTCATGGAGTCGTGTGTTTCACCTGTCATTCAGTTTAATCTCCTAGATACCACGCGCTAGATCTCGTAAGTTTTTTTTGAAATCTGTATTTCATAAATATATACATCAATTAACTTTCTCTTTATTGAATGGAATTATATAAACCAATTTTTCTATTATTTTGCTCATACATGAGCTTTCAGAAGAACTTATTCAAGAAAATATTGTATGACGCAGTGACAACAGTAGACGTTTACCAACCGAACTAGGGACGAAACTTGACGAGTACAGAGACTCATTGAACCATACATTCAACTCAAGTACTGAACAGCATAAAAAAAGTCCCTCCACTACAACGAACTAAAGCAAATGATGTGAACCAAGCAAAACTGAAAAGAAATGTAGGTTTACTCATTATTCTTGTGAGATTTGCAAAAGCAAAATTTGTTTACAACATAGTTCCACGCCTTGTCCTAATTGTAATGCAGCTCTGCAAAAGAGATAATAATTAAACTGGTATTTTTAAAAGGATTGGTACATTAAAATTTAGATGATTTTTAATAAGTCTTATCTAAAAGTGATTTCGTGCTACTTATTTTTGAATGAAGTTATATTTAGATATTTTGTTTATAATGTTCACAAACTGGAATGAATTATGAATAATTAAGACATGTGCAATTAAACTATTTCTTTTGGTATATGTATGTTTTAATTATATTTTAAAAATTATCGTCCACGGTTTCAATAACAATGAATCGATAACCAACTTGATTATATTATCTACCATGATTTTTTTTTTATTATAGTACATGTCAATTTTGAAAATTGTTTACTGCTTTCAAACAATTACTTCCTCAGATATGATTACTAATTACAAACTGAACATTTTAGTGCAAAATATATATTAAAAAACTGTATTTCTGTAAAAACGGTTGTGGTTTTATCTCTGAGATACACGCGCCAGAAGGCGGAATATTTTTGACGCGCCCGACTGAGGGTTATATTTACTTTTTTATTATACTGAAATAAAGCTGATGATATTCTTTCTTTTAACAATCGACTGGTGAGGGTGTTTTTTTCACATAAATTATCTTTCTGCTCCAGGGGTCTTCTCTTCAAGCTACCAAAACTTAGCACAGTGAAGAGTGATAAATTGTTTTTGGTAAGATTTTCGAATCGGAAACTATTTCTACTAAAAAATAACATACTAGTATGAGATAAAACTGAGGGTCCCGTAAGGAAATATTATAAAACGAATAGGCCACCATATTTTCTTGACAAAACGTATAAGAACAGTAGTCAAACCTCTGCACGAGTAAGAATCCTACTGAATAATTTATTGAAGATGCGCACTAAATAAATAGTTGATTTATATTTTTAACGATCAACATTTAACTAAAGATTCAATAGAATAGACCTATATAGTTTACTTTTGCATATATCTCACAAAGTAAAAGTTCAATGAAAACAATATTTTGTATTTAACCCTGTAATGTGTTATTTCATGATATATCAGCTTATTATTAATATCACATGAGCGGGAGTGGGGGTTAACCTAAAACCGAAAACTAAAAAATGAAAATATTCTGGTTAATAATGAAGATATTGAAAAAATTGTATATAACTACATTTACAGAACTTTCAATTTGTAATAAGATTGGTTTTATACAATTTTTCGATCCGTCGCATTTAACGGAGATATTTTAAATTTTCGAAATTCCTCCTCTAAACCCCCCCCTCCCCCTTGTCAACCGTTAACGAAGGATTAAATATCCATTTTGGTAACGATCAAACAAAAATTGCGATCGCTAGAGCGTTAACTGAAATATGTATATAATTTTGAACGGACCTCATTTTCGTCATCTCTTTGGTAGGATCGATGGACATTTGAAGAAAGTTTTCGAAAATTGTGTCTTAAATACGACCTCAATAGGTGATCTCCTTTAAGGAAATCTGCTAAAATCACTTCTTTTTTTTTAAATTAAACTCACTCCTCCGAGATGTTCTCTAGATCCAGAATAAAAGTATATTTATGTCATAAATACTTGCCCACCGAGATTGGGCCAAACGGGTTTTCATCAAGCTAATCTCCTAAGTGAGGATACTCTTCTATAGGAGAAAACACACTAATAGAACAAAAAAGTAAAAATATTGGTCAATTACTCGTATAAAATCGTACTTGGCATGGTCGAACACTTGTAATTTCTTAGAAATGCCGGATTTATTTTTGGCTTGAACACAGTTAAATCTGGTAGTATAATTCTTGGCGGCATTCTGCATTGGAATGAGTATATCAGTGGAGTCGAGAATAATTCTCTAAAAGGTTTGTGTATGGGGTGAGCTAGAAGAGAGCATATCTCCCTCACTGGATTTATGCCAGGTTAGTCCCGGCCAAGAGGATTTATCATCAGGTACCTATCCTAACATATGCTTCGCTTGTCTGCTTGAATCCGGTTCCACTAGAATCATATCTGTCCTCACTTCACAAATCTCGAAAACAAATAAATTATGTGTAATGTATTTTGAGAGTGGTTCGTGCCTTTATTTATTTGTGTAGTTCCCTTTTGGCCCATAATTGATAAAGCCATGCATATAAAGAGAACGTATTAACATAAACAATAATATAAACACCCAGATGTCCTCTGCTGCTGAGTACAAAGTGGTCCATACATTTTAGCAGATATTGACGTCGTACTCATGACGCGATTTTCGAAAAATTTCTTCAAACGTCCATCGATCCTACACAGTATATGGCGAAATATATGTATTTGTCTGTTAATGCACTAGTAGCCGAAATATTTGTTTGATCGTTACCAAACTCCATATTTAAACTTTTGATCTAAAAAGAAAATATCAAATTTGTCAATGGCTTAAATCAGATCATTGGAAGGGGGGATTTAGAGGGAAGGAATTTAAAAAAATTGAATTATCTGTGTTACTATTCGTCGAATCGAAAACTTGCTTAGGACCAATCTTATTTCAAACCTAATGGCCTATAAATATTATTCTATTCATATTTTCTGTATCATGAATATTAACGATTTTATAGTTTTCGAATATAATGAATATTTCGATTTTATAGTTTCCGGTTTTCACTTTACCACCACTTCTACTCATGGCATATTAATAATAAGCAGTTATATCATGAACCACTTCATTCCAAGGTCAAGTTCAAATATTGTTTTCATTGAACTTTTAGTTTGTGAGATATATGCAAATATGTTCTGTTGATCTCCTCTCCCCTTTTATTGTTTCTGGATTACTAAAATTTGAGTGATTGAGATAAAATAAAAAATACTGGTTTATTATAAAGTATACCCCATACAGTAAATAGTTTTCAATAACAATTATATTCAGATATATTTCAGTAATTGTTTTTCTTTTCGGTGAAGAATATTTCTAGCTATATATTCAGCTCTAAGAGGTTGGCTGGCCTGTTTGTTTACAATTCAAACGCCTTGCGTTGTAGAGGTTAATTGTATTAAATTGTAAATTGAATGAACAATTTCTCCGTTTATTTCCGTTTGTATTAATTCGCTTAATATTCACGGTGGTGTTCCCAGTAAGTAGATTTATCTATTGTAAACCTTCGGTTCGGAAATCTGATTAGATTATGCAGCCCTTGGACTTTTTATTATTATTATTTATTAACGTCCACTTTTTGCAACTAAGGCTAATTGGGACGGGTTATCTACAGGTTACCACCCTTTTCTAGCCAGGGTGGGATTTAGGATGTTATTTAATGAATTTCGTCACTAAATAATTTCCTTTACCCAGGCGAGAATCGAACTCGCCACTCAAGTTTTACCATGTGAGATAAAGGTCAACGCTTTAACTCGCATGGCTAACCTGAGCTGGACTTTTTTGAACTTGACGTTCATTAGAAACCAATGTGAATTTTTATCCACTAACTTCCTCCAACTCCTTACTCTATTCATATACTGTTTTTATGCAGGTGCAGAGAAGCTTCCTTAAACGGTTATTTCACTTACCAAATACCACACCCAACTATGCACGCCTGTTGGAAACCGAAATGATCCACTATACGTGTTCACCCTCAGACTCCATCTTAACTATTTTCTTAACGTCCTCAGCTCTCCATGCGCACGATTGAGAAAACAATTGGCTCAGAAATTTATCTCCCAGAAATTAGCGTGGTACCGTTACATCAATGAAATCGTTGTTAAGATAGAAATGAATATTCACGATTTCCTGAGCACACCGGAAGCCAGACGAAAGGAGAGTGTTGATAATGTAGTGTCAGCGGTGTCAGAGTAAGAAGGAAACATATTTCGTGTGGCATTAACGGAGGCAGAATTTCATTCTTTCTATAAAACATTAAAAATGAATAAAAGCAACTTTCATATATCAGCGATGATAATAGTATTCATATGATTAGTACGGTGATAAGGAGCAGGACAGGAACACTGAATCTGAACAAGAAACCTTGGCGCTTGGTGTTGCTTCTATTTGCTCACTGTGCCACCTCGAGGAGCCACAGGATGTTTTTCACTTCCTTGCAGTCTGCAATATCCTCAAGCAATTCAGGAGAGGACACTGATCGAAAACCAAGTCAGACAAATATTAAATGGAGAGGGTTCTTCATTACTTTACAATTATTTAAATAGAGCATTTAAGCATAAATGCAATTCTTTATAAAACTATATATTACAGTACAAAATTACAATATTTTGCTATTCTGTAAATTACAATTTCGTTTTTTAGTACCTTAAGTATTTTTTATTTTATTTAACATTCAATGGTATAAATTTACATTTATTTCCAATGAAGAAAAAACTTGTCACTCAAGCTGATTGGCTAACCCAATCTTCTGTAAATTTCTTTATTTAGTAAGAATTATTAAATATGGAAACGAAAATAAAATTTACTCTATTCAATCATTCATACTGTTTTAATGCTACAGACTTGGCTACTAGAGTTGATTACTATCTTATTAACTCAACTACTATTCATCCGTAAATTTATGAGCTCTTCTGTTACGTATATTGTATTACGTAAGTATTAGGTTTAACAGAGTTAATGTATTCTATAAATGCAGCTGAAACTGAAATAGTGAATCTATTTTAAATCCTAAAACTTTGTTTTATTCACAAAATTAAAATCCATTAGTTGTCATAATTATATATATATATATATATATATATATATATAAACAAACAAAGAAAATAAGCTGCCCTCTTTTTGAGGGTACCTGTATGGTCAGCCTCCTAATCTGCCAATATCTTGGTAATAATGTTTTTTTTATTTTTATTGTTTTTTATTTTAATTTTTTTTTGTTATTTGGATATATATATATATATATCCGTCCTGACTTTTATTAAACAGAATGAAGCTCATCACACCTTCATTCTGTTTTGCTGGAGAAATAAAATCCCCGCTTACCTACTAATGATACGTTTGGGGATTTTTATCCACTGACCTCCTCCGACTCCATACTATATTCATATACTGTTTTTATGCTACAGACTTGACTACTAGAGTCGATTACTATCTTATTCACTGTACTATTGTTGTAGTACTTCTCATGGATAATGGCAGCAGTTTTGACTGGTTGGTATGTACTTCTTTGTTAACAGCTGTGTTGTATTCAGGCTGCATTTCAAGCATGTGAACTAAGTATGAAAGAGTGAAATATGAATCTGGACCACGATATTAGGCGCTAGTAGATGGCGAGGATGGTAATTCTGATTGGAATCAACGTAGCAGAACTTGTTATTACAAGCTGCTGTTCCTTGTTGCAACTTTAAGTATTGATTTGGTTTAACTAGGTGGAGAGAAGGAATAACAGTATGATGTATTGTATTGTTATTACAAGTGGTTTAGTAGATGCAAATCCACTTAGACTGGCTATAAGCCGGTCCTCTTGGGCTGTATTAGGGCGTTACCGTTCAATAGAGCCATCCAGCCTGTCCTAACCCATTAGTTATACCGAGCGGGCTGATATTGTAGCCGTAGCCCCGTCCCTTCATCCACTACGGCAAATATTGAACGTGTCCATGTACAGGCTCAGCTTTCACGCCCGACCACAATTCTCCCAACTCCAAATCTTTCAACACAATGTGCCTCTCCGGTATTATAGACCATATCTAAATATTCAATGACTCACCAGAGCAAACATAAACACAAAGACAGTCACACAAACACAAACACACACACAATAACAAACTTTGATGTATCCCCATCTTTTGGTTTGGCTAAATATATCGCTATGAGAATGAATGGTAATCATGGCCATTCTATTAAATACGCAACCCAGATATGGTTCGTATCCTCTCTCATATCCAATACACACAATTCATATAGTAAAAAAGTCCGCCACGCAGGGGCTGCGTAAACTAACCAGATTTCCCACGCGAAGGTTTACAATAGATAAATATACATACGGGTAACACTACCGTGAATGCTCAGTAAATGTACAATACAAGTTAATAATCTCTTCAACGGAAAGCGGCTGAATTGTAAACAAACCGGCCAGCCACCCTCGTAGCGCAGCATAGATAGACCGGAAAGACAAACATTTAATGAAATATATCTTAATAACACATATTAATTTTATTGAAAACAATTTACTAAAGCTAATGCTGTAATTTGTAATGAATCAGAATCAGTTTTATCTCAATTACTCAAAGTTTAGTAATCCAAGAACAAAAGAAGGGGGGGGGTCATTAGAACGTATTAGCATATATCTCACAAAGTAAAAGTTCAATGAAAACAGTATTTTGTATTTAACCTTGTAATGTTGTAGGTCATGATATCACAGCTTATTAAGCTTATTAATATCACATGATCAGGAGTGGGGGGTTTACCTAAAACCGAAAACTAAAAAATGAAAATATTCTGGTTAATAATCAAGATATTGAAAAAAAATGTATATAACTACATTTACAGAACTTTCAATTTGTAATAAGATTGGTTTTATACAATTTTTCGATCCGTCGTATTTAACGGAGATATTTTCAATTTTCGAAATTCCTCCTCTAAACCCCCCCCCCCCTTCCCCTCTGTCAACCGTTAACGAACGATTCAATATCCAGTTTGGTAAGTATCAAACAAAAATATTTGGAAAACAATATTTGGTATTTAGGCTTCAATTAATATGTTTTATTATATAACAGAGCATTGTTTATGTAACAATAGTAGTAGTGGGGGTTTACTGAATGCTGACAACTGAAAAATTCAAATATCTCGGTTAATATTCAGGATAGAGAATAGATGTATATAACAATATTTATAGTACATTTACTTTGCAACACCCCTTAACTCCTACGGCCAGCGGCGAACCCAAGAATCGGAGAAGGTAAGAATCACACACATACGCACGCACGCACACACACACACACACGCACACACACACACGCACACACACACACACACACACACACACATCATTTTGAACGGACCTCATTTTCGTCATCTCCTGAGTAGGATCGATTGGTATATAAGTTCCTTTAAAAAGAAATTGATATCTGGTGAATTTACTATTCGCAGAATAGTAAATACTATTTAATATACAGAACAAATATATATTATTTGCCCTAGAAAAATAAGTTGAAAGGATATGGTAGAGAATAAATTTCCTTCCTTTAGGATTCACTCAATCAATTACTGTGAAGGTCATTGCTAAAGTCGTAAGGATCTTATTTAAGGTAACTACGAAGGAAGGAAGGAAGTAATAGTTTAACCCTAGAATGGTAGTGATATTATTTCCCGCTTAATGGTACTGATACGTAAATTTTACGTGTGCAACTGGTAATTGGTGAAATTATTCAAAATTTGTTAATGTTTGGGACTATTTTTTTATTTTATTAAAACATACACTTATCTTTAACTTATATCAGCGTTAATATCTAATAATGTGCACGACATTCCTTTCAGGCGCTTTGTTCGAAACACGTTCCGGAGGTTGTGTGCTCCATTCATATCCATTCTTACGAAGCGCAACCCCACCTTCTACATTTATTGTGACTGATCTGTCAATATTGTGTGGTTGAGAGGTTTTAGGTTTTTTTTGCCTCTGTGTTTCTTCTCTTTCTACGATTGCCTTGATGTCTTCTAAAATTTTCTCACTCTCATCGCTATCTAGCCCCTCTGTGTTGCAATCATTTCCGAATCAACCTCATCATCGCTTGGAGAATACTCCAGATAATCATCGCTGTCGTATCCATGTCCATCTATTTCATGATTGTCATTTTCCCCATCTGACTCATCGGAGAGTTCTTTCAACAAATTTCTTATTTCTTCATCCAATGAATATTTTTCCCCCATTTTTCCGGAGCTATAAACAGATTATTTATATTCTTTCTCTACATCTTTGTCTTTCTTATATTCAAAAATAAAAGTTAAAAACATTAAGAGAAAGTAAATTATAATATAAAAAATAAATTGGAAGAAAATACAGGGTGAGTCATATTGAACTTTCCGGTTTTGGAAGGGCGTTGAACGAAGAAGGGAAGGAGTAGAAGGGTGGGGATGGCGTCATTAGACGCGCCGTGACATGCAGTGTTAGTGTGAGCAATGGCTTGGTCGGGACAACATCGCGCGTTCGTAGTTGAAGAGTTTATTAAAAATGGCGGCTCCGTGATCACAACACAGCGTGCGTTCCGTTTACATTTTGCTATTGGTCGACGTGATCCCATTCCCACTGGACCAACAATCAGAAATTGGGTATCAAATTTTAGAGCAACATCATCAGCATTAAAAACAAGACCACAAGGCCGAATTAGGACGTCAACGTCAGCGGAAAACGTGGATAGAGTGCGGGCTTCAATTCAACAATCCCCTCGGCGTTCTGTTCGGAAACATGCCGCTTCACTAGGATTATCTTTCAGTAGTGTCCGCAGAATACTGCATAGAGACCTTAAATTTCACCCATACAAGATTCAGGTAGTGCAAGAATTAACAGTTAGAGACTTAGACACACGAACAAATTTATGCCGCGACATTCAGCAGAACCCCCGCACTGCTGTTTTGATCTTCAGTGATGAGGCACATTTTCACCTCGCCGGAACTGTTAACAAACAGAATTTTCGATACTGGGCTGAGAATAACCCACGAAACCTACACGAACGGCCACTCCACAGCCCTCGAGTGACAGTGTGGTGCGCTATTGCAGAGTTTGGTGTCTGGGGTCCCTATTTTTTTGAAGAGGATGGTCAAGTCGTCACAGTTACCTCTGCTCGGTATTGCGACATGCTTGAAACTTTTCTGAAACCGAAATTGGAGAAATTAACGCACAATCATGACAACGATAACATCTGGTTCCAACAAGATGGTGCTACAGCCCATACATCCAGGCGTTCAATGGAAATCCTGCGACAAATGTTTCCCGGTCATCTTATTTCTTTACGAGGTGACGTTGGGTGGCCGCCGAGATCACCTGATTTAACCCCCTGCGATTTTTTTCTTTGGGGTTACCTGAAGGAAAAGGTCTACACGCATCGTCCCCGAACCATCGATGAACTGAAGGCTGCAATCACGGAAGAAATCAATGCTATTCCGCTGAATATCACTCGACGAGTAATTGACAACTTCCGGGAAAGGCTTCAGCAGTGTGTGAACAATGGAGGTAGACATTTACAGGATATCATTTTTAAAACCAACTAAATTAAAACTGCATGTTATGTACTTTCAAACAATAAAATAATTTTTACTGCATGTCGCTTTGTTTTTAATACACACCTTATTGTACATTAACTAAGTTGTGGCATAAAAACCGGTTATTAGTAGCGATACGTAAATTTTACGTGCCAAAAAGTTGCGGTTAATAGTATTGATACGTAAATATTACGTGTCGTTTTTATTTAAAAATAATAGTATTGGATGAGTGGGAAGGTTCACTTAGCTGCACTTGGCGGATATCAAGGCGGAACTGTCAGAAGGGCTCATAGCTGAGGGGTGGGGGTGGTGGGGTCGTTAACGGCCCTTTGATAACAGTTCAAACCAAATCATACGTAATTTTTACGTTCACTACCATTCTACGGTTAATCACATTTTTTTTTCCTGTCAGGGCATTATATGTTAATATATGTATGTATATATATATATATATATATATATATATATATATATATATATATATATATATATTTGAAAGTTTCTATGAAAGAATTAACAACCGGAATATACAGTATTTAATATTAATTTCAACTTTAAAAAATATTGTATATTTGCCTAAAAAAAGAAAAATTTCGATTTGGGAAAAAGTACTATTCTTGGAATTTAGGCTATTCTTACAAACTATTGTTGATTTAGATCGATAAACAGATCTATTATAATAGCATAAATTGCTTACGATATGTGATGTCCCGATTTATTGGTAAAGCTCAAATAAATAGTAAGGGGAAATGAGCATGCGACCTGAATATAAGAATGAATTTATGATTATTATTTATTAACGTCCACTTTTTGTTACTATGGCTAATTGGAACGGGTTATATACAGGTTACCACCCATTTTTAGCTAGGGTGGGAAAAAGGATTTCATTTATTGAGATCGTCACTAAATTGCTCTAGCGGGAATCGAATTCGCCACTCTTGGTATACCATGTGAGATTAAGGCTAACGCTTTAACTCACGTGGCTAATCTAAGCCCCATAAATTTATTTGGAGAGATATTAGACTGAAGGTATTATTTGATGAAATTAGGTTAGCCACTAGAGAATTCCTAAAGTTTTGAGTGCATTCAACAAATAAATTCTGGTTATGATGCCCTTCGTACATGTCTGGTATGTTGATTGGCGGAATGACAGAAATGTATTGTGAATCAGTTTTCTAGAAAGGAGGCTTACATAACCAGTCAGCTCATGGAATTTTGTCTCATTTTATTACAATGTCATCTGTAGACCAATGACTTTTATTTTCTCATCTGAAATTAGTAAGTAAAAAACTATCTAGTAAGGACTGCTCCTTTTAATAAAGGTAAGATTATATATAGAACTGTATTCCTATTTTTCAATTAAAAAAATATTTAGGGAAAGTAATCAAAATGGAGCCGTTATGCTTACATTCTACAAAAATATCATTCAACATTTTGGAATACTCTAATATACAACAAAAACAAAACAAAAGAAAGTAGTATGTAATAATTTCATTTCTTATTCCAGTGGGTTAATTATAATAATGTATTTATTAAAATGTACTCAAACGTTTCATTATTAGGTAAGCGCGGATTTTAATTCTCGGGCAAAACATTAACTCCTAAAATAATAAATTCCATAGTAATACTGCCCCTTTATATATTAGTACAAGATATGCAACTTTTCCTTTGTTGCAATAACAACCTGGTTAAGATAGAAAAAAAAATGAGAAATGCTTTTTTCAGCATTTCATAGATGGAATTAAGAGGCAAACAAAATCGGTTCCCCCTCAAATTCTCAATAACAAAACTAAGTAAAGAGTCATAACACTTTTTGTCTACTATACATCCATAAATTTATGACGACTGCTATTATATATATATATATATATATATATATATATATATATATATATATATATTGTATTACGTCAGTGTTAGAAGACGATAATGTTCGATATATCTTAGAAAATATATTCAATAAATGCTGCTAAAACTGAAATAGTGAATCCATATCAAATCCTAAAACTTTGTTTTATTCACAAAATTAAAATCCTGAATAGTAGTAGTCTTAATTCTGTATATATCCGTCCAAACTTTTATTAAACAGAATGAAGTTCATCGGCCCTGTTTTGCTCGAGAAATTAAATCCCCACTTAACTACCGACACGTTAGTGAACTTTTACCCACTGAAATAAGAAAGCTTATTCTTACATACAAGTTTCTTTTATTTTGTTTTTGACGTATATTAGAGTATTCCAAAATATTTAATGAATTGAAGCATAACGGCTCCATTTTGATTGTCTCCCCTGGATATGTTTTTTTTATTATTAATAAATAGGAATGCAGTTATATTTATAATCTAACCTTTCTTAGAAGGATCATTCATTACTAGATAGTTTTTAACCTTTAAATTGGTGTTGAGAAAATAAAAGTCATTGATCTACAGTTGACGTCGTAATAAAACGAGGCAATATTCATTGAACTCACTAGTTATGTGAATCTCTTTTCGCGGAAACAAACCATTTCTGTCATTGTTGAATACACTCGAAACCTTAGGAATTCTCTTTACAGGCAAATTAAATTGGGTTTCTCTAAAATTCTCAATAATGAAACTAATTAAAGAGCAACAATATTTGTTGTCTACTGTTCATCCGTAAATTGTGAGCAGTTCTATTACATATATTGTATTACGTCAGTGTAGGGTTTATCAGAGTTAATATATTCTATAAATGTAGCTCAAACTGAATTAGTGGATCCATTTTAAATCCTAAAACTTTGTTTTATTCACAAAATTAAAATCCTGAATATTAGTTGTCTTAATTCTGCATATATCCGTCCAAACTTTTATTAAACAGAATGAAGTTCATCGCCCCTTCATTTTGTTTTGCCAGAGAAATAAAATCCCTGCTTACCTACCTTTGTGAATTTTAGCAGATTTCCCTTAAGGGAAATCAGCAATTAAGGTCGTACTCATGACGCAATTTTCGAAATTTTTCTTCAAATGTCCATCGATCCTACCTAGTAGATTACGAAAATGGGGTCCGTTCAAAACTGTATATATATAAATACATATATATATATATATATATATATATATATATATATATATATATATAAATATATATATATATATATATATATATATATTTGTCTGCTACTGCTCCAGCGGCCGAAATATCAACCATATTCTATTATATTATGAAGCACTTTATTGGAAGCTTAAATACCAAATATTGTTCTCGTTGAACTTTTAAATTTTGAGATAAATTCCAATACGTGGCGCACGTGGGAAATATGCTTAGTTAACGCAGCCCCTGCGTGACGGACATTTTTATCCACTGGCCTCCTCCGACTCCTTTCTTCATATACTGTTTTTATGCTGCTAGAGTTGATTAGTATCTTATTCACTGTACTATTGTTGTTTACCGTTAGAACTTCTCATGGATAATGGCAGTAGTTTTCGCTGGTTGGTATGCACTTCTTTGTTAACATCTGTCTTATACTCAGACTGCATTTCAAGCAATAGCACTACTTAAGTATGAAAGAGTGAAATATAAATCTGGACCATGATATTAGGCGCTAGTAGATGGCGAGGATAATAATTTTGTTTGGAATGAACGTAGCAGAACTTGTTATTACAATCAACTGTTCCTTGTTTCTACTTTAGATATTGATTTGGTCTAACTAGGTGGAGATAAGAAATAACAGAATTATGTACTGTCTTGTTATAACAACTGGTTTATTAGATGCTAATAATTAAAGAGCTACAGTATTAGCATTGAAGCAGTACCCATGACGCGATTTTCAAACATTTTCTTCAAATGTCCATCGATCCTACTCAGGAGATGACGAAAATGAGGTCCGTTCAAAACTATGTGTGTGTGTGTGTGTGTGTGTGTGTGTGTGTATTTGTCTGTTAACGCTCTAGCGGTCGCAATTTATGATTGATCCTTACCAAATTCCATATTTAAACGTTTTATGTAAAAATAAGATTCGTTAACGGCTGATATCGGACTAGTGGTTCGAAAATTCGAATCATCTGTGTTACTATACGTCGGATCGAAAAATTGTATAGAACCAATCTTATTGCAAATTAAATTTACTATTAATATTGCCATAAAAATTAATTCTCTATCTGAATATTAACCGAGATTTTTGCATTTTTATTAAGTGTGTGCACGTAACGGACGAGATGAGATCGTCTAACATCAGTTCTAGTCATGGGTTTCCGGCAAAAGCTAGTTCGGCATTTTCCGTAACTGTGCGGATCTTGTGAAATTTCTCTATTGTAAAACATCACGTGGGAAATCCGCTTCGTTTAGGCAGCCCCTGTAGTTTTGTCAACTATTCATCCATAAATTTATGAGCACTTCTATTACATATATTGTATTCCGTCAGTGTTGGGTTTATCGGAGTTAATATATATATAAATGTAGCTCAAATTGAAATAGTGAATATATTTTAAGCCCTAAAACTTTTTTTTTAATCACAAAATTAAAACCCTGAATATTAGTAGTCTTAATTCAATATATATATATATATATATATATATATATATATATATATATATATATATATATATATATATATATCCGTCCAAACTTTTATTAAACAGAATGAAGGGATGATGAAGTCAGCATTACTTCAACGAAGTAGAGAAGTAATTGTAAGGGAGTTGGCTAATGAAGAAAATTGTAATTCTGAAGGTAGCTTTGTTTGGACGTCGTCTCCTAACGAAGACAATTGTAATTCTAGCGGCAGCTTTCTTTGAGCGTTCAAACTTGTTTCATGTATCAGCTGAATTGGTTATCTCCTCCCGAAGAAAACTTCAAAGAGTTATTGGAATGTGTATATATCACTACCTACATATTACGTGGCAAGATTCCCTCCCCTGATGTAATGTATAAAGCAATAATAAATCCAAACAAACAGAGTAGAAGTATATATTTCAACATATGGTTCAATGGTTGTATAAATATTATCATATGTCCTTTGCAAGAGCTTTTCCGACTCTACAATGTATTATTTCTCAAATATTCATGGCAAGGGTTCATATTAAACACTACTATTTTTATTACCTGTATTTAACTGGGCCAAATGTGAAGAAAAAAAATTGACAAGGAAGAAATTCTATTTTATAAACTGATTGTTACTCTACACCTGAGAAATATTATCTTATTAAAGTGTTTTTGAGTATTTGAGCATAAATTAATAAAATTCAACAAATGAATAAAGAGGAAAAAACTGGTCGGAATATATATATCTATATATATATATATATATATATATATATATATATATATATATATATATATAAATACACTCAACCGCAAAAAAAAAACCGGACACTTAGATTTAGTCTTATAATTTTGATAAATACTTAATATATATGTATATTAATCTTTTTAATTAAAATAATTGGTTAATCTATAGGTTATTTAAACAAAATCTGCCAAATGTGAATAATTTTTATTGATTATTTACAAAAAAATACAAAATAAAAAAAAAGATAAATTAACACATTACAAAAAAAAAATTATTCTTCATTTTTAACACAGTGAATGGTAGACTTCGCTACCCCAAGCGTTTCGGCAATGTAACGTAAGCTCCGGCCTTCCATCTAAGTTTGAAAGACCCATTATTCTGGACCGAAATAAAAATAAAACATTAATTAAAGAAAATGCTTGGTTAATAATTAAAGATGTTTAAATGTGCGAAAAACTACTTACAGTTTAGAATAGATCAACTTCACGACAAATAAATCTAATCTGAGTTTTATCTAATTGTTTACTAATCCTGAAGGGATTAGTTCAATGGACTTAGACTCTAAATTCTCTGTAATAACTAGAATACCCACATAAAGAAAATTGCTGAAAATTAGCTTTTAATACGACAAAAATGAAGTGTCCGGTTTTTATTTTGCGGTTGAGTGTATATAGACACACACACATACTCACAGGTGCATCTTTTATAAGTTAAACCAATCTGAGTCAAAGCAATGTACACTTCCACATCAGCTCAACTAAATTTCTTCATTTTCTTTATATTTATTTGTTTTCTTACGTTTATATATAAATGGGGGTTCAGTAACTAAAAATACAAACATCCATTTTGAAAAATAATAACCACCGTAAACACAATCACCGTATAATAGCCATAAGCAATTTTGAACCAGTAAATATTTTTGTATGTAAATATAGAGTGGCCTCCCGTTAAAAATTTTGTCATTTATAAATTCCAGAAGTGTTAATTTCATTAATGAAGTGGTTTCCTTTTAATTATGATTTAACAATCGCCTTGAAATCTGTAACCTCCCGATTACCAATAACTAGCGAATTTACTTTCGCGAGTATAAAAAGAATGGTGGAAGTAGAAATGAAAGAGAATGAAAAAAAGTCCGTCACGCAGAGGCTGCGTAAGCAAAGCAGATTACCCACGTAAAGTTATACAATAGAGAAATCTCCATATGAGTGCCGAACAGTTACGGAAACGGCCGAACTAGCTTTTGGTGGGAAACTCACTCTCGTCCATTATCCGCCCACATTTAATAAAAACAATTAACGAAATATATCTGAATATAACATATTAATTTTATTTTAAATTATAATACGTTATATTATCTGAATATAACATATTATAATTTTATTGAATATAACATATTAATTTTATTACAATTTACTAAAGCTATTGCTGTAATTTGTAATGAATCAGAAACCAGTTTTATCTCAACCACTCAAATTTTAGTAAACCAAAAACAAAATAAGGGGGAGAGCGGTCAACAGAACCTATTTGTATATATCTCACAAAGTAAAAGTTCAATGAAAACAATATTTGGTATTTAGGCTTCAATTAATATGTTTTATTATATAACAGACCATTGTTTATGTAACACTAGTAGAAGCTGAGGTTTACTGAGGGCTGAAAACTGAAAAAAATCAAATATCTCGGTTAATATTCAAGATAATGGATAAATGGCTACAACAATATTTATAGAACATTTAATTTGCAATAAGATTGATTTTATACACTTTTTCGATCCGACTTATAGTAACGGAGATATTTCGAATTATCGAAATTCCCCCCTCTAAACTCCCCCCCCCTCCCACTTGTCCGATTTCAGCCGTTAACGAACTTGATCTTTCTTTTTACAATAAAACGCTTAAATATGAAGTTTGGTAACGATCCAACAAAAATTGCGACCTCGAGAGCGTTAAGAAGAAATATATATATATATATATATATATATATATATATATTATATATATATATTTATATATATATATATATATATATATATATATATATATATATATAATATATATATAAATATAAATTAAATATATATATATATATATATATATATATATATATATATATATATATAATTTTGAACGGACCTGATTTTCGTCATCTCCTGTGTAGGATCGATGGATATTTAAGGAAAGTTTTCAAAACTCGCGTCAGGGGTATGACCTCAATATCTGCTAAAAAAATAACAAAGCAGAACAAAAAAGTAGTCTAGATCTCTAAGAAATTTAGGGAAATTGGGGAGGCGGAGTGAGTGAGAATGGGCATAACTATTCACCTGTTGGAGATGGGTTGGTGATGAAGTGATGAAGCGGAGACGGTGGCTAGCCACAAGCACGGCAAACCAACCAAGCATGGCCCACCATCCCCTGTCTTATCAACAGCTCCCTCACACCACCTCTCCTCGACCGCACACACAATTATTTAATTTAATCTACAAACCCACATTCATATTATCCCCACTCTAGCCCTCGGCCTGAATAAATTGGATTTAGCACACGTTCGAGTATTTGGAAGCAATTATCGTAAGTGATTTTCGTCTTAATAGTCACTGGAAAGGTTACATTATGAGTTTAGCGCACAAGGGATTCATGTGATAGAATAGTAAATTGAAGAAAATTAATATCAAATCTCAATTATTATGATCTTATTTGAGATTAATTAGTTTACGACATATAATTAATAGTAGATCTACAAATAAACTTGTCACATTTTCTTAGTAGAAAACTACGATTTACCAAGTGTTATAATTTCGCTCATAAAGTCCTGTAACTACGACCTCTTTATATGCCTTAGAGTGTTTAAGCAGATTTCTCTGATATTGAGGTTGTACTCTTGTGATTTTCGAAAAATTTCCGCCAATGTCCATCGATCCTACCCAGGAGATGACAAAAATCAAGTCTGTTCTAAATTTTATATATATATATATATATATATATATATATAGTCGACTCTCGCTATCACGAAATTCCACGGGACTGCCATTTTTGTTCGCGTTATGTATAGTTCGTCTTAGGCATAGTTGTAGTTATAGAGGTGAACTAAATGAAAATTCGTGTTACAGAGGTAAAAAAATGTACTGTGATTTATTCCCTACATCTTCTACAAATCTACATAATCTTAATACATCAGGAAATTCAGCTAATCTCTTCCGCATACATTTACGTTACCTTCGTTTGCCCGCTTTTCAATTTCTACCTGTTTTTATATAATTGTTGATAGCGTACTACCTGGAATATTAAACTTGGTAGCGATGTCTTTCTTCTTTACCCCTTCGTTCACCAACTTTATCATTTGTAACTTTTCACCAACAGTCAATGCCTTGGGTTGTCTTTTCGCACTCATTCTCGAATATTTCACGCACAAACAGTCGACACTACATAAATCAAAACGCTCCACACAAAGTAAACAGACCCGAGACGAGACTGCAAACAGACTAAAGGCTCTTATGACTCACCGACAGGTTGCAACCTGAACGCCGGGATTTCGTGTTAAACAAATCCATTCTGAGAACATCGTGATATAGAGGTAATGCGCTAATCAAATTCGTCTTATCTACTGAACTTCGAGTTACAGAGGTAATTTTTGTCTCTCTTACCTCTTATAGAGGTAAAATATAACCGGAAAATTAGTTCGTGTTACGTATGGTAATTTCTTCGTGTTAGACAGGTTTTTCCAAGGGGATTAAGAATAATTCGTGATATCGAGGATTTCGTGTTACGAGACTCGTGTTAGCGAGAGTCGACTATATATTTGTCTGGTAACGCTCTAGCTGTCGTAAATTTTGTAGTATCGTTACTAAATTCGATATTTAATCGTTTTATGTAAAAAGAATGAGCAGAAATCTCCCCGGGGGGAGGGGGCGGTTTAGATTGGGGAAATTTCAAAAAGTCAAAATATCTCCGTTATCATACATCGGATTAAGAAATGGTATAGAACCAATTTTATTGTAAATACAATTAACTATAAATGTTTTATGTTATATATTCACTGAATATTAACCGAGATATTTGGATATTTTAGTTTCCTTCCTTTTGTTTGATAGAAATCGAAATTCGAAATATATCCGTTATTATACGTCGGATCGAAAAATGTAATAAAACCAGCCTTTTCTAAATACAATTTCCTATAAATGTTGTTGTATACATTGTTTCTCCACCTTGAATATTAAACGAGATATTTTCATTTTTAGCAGATTTCCCTTAAGGGAAATCAGCTATTGAGGTCGTACTCATGACGCGATTTTCAAAAATTTTCTTCAAATGTCCATCGATCCTACCCAGGAGATGACGAAAATGAGGTCCGTTCAAAATTATATATATACATGTATATATATATATATATATATATATATATATATATATATATATATATATATATATATATTTGTCTGTTAACGCTCTAGCGGTCGCAATTTTTGTTTGATCGTTACGAAACTCGATATTTAACCGTTTTATGTAAAAACACAGATCAAGTTCGTTAATGGCTGAAATCGGACAAGAAGGATTTAGAGGGGGGATTTTCGAAAATTCAAAATATCTCCGTTATTATGCATCGGATTGAAATATTGTATAGAACCAATCATATTGCAAATTAAATTTACTATAAATATTATTATATACATTTATTCTCTATCTTCAATAGTAACCGAGATATTTGCATTTTTATGAAGTCTGTGGTCGGGTATAGTTCGGATTACGTCGGCCATCTTCGTCATTTCTCGGCTCAGGCGGAAGCTTCTTCTAACCTGTCGTTTTTAACCTTACCTTACCTTCGTTACTTTGTGAGATTTATGCAAATAAGTTCTGTTCATCCGCCCCTCCCCCTTCTTTAGTTCTTGGACTACTAAAAGTTGAGTTATTAAAATATAAAATATTGTTTAATTCAGAAGCCGTTTCAGTTGGGAATTTATTTTAATTAACTGAAAGATTTCTCATTATCTAATCACGGTGGTATTGTGTTACCAGTGTGCAGATTTCTCTATTGTAAAACTTCACGGGGGAAATCTGCTTAGTTTACGCAGCCCCTGCGTGACGGACCTTTTTAATTTTCAGTAAACTCCCACTCCTACTCATGTCATATTAACGATAAGCTGTTATATAACGAACCATTTTATTCTAAGCTTATGTACAACAATTTTTTTTTTTTTCAAGGAGCTTTATTAATCGGGATAAATGCTAATTCGTTGGTTGATGACTTCAACAATTAAGATTTTATGTTCTAACTCGAAAATGTTTATTTGATGTGGTGGATTCAAAACATTTATAAGTTTCATGAGATTTATTAATTTGACATTATATATTATCGCGATAAATTCATCTTACATAAATATTCAAATTTTAAAAATTGTATTATTAAGTTTTGAAAAAAGAAACACATTAGAATTTACATAGCCCATAAATGTTTTGCAAACGAAACGAGAATGAAAATAATGAATGTTATACTTAATTAAAACCAAATACGCTATTAAAACACAACGAATGATTTCTTAAGATGAATGTATACACAAGACGTCCTTCATTAACATCCTGATGCGTGTCCTTAGGGTATTAATTTAGTAGATTTAAAGGTCTTCTAAAACAACTCGTTGGTATGTTGCCCATGGAATTAGATTCTATTCCCCGAAACAAGGTTACATTCTACAGGGTATGTGAGAATTTGCCTTTACACCGTACATAGGCCTGTGTGTTTGTCTATGGAACTTGTGTGCTGGGGCGTGTGGCTGTGGATTCATGGCTAAGAGAATATGATTATGTCATTCAACTAAAGTTTATGCGGGTTGATTGATCCACCACTATCTCATAGGCATTTAAATATTAGTGGTATATGCTTTTCTAATTTATTTGTCCACTTTATTTTTGAAATGGAAAACAAAGGTGTTGTGTTAATTGATAAAAAAAAGTCCGTCACGCAGGGGCTGCGTAAACTGAGCAGATTTCCCACGTGAAATTATACAATAGAGAAATCTCCATACGAGAGCCGAACAGTTGCGACAAAGGGCCGAACTAGCTTTTGGCGGGAAACAGTCATCCGTTATCGGCCCAAATTTAATAAAAATGCAAATATCTCCGTTAATATTCAAGATAGAGAATAAATGTATAAAACAATATTTATAGTAAATGTAATTTGCAATAAGATTAGTTCTATACAATGTTTTAATCCGACGTATGGAAACGGAGATATTTCGATTTTTCGAAAATCCCCCCCTTTAAACCCCCCTCCCACTTGTCTGATTTCAGCCATTAACGAACTTCATCTGTCATTTTGCATAAAACGTTTAAATTTCGAGTTTGGTAATGATCAAACAAAAATTGCGACGTGGTGGTTCATAATATAACAGCTTATTTTCGTCAGCTCCTGGGTTGGATCGATGGACATTTGAAGAAAATTTTCAAAAATCGCGTTATGAGTACGACCTCATTAGCTGATTTCCCTCAGGGGAAATCTGCTAAAAACAAATATGTGGATATGATTACTTATTTTAGCAGATTTCCCTAAGGGGAGATCAGTCATTGAGGTTGTACTCATGATAAGATTTTCAAAAATTTCATTAAATGTCCATCGATCCTACCCAGGAGATAACGAAAATAAGCTGTTATATTATGAACCACCACATTCCAATGGTAAATACCAAATATGGTTTCATTTAACTATAACTTTGTGAGACACATGCAAATACGTCATCTGCTTAGTTTAGTTTGCGTAGTTTACGCAGCCTCTGCGGGACTCTTAAACACTAACTTATTTTTTTGATCATGCTTATAACCTATATTTCATTAATATAGAGGGAAAGAAGGTCTAACTCAATAAATTAGTATCAACTATTTAACTAAGTACATTTGGAAAATGTCCGTCATGCAGGGTCTCCGTTAACTAAGCAGATTTCCCTCGTGCACCACGAGTTTGCATTTATCTCAAAACGTAAAAGTTCAATGTGTACAATATTTCAAACTTAGGCTTCAAATAAAGTGCTTCGCGACATAACAGCATATTGTTAATATGACATGAGTAGGAGTGGGGGTTAACTGAATGCGGAAAACTAAAAAATTCAAATATCTCTGTTAATAATCAAGATAGAGAAAAAACGTACATAACAACATTTATAGAACGTTATATTTGATATAAGATCGGTTTTGTACAGTTCGACCCAACGCATAATAACGGGGATATTAAGAATTTTTAAAATTCTGCCCCTTTAACCCCCCCCCTCCCGCTGGTCAGATTTTAGCTGTTAACGAACTAGATCTTCATTTTTACATAAAACGTTTAAACGTCGAGTTTGATAACGATCAAACAAAACTTGTGACCGCTAGAGCGTTAACAGACAAATATATATATATATAAAAAATTGTAACCTCTGTCTGTACATTGATTTTTTTCGCGAAATTTCACGATAACTTTTCGTTTCACATGTCCTAGACACCTTAACTGCAATTTGTTTCTTTGGTGTCTGTTTGTTTGTTTGTTTATTTGTTTGTTTGTTACCTTTTCACGCATAAACGGCTGAACCAAATTTTATGAAACTTGGTATGTATATTACTACTAGCCCAACTTAGACTTTAGGCTATATTAATATTCTCTAAGACGAACAGGAGTGGGGGTTATAAGGGAGGCCTGAAATTAAAAATAGCGATATTTCATGTCCTATTGCTTTTTCAGCAAACATGCACATAACAAAAGTTGTTTATTTTGTAATTTAGAGTAACTTTTGTTATATGCACTTTTGCCGTATACGGAAGTATAAATGAGTTATACGCTATAAACTAAAGCGGGAGTCCACAATTATATTTGGCACTAAAGACTCAACCGAATGAAACCAAACTCGGTATGTGTATTAGCACTAACGCCTTCCTTATAATAAGCCATACTAACATTTCGAGGGACGGGCAGGAGTGGGGGTTATAAGGAAGGCCTGAAATTAATAATAGTGATATTTCGTTTCCTGTTGCATTTTCGGCAAATATGCACATAACAGAAGTTGTTTATTTTGTTATTTAGCGAAATTTGCTCATCAATTCTTTGGAACTACTAGGAACCTCACCGGGAAAAATTAATTCAAATGAATGTTAATATTTTGTGCTTAATAATTCAAATCTATGCATAATGCACAGAAAACAGGAAATATGACAATATGGAGGACAGTGAAGGCTTACATAAAAAATAATTTTAATATTAACAAATCCACAGAAACGACAGGTATTTACACTGAACACTGGGACGGGTAAATGTCAAAATATTGTGCAAAGTAAAGCCTTGCCAAAAAAATACCATCACCATTCAGCCTCAAATGAATTCCCGAGCGAAGCCGGGTATCTGAGCTAGTATATATATATATATATATATATATATATATATATATATATATATATATATATAAATTTGAACGGACCTCATTTTCCCAAATTTGAACGGAAGTCATCCCCTGGGTAGGATCTATGGACGTTTGAGAAGATTTTTCGATAATCGCGTCATGAGTACGACCTCAATAGCTGATTTCCCGAAATCTACTAATAAAACTGTTGACATAAAAAAGATTCTTTCATATTACAGACCTTAAATAAATTAAGTTAAATTATATATTACGGCTTCTTTTGAGGAATGAAGAGGGAAAAAATGCCCTCTTTGATCATTTATTTTTAACTCCCTTTACAATTTTCCCTAGGACCACAACCATAATTACGCCAGAAAGCGTTTCCATCGCATAATATAAAGTTCAAAACAAATTTTCAATCAATTTCGGTTTAATTTAAGATACTTTGATCTATAGTAATCTTTCTTTATGTACACACATCTTTCAGAATGCTATTGCCAACATGCATTGATCTTGTACCCATAACGGGATTTTCAAAAAATGACTTCAAATATGCATCGATCCTACCTAGAGGATGACGAAAATGAGTCCTGCACAAAAGGTATATATATAATGGAATCCTTCTTTTCCTTGGTCACGGCATATGGAGTGATCGCCTGGATCAATTTCGCTATTTCTTTTTTTGTTATGTTTGATATTGACAGGAGAAGGTTCTTATGAACGAAAGAAATAAGAAAGTTGAGCAGAAAATGTAAGAAAACTTAACGAAGAGATTAAGTTTTCTAATGCCTGAAACGATATCGCGATATTTAGTTTCCTATTGGTTTTTCGGCAAATAAGCACATGACATAAGTTGTTTATTTTAATATTATGAGTAACCCTTGTTACACTTTTGTAGAATAACGAAGTAAAAATATATAGCGGGAATAACAATGTTACTTTTCACAAAAGACTGAACCGAACTAAACAAAACTCGGTATGTGAATTAGCATTAACTTCTTCGTGATTATAAGCCGTATCAACATTTTTTGGGACAAGAAAGAGCATGGGTTGAAAGAGAAGCCTGAAATGAAAAATCTCAATATTTCATTTCCTACTGGTTTTTCGGCAAAAATGAACATAACGGAAGCTGTTTATTTTTATATGTCAAGTAACTTTTGTTATATACACTTTTGACGTATTACGCAGTATAAACATGATATATGATATACTAAATTCAATTACAGGAGAACAATTTTATCAAGTTATTAAGTTTATTACTGTAAAGTAAAATGTCATTAGAGTGAATTTTATTAGATGTAGGCATATTATGGAAAATGATGTTATGGGTTTAGGCTTATATGATTCGTGATTAGTGAAGTTATAAATCTCCCCCCCCCCACCACATATGTTATTTATTTTCCCAGAAATATAAACTATAAGGGGATTTCGAATATTTAATTTTTGTAATGTTTTATTTAGACAAAGTCGTCCTGAATTTGAGCCAGCGAAGTTAATCCTGGTATATATTAACATATTTCCTATGATATGAAATAACTATGTACTATCTACGTATAACTATTAAACGCTATTTATTAATGAATAAATGTAAATTATGACGAAAGACAATATGCGTTTAAACTAAATATGATTGTTTATACTGTTAATCAGGAAGACTTGCTGTAAAAATAACATTGTTATTCAGTTAACAATGATTTCCTGGGCATCGCCGAGTACCTTAGCTAGTATACATATATATATACTTGTCTGCTACCCCTCACCATATAGCTCCAGGTTTTGAATGACTGTGGCCAAAAACCATTTTTATGACAAATTTAATTAATTAATTTCATTAATTCAAGCTATAATAGTTGTCCTATACTATTTCTGTCTAACTTGAATTTTAACCGATATTTTTACATTTTTTAACCCCATCAATAAACCACACCTTTAGTGTTAGCACCTAAAAAATAAGCGTATATGTCACGTCTTATTCCAACTTAATAGTGAACATTGTTTTCAACAGATCTTTGATAGATGAGATACATAGAAACAAATTGTGTGATAACGTCATCAATTAAGATTCTTGACTGGAAAATGTTTTCATGCGCATGTTTTTATGTTCCTTCAACACTAAAGGTCGTATTTGTTAATGGCCAAAATCGGAGGGAAATTAGAAAATTCAAAATGTCGATGTTCTTTTGATTTGGGTCATAAAAATGTTAGAGTACAAATCTCGTTAAATTATCGATGCTATGCACTTGTAGTTACGTTTACGTAGCTCCAATATTAAGCGAGTTATGCTTACCTCCTTCTTAGCAGATTTCCCATGAGGGAAATCTGATACTGAGGTCGTACTCATGACGCGATTTTAGAAAAATTTCCTCATGATTTCCGGTCATAATTATATATAGTTGTCTGTTAACGCTATAGCGGTCGCAGTTTTTGTTTGATCGTTACGAAACTCGATATTTAACCGTTTTATGTAAAAAGACAGATCAAGTTCGTTAATGGCTAAAATCAGACTAGTGGGAGGGGGGGTTTAGAGGGGGGGATTTTCGAAAATTCAAAATATCTCCGTTATTATGCATCGGATCGAAAAATGGTATCGAACCAATCATATTGCAAATTAAATTTACTATAAATATTGTTATATACTTTTATTCTCTATCTTGAATATTAACAGAGATATTTGCATTTTCATGAAGTCTGTGCTCGGGTATAGTTCGGATTAGATCGGCCATTTCCGTCGGCTCAGGTGGGAGAGTTCTTCTAACCTGTCGTTCCTAACCTTACCTTACCTTTGTTACTTTGTGAGATTTATGCAAATACTTTCTGTTCATCCGCCCCCCCCCCCCTTCTTTAGTTCTTGGACTACTAAAATTTGAGTTATTAAAATATAAATTATTATTCCAATTCAAAAGCCGTTTCAGTTGGGAATTTATTTTAATTAACTGAAAGATTTCTCATTACCGTTTGTATTTAATCACGGTGGTGTTGTGTTACCAGTATGCAGATTTCTCTATTGTAAAACTTCACAAGGGAAATCTGCTTAGTTTACGCAGCCCCTGTGTGACGGACTTTTTAGAAATTGAGATCATATTGATACATGAGATCAGCACGTGGGAAATCCGGTTAGTTTTCGCAGCCCCTGAGTGGCGGATTTTATCTGAATAGGGGTTAGTATTTCAGCTATTAGGTAATTCGAATAAAGGAATTTTCTTACTTCATGACCATAATACGCCTCTAATCGAGAACGTGAATAGGAAATAAATAGCTAAGAATTGTAAGTGGAATGGAATAAATGTAATTGGAATACTAAACAGTGCAAATGATTTGGTCAACCGGTGAAGGGAGGTACTGAAAGCCAAACTTTCTGAACAACGGCACTTTCACTTTGTTCATGAACTAATTTTGACTCCATAATTTAGCGGCTATTTACATTCAATTAGTTTTGAACGTCATTTTATTTTGGATAAAGGCTTAGCGTCAAAGCTTTTACTGTTGAAATTGTGACATTTTCCTGCTTTTAGACCAAGTAGTATTCAAAAGTGACTTATTTCTCTACATTAATCAATGGCAGTAGAGTTGAATTTATATTGAAGATAAGAGGCATTTATGGCAATAAAACAAATCTTCAGATTTCAATCAAACACTCTTTATTGTTTTAAAGCACACGTTTTACCCTCGTGTGCAAGTCAATATAAATATAAAAAGTCAGTCACGCAGGGGCTACGTTAACTAAGCAGATTTCCCACGTACATCACCAATATTTAGTATTTAGTCTTAAAATAAAGAATTTCTTAATATAACTACTTATTGATAATATGAAATGAGTAGGAGGAGAGGAGGGGTTTACTGAAGGGCGAAAACTGAAAAAAGCGAATATCTCCTTTAATAATCTACATAGTGAAAAAACGTACCTAACAACATTTATAGAACATTACTTTTGCAATAACATTGGTTCTATACACTTTTTCGATCCGGCTTATAGGATCGAAGATATTTTCAAAAGCCTCTCCCTTTATAGAACCAATCTCGCTAAATTATCGTTTTTGAAAAATTTCCTCATGAGGTCCGTTCAAAATTATATATATATATTTGTCTGTTAACGCTCTAGCGGTCGCAATTTTCGTTTGATCGTTACCAAACTCGATATTATACGTTTTATGCAAAAATAAAGATGAAGTTCGTTAATGGCTGAAATCGGACCAGTGGGAGGGGGGGTTTAGAGGGGAGGATTTTCGAAAATTCGAAATATCTCCGTTACTATACGTCGGATCGAAAAATTATATAGAATTAATCTTATTGCAAATTAAATTTACTATAAATAATGTTATATACATTTATTCTGTATCTTGAATATCAACCGAGATATTTGCATTTTTCTGTTTTCAGCTTCTGAGATGAGATCGGCTAACTTCGGGTCTAGTCGTGAGTTTCCGTCAAGAGCTAGT
>CM032233.1:82467500-82822500 GCA_019009955.1 Riptortus pedestris
GATGAGGACATAAATTGTTTACCTCACATCTGAATAACAGTTCAGATTACAAACGCATTTCTATTTCGGCACCGTTAGCACTAAGTTATCATTATAAATCCTCAGAACGTCAGCAATTGTTATTTTTTTGCTTGTTAACAAGTCGTAACTTACATATCAATACCAAATATGACGATAACATTATTGACAAGGAAAAGAGAGTTTAACCTAAAACTCATTAGCTGGATAAATTCCATCATCTAGTAGGTACGGCGAAAAATCAATTTCCATTTTCATTTGAAGACACGTTTATTTAAAAATGCATAATACAGGGTTGAGGTGGCAACATTGAGAGTGGAGAATAGAGAATGGATTGGGCACCATTGAGAGTGGAGAGTAGAGGATGGAGTGGGCACCATTGAGAGTGGAGAGTAGAGGATGGAGTGGGCACCATTGAGAGTGGAGAGTAGAGGATGGAGTGGGCACCATTGAGAGTGGAGAGTAGAGGATGGAGTGGGCACCATTGAGAGTGGAGAGTAGAGGATGGAGTGGGCACCATTGAGAGTGGAGAGTAGAGGATGGAGTGGGCACCATTGAGAGTGGAGAGTAGAGGATGGACAGTGGAGAGTAGAGCTGTGGGTGGGGGATGGCGTCCTAGCCCGGGGCTTTGGCAAAAACAAGGACTCCTCCAGCCCTTACTATATCTCCCTCTCTCTCATACTTCCCCCTCACCATTTACAACTCTCAATTATTATCCCATTCACATATGTTTCTTTTTTAGTGGCTGCCCGTATTTTACTGCCCTGGCTCTGTCTGCCCCGCCCCACCTTCTCAAAACATTCTTTGTTATATTACTATTGCCTCGCTCCTCCACTTTCATTCATTTTTCTCCCAGAGCTGTAAAAGGAGAAAAAAACCCCAGTAGTTTAGGGAGACATTGTTTTTTTTTTCCTTTGCGGAACCCGAATTGTAAATCCATAGCGATATTTATAGTTCTTATTTAGCACCCATATATTGTATTTGGACGACCGACATTAGTCTGCGTTTGGATGATATATACATCTTAAATCGTTTAGGTGGGTTTTGGGGATTTCAAGATTACTTTTACTGAATATTTGGGTTGAATTTTATGACGGTAATCCAGATTTTAATTGAACCCGAAAGTATGAGAGTGTAAGTTTAGTTATATTCCTTACCCTCAAAAATCATTTTAACCTTCCCTTTAAATATAATTTATCAGCGCTGTAAATCAGTACATTCTAGTCCTGAGAGAATTTACTTGATTTTCAAACTCGAGATACCGAGTAGTAAATGTGATTAGCAGTTGTAACATTCTGATCATCTTCAGTTAATTAGTGTATGATAGAGATTATGTCTCCACCGAAATATTTGAAACAATCTAGTTACGTGTAAATTGTCTGCAGTCAATCTTTTCTTCAAGAGCAGGTAACGGTTTACTGCAATGCACTTGATCTCGAGATGAACTAGAAAACCTACCTTACTAAATAAGTTAAACTCTAATATTCTGATTGGTGAGGACAATAGTGTTTGGAAAAATTTTAAGCCACCACATTTGTTTGTATACTGTAGTTATAAATCTTGTGCAAATTAGAATGTGTTGGAATCAAGCTAATAGCACCCACCTCATTGTACTCAGTGGATACACAGCGTAGCTGCCGAAAGCGACTTATGTTCATTTTCAACAGTGAGAGGAATCTCTAAACGCTATCTATCTAATATAATCGTCAACACTACTTGAAAAAGAATAAATATTATTAAGAAATCCGATTAAGTCCTGGATTCATTTCAAAATTTTGTCTTGGGTGCGCTTCTTTTGCTCATGTCATTGGTTCAAGGTCATGTTGTTTTTGTTTTTTCAATCGAGGCTGTCTTCCTAAAGTTTCTCTTTTTTTCCCATCCTCTGCTGGGAATGTATTTGATCATTAGTCGCAAATTCTTTAACCGTTGCAATTTGTTCAATGACTAACAGTGTTTATACAAGCTGGTATTCGAATATATAGACAAACTGTAAATGCAGTTTCGTCAATTTGAGTTCATTTCTTCTGCTTTATAATATAGTGTGTCATATATTGCTAATTTCCACACGAAATAATGCTTATACAATTATGAGCATGAGCCCAACATTATTACATTACAATGTCCCTGGAGTCACACATAAGCCACCATACCAGACCATGAAGCAAATAGTACACTAAAACGTAAAAAACCTAATATGGATACCGGACACACCTGTAAAGGTTTGTCACGCAGGTGCTGCGTAAACTAAGCAGATTTCCCAGGTGAAGTTTTGGAATAGATAAATCTACATAATTTTATACTTAACATCGTCCTGAGTATTAAGTAAACAAATAGAAATGACAATGAGAAATCTTTCAGTCAATTTACTTTATATAGTGTTTAACTAATCATTTCTAGATGTATATCAAGCAATACGTTCTGATGACAATCCCCCCTCCCCTCCCCGCCTTTTGTTCTTGAAGATATTTAACCGTTTCAGTCACACTATAGATCATAATTGTTAGTGGTGAAAATCGGACTTGGAATAGTGGGGGAGGATTCGGTAATTCAAAATATCTCTTCTATGACGAGTCGGATCGTAAAATGTTAAAATTAAACTATTTATGTTTTACGATTGTTGTTCTATGCATTATTGCAAAACTTAAGTATAATGCAAGTTAATCGTACTTTCTTGTATTCTGCCTTTAGTAACCCCTTCCATCCTTTCTACTCATTGGCTACTTACGCACAAATAGAGAATATGTGCTCTGATTAGATAACAAGCGTGTTATACCAACAAATCTTCTTAGTTTACGCACCTCCCGCGTGACGGACTTTAGTTTACATCAGCCGAATTTGTTATAACCATGACGCATTTATTCGTAAATTATTAGAGTTTTTGCATCGTTTGTCAAATTATCCTTTAACTATTACCATGGGTCAAAAACGACCCGAGCATAAAATAAAAATTAAGGTTTCTCTGGTTTGTTGCTAGGCAGCGCCACTAAGTACTATGTATTCTCCCCTTAGTAACAGCTGTTACAGTTAACCTCTTCGTCTTGTTTCTGTGATGACCTATGTCTGTCTAAGTAATTGTCTGGCGTTATTTTTGACCCGTGGTAGTAATTACGTTATTAAAACGTTGCTTAAAGTATTCATAGTGATATGACTAATGGGGGTTTTATAGTGGATGGCAGATATTATAAGGATTGGTGGGCATATATGAACGAAGATGATGGAAATCAGAATCCTTTGTCTGATGATAATGAGGATCTAATGAGTAATTACAGTGACAATCAGTCCATTCGTTCTGATCATGATACTGATTCAGAAATAGAGCTAAATGAGGATGAATTGTGCAAAAAGTATGACCAGTAACATTCAACAATATGCTATAAATGTAATAACACAGGTTGCAAGAATCGCTCTGAATCTAAATGCTGATAAAATTTTAATTTATTTGTTAGTGTAGCAGAGAGCCCCTCACAGTTTCATTATTATTTAAGATATTGAATTACTTTCTGTTTCAGAATGAGCAAAACACGCTTAAATATGATAAAAAGAAAGATAGCTCTCTTAAAATTCATTTTTACATATTGATTTTTATACTATTTGAAGACTTGGATTTTTTTGCACTTTTTTTTCTAATTCAAATATGCTTTTTTGGAAAGTGTAAAAACAAGTTATTTTTAATTGTATTTGTATTTTAAAATGTGTCCGGTTGTTATGTATTTCATTAACAAATTATATTAAAAAAACGTATTTAATAAATTATTTTTTTTTTGTCTGTGGGTCATAAGAGATCCATGGTTAGTACTTATGTAGCTTTAAAACATGGTAGTAGTTGAATGTTAACCTGGCCAGAATCTTTCAGATGCAGGCAAATGATTCCGTAGCATTTGTATCTCGGAGCTGTTATTCTAGGAAATTTAAATCAAAACCCCCAAGCGCAGATCTAATCAAAATTCTTCTACAGTATGCAGTACTATCATGGAGTGGATTTATAACCAAGTTTTTCTCGTTGGCCTCTGGAGTACTTGTAGGGCTGTTTCATTACCCTTCAGTGAAATCCCTGGGTATGAAAATCCCAAGAGACAAGTCTTTTTTATTACCATATATATATATATATATATATATATATATATATATATATATATTCATATATATAAACTTATTTAAGATTCATATTAAATCCGCCGGCAAATGACATTTCATGATCCTATCACAGTTTATTTCCAATATTGAAGTAGATAACAAGTCTCAATAATAACTCTTCGTTTCACCAACATCAGGTTACAATTATTGATATGTTTTTTTTTTTTGTACTATGGTTACGTCTACTGAAAGGTTTTTCAGTTTACAGAGTCAAGATGATTTTTGGAAAGTGAATATGTGTTTGAGAGTAGTAAAAAGATATAAATAAAGGTATTTTTCTGTAATCGTTGAATAATGGTAACATTACTAAACTGAAATGAGTGAAGAAAGTGAAACATTTTGCAATAGAGTGAAGAAAGTGAAACATTTTGCAATAGAGTGAAGAAAGTAATCATTTTCTTCACAAGTGAAGAAAGTGAATTGCCTTCTTAATTAGTAATAAGTATAAATTAAAGTTGGAAATTAAATGCTTTTAAATGTTTCTTAACATTGTAAGAATTTATTTTAACAAAATAAATTGAAATGAGAATGAATTATTGGTGGAAATAATCAATATATTTTAAAATTTAAATATAATAATAATTACCTTCCTTGTTTATAACCTGCACTTGTTTATAACTGCACTTATAACCTTTCACAACCATGCTTATAACCTACCAACAACATACCATAATCTTCACAACATCCTAAATTTGTTCATATTCTGGTTAGATCTGATCATGTATTACACGATTACAGAAAAAAATTAATATTACACTCGTGACGAAAGTAGAATTTACAACTCTCATGAAATTAGCACACTCGCTTCGCTCGTGTGGGTAAACGTTTCACTCGAGTTGTAAAATGATCTACTTTCGTCACTTGTATAATAAATAACTATTTTCATTCTAATTGATTTGTGATCATGATTCTAAAAGTGTTGAATATTTAAAGATCTTAAGAATCGAATTTATTTTTCGGTTTATACATAAAATAAATAAAAAGAATTTCTATATAAATATCTCCAGGAAACACATTTTCAATTTTGAAAAAGTTGGAATAATTGATAAAGAAATAAATGATACTAAATGGAAAATAATAGAGAACATTCACATTTTAAAAATAGCAAAAGGCAGTAAACAAAAAAAAAAAACAGAAATCATATACCTCAATCATATATTCTATAACATTTTATCTTAAATTAATCTACTATAAATTATGACGCGAAATAATCGAGTTCAAGATTGACTTGTAAATAATCAAATTTTAGTCAGCTGACTTAACCTACCTCGGGAACCTCTCAGTATCATCTACCTCCTCGTAAAAGGTAAACGAGCACTTCAGAAATGTAAGTAGCAATTTATAATTATATTTAATAAATATATCATAGATGTAGGCACCTAATAATACAATATGTAGCAAAAGAACTATTAAGGGGTGTGGTAAATTAATGTTATTAATAATTTTTCTTTTAAAAGGGATAGCCCTTGAAGAGGTGGCAAATAAGCCACGAAACGTGTAGGGAAGTTTCAGTAAAGTTTGCATGGAAATAAAATGTTTTTTATTGGAGACCCTTCCAATCAAATTTGAAGAATATATAAATATTGAAGTAGCTAATAAGCCTCAATAAGAAGTCTGGCTTTCACCGACATCATGCTACAATTATTGATACGTTCTTGTTTATTTTTACTATGGTTACGTCTACTGAAAGGTTTTCAGTTTTAAGGTTCAAGATGATTTTTGGAAAGTGAATATGTGTTTCAGAGAAGTAAAAAGATATAAATAAAGGTATTTTTCATTGTAATTTATTTGTGATCATGATTCTAAAAGTGTTGAATACTTGAAGATAATAAGATTCGAATTTATTTTTCGGTTAAGACATAAAATAAATAAAAGGAATTACTATATGCATGTTACCTACCATCTTTCAGGAAATATCTTAACAATTTTCATATTAATTCACGCATTTTCCATTTTCAGAAATATCGAAAAAAAAAAAAAAAGAACAATGGGAAAGTAAAACTCTAACAAAAATTGTGACGGAAGTCAGATATTGAGGATGTACTCATGTTGCGATTTTCACCGGTAGATTTTAACGGACCTCATTTTCATAATCTTCTATGCAGGATTGATGGACATTTTTTGGATAATTTCATCCTAAGTACAACATCAATAGCTGATTTCCCCCATATAAAAGAACAATACAAATAACATTACGTATGATGATAGGGCAACGTGATATACCGTTAATAAATGGCGAGAAGTACCTATCGGGGAGACAAAAATAAAAACTCCCCAATACTTTTTTCATCCTTTTCTTGTGCGGTTGTCGGTCACGTAGGGTGAAATCAAACTACTCCACCTTTCCCGTCCTTTCGGTATAATTTATTACCTTTGTCAAGACAAACCGAATACTGCCGTATACGAACTGAATACTGCAATTTAGTGAAAAGCTAAAAAGGATGATGTAAAAAACTATTTCGGGGAGGAGAGACAGAACAGCTACGAAATCACACAGCAGAATGTTCCTCAGTCTCCGAACCGCGTTTTCTTCCCGAATTAATTGTAAACTTTTTTTTTTACATTTTAACTAAATTGCTGTAAACAGTTTTTAATTAATAAAGTCCGTCGCGCAGTGGCTGCGTATGCTAAGCAAATTTCTATCGTGCTGGTATGGCACACTGCTAATCTCATTTTTTCCTTTTCAGAATATATTCTTTGTTTATTAAGATAACGTACATTTTTTTAAAATTTTCCTTGTCCAATTTCAGCCATTTACGAATATAAACCTGAGAGCGGTTCAGTCTAGAGTCATATATCAAATTAACATGTTCAAGTCAAGAGAGGAAAATTGATGACGTTATCGCGGTTCATATTTGCATGTATCTCGCTGAGGAAAACTTCAATGTGGACAATATTTTGTATTTAAGCTTTGAGTAAAGTGACTCATGATATAACTGCTTACTGTTAATATGTTTGTGCAATAACTCGGTTAACATTCATGAAAGAGAAAATACGTATATAACAGCATGATGGCAACGACATTTTCAATAAAAATGGTTTTATACAATTTTGCTATCTGACTTATAATAACGAAGATATTTTGCATATTCTAAATTCCACCCCCCCCTTTCCCTAGTACAGTCATTAACGAATTTTATCTTTAGTTTTACTTACAACCTTTAAATATTGAGTTTCGTATTGGCCAAACGAAAATTGCGACCACTAGAGCGTTAACAGTAAAATATACGAATATATATACTAGCTAAGGTACTCGGCTTCGCTCGGGAAATCATTAGACGCTGAATATTGAGGGTATTTTTATAGCAAGGCTACAATGTGTACAATCATACTTCCCATCTTGGCGTATTATTTTCCCATAAGGACCTGGTAACTGTAGGGGACTTATAGAATATAGATTTTAGTTTAGAAGAGTAAATGAAAATGAGTTCCCAATCAATCCCTCTCTACTGTTTGACACACTGTGAATAATTCAAATCATAATCATGGGTAGCATTTATTATAATTAAATAGTATCTATCAAACACATATTTTCTGTCAATCTCACTCCGAACATACAAAGTTTAGAAATAGTTGGTTGTAACTAGAAAGAAATTCCAATAGTGCCAACATTTAATAAGGAATAAGTTAAGCTGTGTTAGCCCCCAAACAACTTCCCCTTCCGCTTGAGGGTTATCATCATTGCTTTACATAAATTAATTATTCAAAACCTTAAACAATTGGAATTGTCTAATAATTAATTTACCCAGGGGAAATAAATAATAGTGGTAACCTAAAAATAATTGAATTTATATTCAAAATGCTAGGTGAGGGGGGGGGAATCGTAGCCCTCCATGAAACCTAAATAATACTTTAAACAATTATATAGAATCAATCCTGGGCTAAGGTATTGATGTTTTACAATTGGTGATCTATACATTTTCTCCTAACTCAAGTATTAAGCGTGTTATTTGCACTTTCTTCTTTACAATCTTCATACCCCCCCCCCCCAAATCCTTTTAATCATCGGTTTTTTTATGACGAAATAGAGTATGAGATCACCAGTATGTTATACCAGCACTTGGGAAAGGAACCCTCCTTAACGGACTTCTTATTTTATTAGACTGATTGTCACTGAACAGACGGAGATGTATCACATATCATACACTCATTATGTATAATCCATAATTTCCCATTTGAAGCAACTCAACAGTAGAGCCACAACATAACTAAATATAAACCAACTAGTTGTTGAGAAAGTATAATCTGGGGCCTAGAGAGGAAGGACCTAAAATTATTCTCTCGTTAATTGGTTTGACTATTGACATCTTAATAGTTAACTTCCGTGAGCGGCAAAGGAAGTTCTGGATCAATATTACCAAACACTTTGAAATTCTATGCTTTGTCAAATTAATTAATTTCCAAACTCCAGTCCCAAGTGTTTATGTGAATGGGCTTAGGGAAGTGGCTCCCAGCTTTCTGAGCTTACAAACTGACAGTCCGAATCAAATTTTATAACTCACAAACCGAATTACCTCTTTCTTGTTAGTGCATGCTTAATTGTTTTCATGTAGTCACCATAATTATTCCTGCTTTTAAGTGATGTGGCTACATTGCTGAAATGAAACACAAATAGATAAAAAAATATTATATGTGTAATAATTAACTATTCGCTGTTTTGCTCATTTTAAATGAATATATGAATCCATGAATGGAAAGGCAGAGCTCAACAGACCGACAACCTAGTCTAAGTTGTGTATGTTGGCAGATTTCCCTTAAGGGAAATCAGGTATTGAGGAAGTACTAATGACGCGAATTTTGAAAAATTCCTTCAAATGTCTATCGATCCTGGATAGGAAATGATGAAAAATAAGCCCGTATATATATGTATATGTTTGACCCACTCTAGCGGTCGCAATTTTTGTCTAATTGTACTCAATCTCTATATATAAACATTTTATGTAAAAAGAAAGATCAAGTTCGTTAATGGCTGAAATTGGAACAGTGGAGGGGGGGGGGCGTTGTAGATGGAAATTTCGAAAAATCAAAATATCTCCGTTACTACACATCGGATCGAAAAATTGTATAGAATCAATCTTATTGCAAAATTAATTTACTATAAATGTTTATATAAATATAGATATATATATATATATATATATATATATATATATATATATTCTCTATCTCTAATATCAATCGAGATATTTGGATTTTTTAGTTTTCAGCTTTGAGAAAATCCCCAATACTACTCATTACACATAAAAAAAAATGCTATGTTATATAATAAACCATGCGATATACATGCAAATAAGTTCTTTTTGATCGCCCCCACCCCTCGTCTTTAGTTGTTGGATTACTAAAATTTGAGGGTTGAGGTAAAAATTATTCTGATTCGTTATGAATTACAGTATCAGATATAGTAAACAGTTTTCAATCAATTTATTTTGTTATATTCAAATATATTTCTGTAATTGTTTTTCTTTCCGTGAAGAATATCTCTATCTATTCAGCTGTGTAAGGTTGGTAGACGTGTTCGTTAAAAATCCAGACGCTTTCCGTTAGGAGGTTATTAATTGGCTGTAAAATGTCTCATTACCGTTTTTACTTATTCATTTAATATTCACGTTGGTGTTAAATGATACTGTTAAATAAACATACTTTATTAAAAAGAATTAAATAAATTTATTATTATATATGAAAAACGTGAATAAATGAATTTCACTGAGAAAGATAATACTGATAGTAAGTAGTCTTTATTTAGTACTAACAGTGGGTATTATTACTAGAAAACTACTTCTTGTATATTAGCGAATAATTAATAAAACAGACATATTGTCAAAAACCACAGGACTCACAATATGGAATTTAGGAATTTTCTCTTAGTACTAAAAGTGTAAGGGTTTCTACTTGGAGGATGATATATAATAATTTAATGGTTGGAACTATAATTGAGAGTGACAAGGATAAATGAGAACTGAGGGAACAAACAATGGTCAGAAATCGGGGTGTAGGACCTGTTGAGGTTATAAACAGGAATTACGGGAGACGAACATCCCCTGCATTAAATCACAACAACCTCCCTCTCCTTTAATTAATATAATTATTTCCGTTTATATCCATTAAGAGCCGCAATTTTTGGAAATGTAATCATTTTTACTAAAATTATAAATGGGTTCATTCCCAGAAGAAGATTTCTTTATATAACTGCGCGATCAAAATATTTCTCATGACCCTCTGCTAGTTTTTCATATTTAATAGTTAACATTTATTAAGATTTTTAAAGGAATAATTAATAATCAACTAAACCAAATGAATTTTCAATCATTTGTAGTATTCGTCCGAAACATTTACATAAACTACAAATCTACCTCTGTAGTATTGCTATGCCACGGTTATTAGAGGGGGTAAAGTTTCCATTGGCTGTTTGGATACAGAAGGAAGTTTGACAATGTAAAACGGATTGCCTTGACTGTTTCAGAAAGAAAAAAAATCCTAACTCTACAAATCACCGGATTCTCTTGTACGACTTAAGAGCATTTGAGTTTATAATGGAATAAGCATATCAAAAACGACGAACTGTCTAAAACTATGATAGTGACCCAAGCTTGTATGTGCAGTAACACTACTTGGACATAAAACAATTCTTTATTTTCTGGCATACATAATCTAGAGCCCTGTTAGCAGATTTTCCTTAAGGAAAATCAGCTATTGAGGTCGTACTTATGACACTATTTTTGAAAGATTTCCACAAATGTCCATTGATCTACCTAGAAGATGACGGTCCGTGGAAAATTCTCTCTCTCTCTCTCTCTCTCTCTCTCTCTCTCTCTCTCTCTACATATATATATATATATATATATATATATATATATATATATATATATATATTTGTCTATATGCTCTAGCGGTCGCAATTTTTATTTTATCGTTACCTAACTCGATATACATATAGGCTTTTTAGGTAAAAAGAAAGATGAAGTTCGTTAATGACTAAAATCCGACCAGTGGGAGGGGGGGGCGTTAGAGGGGAGGATTGTCGAAAATTCTTAATATCACCGTTATTATAGGTGGAATCGATAAATTGTATAAAACCAAACTTATCGAAAATTTAGTGTTCTATAAATAATGTTACGAGCATTTTTTTCACTATATTGATTATTAACCAAGATACTTGAATTTTATAGTTTTCGGCCTTCAGTAAACCCCCCTCCTACTTATGGCATATTAACAATAAGCTATCATATTAGGAATCACATTATTTGAAGCATACATACCAAATATTGTTCTCATTGAACATTTACTTTTTGAGATAAATGCAAATACGTGGCGCACAAGGGGAATCTGCTTAATTTACGAAGCCCCTGGGTGACGGGCTTTTTTAATTATTTTAGCATATTTAACGCTTTGAACATTTAAGAATTGAATTTTTTTTTGATAAACATTTAAGAACTGAAAAAAATATTTAAAACAAATTTAAGTTGGTTAGACAATTTTTAAAAATAATACACAAATAATTAATCATAAATCACACTCTCACCTTTTTCAGGTAGTGGTTCAAAGAACTCTATTTGGTCAATATGTGACACCTACGATTTCCCTTGGAAATAAGGTTACATATGGCGATACGTAAAAGGCAGACTTTCGATATGTAAATAACACCTGCAGCAAGCTGATAAAGTATTTAAGGAAGGCCACTAATGACAAATGCGAGAAAAATTATGGAGTTTAGTTATAACAAAAACTATGTATATTTTTAAAAATGTATAGTACAACCATTATAAAACGTCCAAAAATTAGCAAGATCGATTCTATAACGTTTTAGCCGATTGAGGTCGTACTCATGATGCGATTTTCGAAATTGTTTTTCAAATGTCCGTCGACCCTACTTAGATTACGAAAATGAGGTCCGTTAAAAACAATATATATTTGACTGTTAGGAACCAGGAGGAAATAGGGGTTTAGAAGGGATGAATTTTGAAAATTTGAAATATCTCCGTTACTATACGTCGGCTCGAAATATTGTTGTACACATATTTTCCGTATAATCAGTATTTACCGAGATATTTGGATTTTTTAGTTTTACACTTTCAGTAAACCCCCACTCCTACTAGTGTCATAATAAGAAGCTGTTATATCATGAACCACTTCATTATAATGCTAAATAACAAATATTGTTTTCATTGAACTTTTATTTATATGCAAATACGTTCTGTTGACCTCCCCCTTTTTTTTGTTCTTGGATTACTGAAATGTATGCGATTGAGACAAAACTGATGCTGATTCCTTACAAAGAACAGCACTAGCTTTAGTAAATTGTTTCCAATAAAATTAATATGTTATATTCAGATATATTTCTTTAACTGTTTGTCTTTCCGGTCTATCTATCTATTCAGCGCTACAAGTTTGCCTGGCCTCTTTGTTTACAACTCAGCTGCTTTCCGTTGTAGAGATTATTAACTTGTATTGTAAATTGACTGAACGATTTTTCATTACCCTTTGTATTTATTCACTTAACATTGAAGGTAGTGTTACGTGTATCATATTTATCTATCCTTCGCGTGGGAAATCTTCTTAGTTTACCCAGGCCCTGCGTGACGGACTTTTTCGATACGACCCATAATTACGGAGATATTTTAAACTTTCCCATTTCGGATTTTATAAAATCAATCTTATAGCAAATGTAATGTCTATAATTATTGTTATGTACGTTTTTTCAATATCTTTATTATTATCCGAGATATTTGTATTTTTTTAGTTTTCGGCCATCAGTAAACCCCCACTCCTAATCATCTAACAATAAGCTGTTATATTATGAAGCACTTTATTTGAAGCCTAAATACCAGATATTGTTCTCGTTGAACTTTTACGTTTTGAGCAGTGGCGTCTCTGGAACTGCAGAACTGCACCACCCCCAATTTCTACTTGATATTATCTATAACATTTAATATAATGAGCCTTTTTCTTTAATTCTTTCTTTATACTTGTATAATATATAATCCTTAAGCTTAATGCAGTAACCATCCCCCAATTTATGAAAAAAGATACAAACATCTTTGTATGGAACTGTGTGCTTCACAGTCCCAGCTGCGAGGTGTTTGACTGTTGTGCGCATGCGCACACAGGAAGCTCCATAAGGGAGAGAGAGAGAACTGTCTTTCCCGCAGTGACGACCCTGTCGTGCTAAGGCTACAATTTTCTGGAGCAGCACCCCCACTAATTTTAGCTACTAGCCGCCACTGGTTTTGAGATAAATGAAAATACGTAATGCACGTGGGAATTCTGCTGAGTTAACGCAACCCCTGCCTGACGGACGTGTTTAGCATATTAGTAGATTTCCGGAAAGCCTTTTAAAAATATAAATTAATACTCATCAAAAAAATCCCTCCGAAATCTTGCTTAATAAGGTACTTAACTGTGATTTTTATTTTGTTTGCCCTATGCTTATTAATTATTAACAGGAAGTAACTTATAAAAAATGCATAAAGAGGAAAATAAATACGAGCTGAGCCGTGGGTTAGGGGAGAGGAGGAAGTAGTTGGAGATTAGCAACGGTATCTCAGAGTTGGAGGTGAAAACGGGCGCTTGTTAATGGGGGTTTAACTTCCAACTCGGACCTCTTGAAGAATTAATTACGTCCGGCTCTCGTAACTTCTTCTCTTCAGACAGTATTTACGAGGGATGTCAATTTCTAGAATTAAGGAACAAATCCAGTTAACGGGTTTAGTATGATAAGATTAAATCGTAAATAACCGGTTACATTTTTTTTTAGGGAGAGAGAATAAAAATATAACATCTCTTATTATCAATATATCAGAAGTAGAAAAAAAAAAAACGACAAAAAAATAGAACAAGTGGAAGAGCTGTGAAGCCTGAACAAAGCTGTTAGTATAAGATAATTTTGACATACTAAAGAAGTTGAATATAGTTCTAGTCCTCATCACAGACTACATGTAGGAACTTGCATAATATAGAATAGTCATTATTATAATGCATATGGAAAAATTGAAGTTATTTTTAGACATCCTCATAGATTTTATTTTACAAATAATTTAGTCATTGTATTAAAAAAAAAAAATGTTGTTAAGTATCAAGCACATGTTATGTACGAAAGGATGTACGGGAAGCGTGGAAAATAATCTACATTCCCGAAGGGTCACTTCAGCACATATATATATATATATATATATATAGATATATATATATATATATATATACTAGCTCAGATACCCGGCTTCGCTCGGGAATTCATTTGAGGCTGAATGGTGATGGTATTTTTTTGGCAAGGCTTTACTTAGGACAATATTTTGACATTTACCCGTCCCAGCATATAGGGTTAATACCCACCGTTTCTGTGGATTTGTTAATAATAAAATTATTTTTTTATGTAAGACTTCACTGTCCTCCATATTGTCATATTTCCCGTTTTCTGTGCATTATGCATAGATTTGAATTATTAAGGACAAAATATTAACATACATATGAATTAATTTTTCCCGGTGAGGTATCTGGTAGTTCATATTGAAAAGAATTGTTGAGAACATTTCTCTAAATAAGAAAATAAACAACTTTTGTGATGTGCATATTTGCAGAAAACCCAATAGAACACGAAATACTGCTATTTTTTTATTTCAGACCTCCCTTACAACCCCCACTCCTGCCCGTCCCTTGAAATGTTGGTATGACTTGTTATAATGAAGGCGTCAGTCCTAATACAGATACCGAGTTTTTATTTAGTTCGGTTGATTCTTTTGTGCCAAATAAAATAGTTGACTCCCGCTATAATTTTTAGCGTATAACGCCTTTATATTTCGGTATACGACGATATTGTATATAACTAAAGTTTCTCTAAACAACAAAATAAACAACTTTTGTTATGTGGCCATTTGCCGAAACCCCAATAGAAAACGAAATATCGCCATTTATAATTTCTTGCTTCCCTTATAACCCCCACTCCTGCCCCTCCCTAGAAATGTTGGCATGGCTTGTTATAATGAAAGCGTTAGTGCTAATACATATACCGAGTTTTATTTATTTCGGTTGGGTCTTTTGTCCCAAATAAAATTGTTCACTTCCGCTATAGGTTTTAGCGTATATCTCGTTTATAATTTGGTATACGAAAAAAGTGTATATAAAAGCTACTCTAAATAGCAAAATAAACAACTTTTGTCATGTTCATATTTGCCGAAAAACCAATAGGAAACGAAATATCGCTATTTTTAATTTCTGGCTTCCCTTATAACCCCCACTTCTGCTCGTCTCAGAGGATATTAATATAGCCTAAAGTCTAAGTTGGGTTAGTAGTAATATACATACCAAGTTTCATAAAATTCGGTTCAGCCGTTTATGCGTGAAAAGGTAACAAACAAACAAATAAACACACAGACACCAAAGACAGAGGTTACAATTTTATATATATATATATATATATATATATATATATATATATATATATTAACGGAAATTATTTTCGTCATCTCCAAGGTAGATGGCCGTTTGGGAAAATTGTTCACAACCTCATTAGCTGATTTCCTCTAAGGGAAATCCACTGAAACCCTCGTGGGAATGACTGAAGCTCTTGTCTGAAGGAATTTCTTAAATGGTGGTAAAAGTGGTGGTTCATAATCCAATTATAGTTCCTGCTACAAAGAGAATTTTCACCATAGTATTATGCTATTGCAAAAACCCCCGTAAGTAGAGACGCACTAAGATTTAGTTGAGCACGTGTAAATTATATTTTGTTTTAACGTCTCATTAATTGTATTCACGATGGCTGTTCAGCGCCGTAACGCCTCCGGGGCGGGATATGGCGAAAATGAAATGGGTTGGTAGTTGCCCAGGCTTAGGGACAATGGATAAACCACCCTTCAATTGAGGGGCGATGATTTTTGGCGTGGAGTGAGGTGAGTGTAGTTGTTGGGGGGATGAGCACGGCTGGATTAACTGGAGGAAAATATGCCAGCGACACTCTACCCCCCTCCTTCCCACCGACCATAGCATATATGCTCTTGTCGAAAAGTTCATTCCACCATTTCCTCCCATTGTTATGTCGACGTCTGATTTACCGTTCTTCCCACCTCTCTATTGTACTTTTATAATTTATTTCATACCGCCCTGCCATTTATTAATATTCAGGGCTAATCCCTAATCAGGTCCTATCCCGCAAAACAATGGAATCAGCCCGGGTGCCCTCCGTCAAACACTTCAACCGTACCTCTTTGTGAAATCTAAACGTCGCTAAAAACTATTTAAAAGGGTTACTCTATTGTCTAAAACATAAAAATTTAGCCTCACTGTAAAATCTTCCCTTCAATAATATCTCTCACACACTTTCGTCCTCCATATATATATGATAGTGAGTGAGAGCTTTATTTATTTATTTAGTTTATTTAGGTGTGTCGCAATTTAAGCGATTCACACATTTTCTTGTAATGATTTTAAAATAGTAGAGGTAAAGCCACCTTATAAAAACCAATAAAAAAGGTTAAAAAATCTACAGAGGTAGGCAAAAATACGGTAATTTATTTTTTCTCCAGTGGATATTATTGCAGTCTATTTATTATTATTATATTATTTAATGTTATATCTGGTTGTAAATGTGTGTGTCTTTGAGGTGTTTTATGACTTTTGTAATGTATGGGCTGTCGTCGTGTAGTAGTTCAGATAGGTTGGTGGGTAAGTTCTTGTCAGTTATTAGTCTGCAGTCTGTAAGTAAGTGTTTGATAGTCAGTTGTGTATTGCAGAGTGTACATAATGGTGGTTCAGTCCTAGTCATGAGGTGTCCGTGTGTTATCCGTGAATGGCCGTGCCTCAAACGAGCAAGGACTATTTCTTCTCTTCTAGTATCCTGATTACTTGACAGCCATTCACGAATAGTGTTTTTTATTTCTCGTAGTTTTGTGTCTGTCAGATGCCATTCCGCTTCCCATTTTAGGCTGACCTCTTTTTTAATGAGTTTAATGGCATCGTATCCTGTGACGTAATCAGTGTGTAACATGTCAAGTTGAGTTGCTAATTTTGCATGTTTGTCAACCAAAATATTTTCAGTGATGTCTGAATGTCCTGGTATCCAATGGATAGTTATTACTTTGCCCATCTGTGTTTGTAAGTTAGTTAGTAGTTCCTGAAGCTGTTTCGTGAGTGGGTGAGTTGAGTAAAGGTCAAGTATTGATTGTATAGAACTGTAGGATCAGTAAAAACATGAATGTTGTCTTGTTGTACGTTTGTAAGGTGTTTGCAGTCCAAGAAAGTAAGCCTTGTAATTCAGCAGTGAAGTTGCTTGATACGTCCGGGAGTCTACACGTCAGTACTTGGTTCCCTACTATGGCGGCTGAGCCACATTTTCCTTCATATTTAGAACCATCTGTATATATGAAAAGCCCTGTCCTGTTTTCTGTAATTATCTTCCGGTACTCGTGTTTATAGTGTAAGGAAGAGAGTGGGTTTGATTCTTGAATTTTGTAAGGGAGAAGTTAGTTTTTGGTATATGTGTTTTGCCAGGGTGCTGTTTTTGTGTTGTATGGGATAAATGTTCGGTAATGTAATGTTGTAAGTAAGTAGCGTTTGAAACAGTCTGAAGTGATAGGGTTTATGCGAATTGGGATTTTCAATATAATCAGTCATGTTTGGATTTTGTGTGATGTACTCAATGTAAGGGCATGATTGTCTGGAAAGTGTTGTTATGCTGTATTTCATGATATTATATGAATATCGATGATTTAATGGAAGTTCTCCGGTTTCTGCACACAAGCTTATGCTTGGAGTTGTTCGAAAGGCACCTGTTGCTATCTTAAGCCTGTGTTTTGGATGACCTCAAGGATTTTTAAGATAGATGGTTTGGCTCCCGAGTAAACTATACTTCCATAATCTAAAATAGATCTCGTATATGAGCGATATACTAGCATCATAGTTTTTCGATCTGCTCCCCCATTTTTGTGTTTCCAATAACTCGCAGTATATTAAGCGATTTTTTGCATTTTTGGGATAGCATTTTAATATGAGGTACCCAGGTCATCTTTCTATCGAAGATTACTCCTAAGAATTTTATTGTGTCTGTTGAAGGTATTTTATTTTGGTACAGATATAAAGGTGGTGGTTTCAATCGTTTTTTAGTGAAGAGGGCAGTTTTTGTTTTTGTGGTGGAAAACCATAGACCGCTTTCCTCACTCCACTTTTCTAAATTATTTAAGGTGTATTTTATGCGTTCTGTTACCACATCAAAGTGAGCTGAAATTGAGTAGACGATCAGATCATCAACATACAGGCAGTAATGCACATCAGGTGGTATATATTCTGTGACATTATTGATTGCAACATTAAAAAGCGTGGTACTTAAAACACTACCTTGTGGCATCCAACGGGTCTGAGAGAGATGCCCCTTGTTTAACTCTGAATGTTCTATTGCTAAGGAAGGACTTTATGAACATAAGTATTCTTCCCTGAATATTCCATTCAGCTAGCTGAGACAGGATTGATCTCCTCCATACTGTGTCATAAGCTTTTTCAATATCAAATGAAACGGCTAGTACGAGTTTCTTTTTTATAAATGCATTTAGTATGTCAGTTTCTAATTTTACTATGTGATCTATGGTGGAGTAATTATAGGCCTAAAACCACATTGATAATTAGAAAGGAGTTCGTTTGATTCAAGAAACCATACTAGACGTTTGTTAATCATTCTTTCGAATAGCTTTGACAGGCAGCTGGTTAAGGCAATCGGCCTGTAGCTGGATGGGAGAGTCTTGTCTTGGTTGGGCTTCAATATAGGTATATAATTATAGACTCTTTCCATACTTCTGGATATTCGCCGATTTGGAAAATATTATTAATAAGTTGAAGATAGCGGATGAGTGCTACATTAGGGAGTTTCTTAAGAATACTATATAACATATACCATCTTTTCCAGGTGCAGAATTGTTTACACTTTTTAATTGCATATTTCAATTCTCTCATACTAAATAATTCATTCAATGGGTGAGAAGTGTCACGAAGGAATCTGAATCGGGATTTGTTCTTTGTAATTTTTGTATTGCAAGAATTTTTTATTTTTAGATTTGGTATCAAAATGTTGATTGATAATATTTTCCCGAGAGCGTTACTGATGTCCAAAGGGGTTTTGAATAATTTTTATCACCAATTTTTTAAGCCAGAAATTGGAGGGCGATATTTTTTATTTTGAATTTTGTTAATATGTTGCCAAATTTCTTTAGATGGTGTATGGCCTATTTATGGATGAAATAAATTCTATCCAGCATTGCTTTTTGCTTTTTTTTATTATGGCGTTAGCTTTCCCTTTTGCTCTTTTATATTGCTCTAGGGCGAAAGGGCTTGGGCATCTGGAGAAGATTCGAAAAGTCCTCTTTCGTTCCGCTACAGCTGCTGCACACTCTCCGTTCCACCATGGAACTGGATTTTTCTGAAGATTTGGAACGGTTTTAGGTATAGAATTACTTGCAGCTTGATTTATGAATTCTGTAAATTCTTCTATTGAGTTAATAGGGTATTTATTTACGTTGTCAATAATATAATTCTGAAATTTTGGCCAGTCTGCTTTATTCGTGTTGAATCGAGGAGTGTTTGAAAATTGAATTCTGTTTTGATTAGATTCAGTTTTAGTTTTAATAAAAATCGGGAAATGGTCACTACCGCAAGGTTCATTATAGACTTCCCATCCTAATCGTAAGAAAAGGGACGAGGAACTAAATGTAATATCAATATTAGAATATGTACCTGTACGGGGGCATAAGTGGGTAGGGGTGTTATTATTTAATGGTATTAAATCATATTTTTCAACGCTTGTTAATAGCTTCATACCCTGAGAGTCACTTATGTCAGACCCCCAAGCACAATTTCGACAGTTAAAGTCACCAAGTAATATTATGGGCTGGGGCAGTTGAGATATGAGGTCTTCAAAGACATCACTATCAAATTTATCTTTGGGAGGGATGTAAATGGAGCATAGAGTCACTTTATATGGAATGTATACTTTAACCGCTACTGCCTGTAAAACAGTGCGGATTGGTACATATTCACTATAAATGTGGTCCTTTATGAATATTGATACACCACCAGATGCTTTACCTCCTGTTGTGCAATCTTTTTTAAATTCAGTAAATCCATGGACAGGAATTCGTACAGTGGGTGCACCATGAGTTTCCTGTATTGCTAATATATTTGGGGACATTTCTTTAATGAGTTTTTTCAGTTCTCCCGAATGTCTGCCTAAACCATTAATATTCCACTGGAGAATAGTCATAAAGTAAAAGTATAGATTTCAGATTTATAAGTGCATATGATTGTAGAATGTTAAAAACAATAAAATTAATAATAGGTAGAAATCTCACGAAATAACTAGTAGTATCTATTATTTTTTTTTAACGCTTTTAGGTTTTTTGCTTTTCGACAAAGCGTTTGTTTAATTTTCTAGCACTAGATTATTCTTTTTAGAAGAATTAATCGGTGGCTTTACCTTTTTAATAACATCTGCTGATTTGGTGACATCTAGTAGACTTTTTTTAGGAGTAGGATCTTCATTCTGCAAAGGTTCTTTCATTTCTTGAGGCATAGTCTTGTGCAGCATTGAGGTTCCAGTACTCGCTTGACTAGGTGTAGGGTTAGCCGCTGCCATTGATGTTCCTTGTGCACCGCTTGGAGATTCGAGGCTAGGTAATTTGCTACTTTCATTGTGCTGTTTCTTTTCTGAGAAAAATCTTGTTTCCAATGCTGTGATTTTCTTTTCGAGGCGAGATATAATATTTAAAAGGTTTTGTACAGTGGTATGTGGTTCTTGTAATGAAGACTCATTGCTTTTTACAGTCTCCGTTAGTGACATGTTTCTGTTTAAATCGGAAGATTTATCCAAATATATACTGTTATCTTTGGGAGCTGCGGCTTCAGCATATGTCTTCTTGCATATTTTGGTTCTTGCATCTCTGTATGACAGTTTTTCATGGACCATAGTTTTCAAAATGTTCTGTTCTCTAGCGACGATAGGACAATTTTTATCTCCTGTCTTATGCTCCATACTACATAGATTACACTTCAGAGAAGTACATTTGTTTTCGTGTCTAGGGTTTGCACAGAAAGCGCAAACAGGATCATGTTCACATCGGGCAGCAACATGCCCAAGGCTCTGACATCGGTGACAGATCATTGGCTTTGGGATGTACGGTCTGACTTTCACTAATAAGTAACCAATTTTAACATATTGAGGTAATTCGACGCTATTGAACTTACAGTCAAAAAGAGGGGAGTTTGGGTTTCGCCTTGAGTTAATTCTTCGAAACGAAATTATTCCTTGTTCCTTTAACTCATTAAATATTTCTTCGTCTTTTAATTCCTGAATTTCACGACAATAAAATACCCCTCTTGATGAATTTTTGGTTTTATGAGGGCTGACATCAATTGGCAAGTCATAAAACATATTAGTTTGAATTATTTTTTCTGATATACGTGTTGTGGGACATTTTAGTAAAAGAGTTCCGCTTCGACGTTGTTTGAATACAGTAATGTCGTCGGAAAATTGGCTAATCCATTTCGCAATAGCAAAAGGACTTACTTTATTGAAGTCTTTTCCATCGAGGTTAATTTTAATGACGATAAATCTCGGTGATTCATGGATTGCTTCTTTTGCTTCTGATAAATGCCAAGGTATCATCTTTAACTTGTGTGGGTACCTTGTTTTATCGTTATCAGCTTTGTAACATGCAGTTTTTCCAACGATTTCTTCAAAATTTTGTGAGCAAAAAATTTTAGTTGTATTCGTTATCATTTGCAACAAATGTTCTCCTCAATTGAATCAATAAAACACCCAAGAGCAAAATAACCTTCTTCATTGGAAACCAGTCGGTCTTTGTTTGAGCGATCTGTTAGTGATTGACCAATGACTTGTTCAGAAGGTTATCTGGGTTATGCTGTTATCCTCCACAATTACTTTGTTAATGTTATTCAAATTAACTTTAATTTTTTGTAGTAACACTTACGTTTTCTACACCAGTCCAAATCTAGTATTCTAGGATGATTTTTAACTAGAAATATGTCTTGAACACTGACTGTTTTTTAAAATTTCCACGGAGCACTTAACCACGCACCCGCACAATATGGCTGCCCGCCGGAAACTCCGAACACGAATCGAGTGAGAGCTAAAAAGCTGTAACCACTGAGTTTCAATTCTGCTTGGAAGCAGATCTTTCCACACCACTTAACCAAATGAAATCCATTAGATGTTTGATGTCTTTGTCGGTGAATATATGTATATGTATATATACACAATATACATATAATTTTATTAGCAGATTTCCCTTCAGGTCAGCTATTGAGGTTGTACTCATGGCGCGATTTTCGAAAGTTTTCTTCAAATGTCACATTTCTGTAATTTTAAAAATCGAAATATCTCCGCTACTATACGCCAAATCGAAAAAGTGTATAGAATCAATCTTATTGAAAAATTAAATTTACTATAGATGTTGTTATATATATTTGCATTATTCAGTTTTCAACATTCAGCAATCCCCCACTTCTAATCATGTTGCATAAACAATTATCTGTTACATAATAAACCACATTATTCGAAGCTTAAATACAAATTATTGTTTCCCAGAGAACTTTATTATACGACATAAATGCATATATTTTCTTATGACCCCCCCCCCCCGTCTTAAATTCTTTGACTAGTAAAATTTGATTGATTGAGATAAAAATTATTCTGATTCGTTATATATGAAATATTGTTTTCAAGAGACCTTTATTATACGAAATACATGCTAATATGTTCTGGTGACCCCCTCCCCCGTCTAAAGTTCTTGGACGAGTAAAATTTGATTGGTTGAGAAAAAATTAATCTGATTCATTATTAATTACATCACTAGATACAGCAAATAGTTTTCAACAAAATTAAATGTTATATTCTGATACATTTCAGTAATTGTTTTTCTTTCTGGTCAGACATTGGCAGACCTGTTTGTTTACATTTCAGACGCTTCCCGTTTGAATTTATTCACTTAATATTGGCGGTGGTGTTGTGTTAACAGTATGCAGATTTATCTATTTTTAAACTTAACGAGGGAAATTTGCTTAGTTTACGCAGCCCCTGCGTGACGGACGTTTACTAGCTGCAAATGACTCTTCTTTGAAACGCATGAATTTCATGCAAACGGAGTTTGAAAAGCGTTGGTAAATGTATAAGATTGAATAAAATATAAAAAAAAGTTTATGGATTGGATACAATTGAATTAAACGAATTTCATTCAGTACCCGTTTAATATTCCCTTCATGTTTTGATCCCTCAGTGGAACGCGGTCCCTCATGTTTTATCAAAAATTCTCCAAAAGATATCCTCTGAGGCAGACCGCAAACTGTGAAAGGAGAATCCTTGCTCCCTTATTATGACTGAATCACCAAGTAGCAAAGTAATGTGTGCATCGATTTATGAATAATTATAGGTAAACTGGATTAACCTATGCATGTAATCATCCCGTATTGTTCCTCACATTACACAAGTGACTTACAACTAAGTCCGTCACGCAGGGGCTGCGTTAACTAAGCAGATTTCCCACGTGCGACACTCTGTTGTCTTTATCTCAAAACTAAAAAGTTCAATGAGAACAATATTTAGCATTTAAGTTTCAAATAAAGTGCTTCACAATATAACAGCTTATTGTCAATACGTTATGAGAAGGAGTGGGGGTTTACCGAAGGCCGAAAACTAAAAAATGCAAATATCTCGGTTAATAATCAAGGTAATGAAAAATGTACAAAACAACATTTATGGGCCACTACATTTTTAATAAGATTGGTGTATCGAATTTTTCAATCCAAGTCAAAATAACGGGGATCCCCCTACCACTGGTCCAATTTTAGACGTTAACGTACTTGATCATTATTTTGACCATTAACGAATAAATATCTAGTTTGGTAACGATCAAACAAAAATTGCTACCGTGTGCGTCTATATATACTTAAAATTTTGAAGGGACCTCATTTTCATCATCTCCTGGGTAGGATCGATGGACATTTGAAGACATTTTTCGAAAATCGCATCATTAGTAAGACCTCAATAGCTGATTTCCTTTAAGGGACAGTAATCGTTATTATGGACACATTTTGTTCTTTACACGTTCCCGATAAGACTAATAATGGTGATGATATTAACGAATATGTCTTTTTGCTTCAAAATAAACTACCTTCCTAGATCTATATTCTCATATAGTCAACTTAGTACGATTGGGTAGTTAACTCGCAAAGACCGAAGTCCATTGATATCCGCCGTTAAACAGTGATTTAATAATAAAGGGGAGGGGACAGAGAGACGGAAACGATTTTCAATTTGATGCCATTATTCTTAGAATGGTTTGAAATATAAAAATTAAAAAAAAAAAACAATTATCCTCCCTAAATTTTAATAGAAATTCAGACAACTTTTAGAGTTTTGTTTATATAGATATATTTATGTTGAATAGGTATAAGAAATTATGAAGGGAACAAATAGAATATAGAATGTGAATCCATATATCAAAAGTAGATAATTTTAATGAATTTCATTAAATTTTATGGCTTTAAACTAGCTAAAAGCTTCTTTGAAAACATCAATGGAAGTAGAGTTTTCATCGGAGAGGATATGTAAACAGGTTAGAGGAAGATGAAATGGAACATTGGGCTTAACCTTGCAATCGTTTGCATGGATTAACTAACTAAACTAACCTTCCTCATACACAATTTCATAGAGAGTGAATATGTGTTCCATTAAACAATTATGAAAATTAGTATATAAACCTAGTTTGATTTACAAAGGCAAAACATGTTGTCTCTATCCCAATGATGTTTGTGTAATTTGATTCCATGAAATAACTAAAATGGATCCTATATGGGAATACTCTGCTCTCATATGTCTCATAAATGCACTTCATATCAATGTTGACAAAATGTCCACTTCTCAGTAACCGTCATACATTCTCTGGAAAACATTTCAAAGCCTCTATAGATTCGTGCTATACTTTTTTAACTTCGTATTTGGAGAGGGGGAGGGGTTAATGAAGGATATAATATATCTTACGGAATGAATGAAGGATATAATATATCTTATGAAAATAATTAAAAGTCGTATCGATTTTTTGCATGCATGAATAGTTTCCCCATAGATTAACAATATATTCTCATACCAACACAAAATTCAAATATACGACAAAATTTAACATACAAATTAAGTATGTGGTGTGCAACAAGATTTCAAATTATATGCATTAATTGTATTAGATGCGTTTGTACACATGTATATGTTTACCCTGAAGGAGGAAATTACGATAATCATTAGCAAAAGTACCATTTTCAGCCATTCATTTCCTATTGATCATCCACCAACTATACTCATCACCACTTTTTTCCCTATGTTCACTTATAAAATGTTTATCTATTTCACTTTTGTTATTTTTACTTTTTATTATCTCTTATCTATTTTACTTTTGTTATTTCACTTTGTACAATTTTTGACTTTTGACAGGGCAAATCAGCTTTGATGTTATGTTAATAAATAAATAAATAAAAATCAGTTTCCCGATAGGGAAATCATTTTTAGTTTAAAACATAAATTCACATATTTTGAGGTTTTTATATGATTTGTATTAAAGAGTCAGCATTTGGAAAATGATGGCGAATATTTCGATCAAACTTGGATGCATGTTTGCTAAATTTAATGTTATTGAATCATGCCGTTAAGTGGTAGAAAGAACTTGGTACTAAAGGTTTCTTCTTTTAGCAGATTTTCCTTAAGGGGAATCAGCTATTGAGGACGTGATTTTCGAAACATTCCCTCAAATATCCGTCAATGACACATACATATATATATATATATTTGTCTGTTAACGCTCTAGTGGTCCCATTTTTTGTTTGGTCGTTATTAAACTCGATATTTAAACGTTTTATGTAAAAAGAAAGATCAAGTTCGTTAATAGCTGAAATCGGACCAGTGGGAGGGGGGAATTTCAAAAGTTTGTAATATTTCCGTTATTATACGACGGTTCGAAAAAGAGTATATAATCAAGGGTATCATATTGGAAATGTAATGTTCTATAAATGTTGCCATATGCATCTTGAATATTAACCGAGATATTTGCATTTTTCAGTTTTCAGCCTTCAGTAAACCACCACTTCTGCTCGTGTTAAGTAAACAATACTCTGTTAAATAATGAACCACATTATTCGAAGCTTAAATACCAACTATTGTTTTCCAGGGACCTTTATTATACGAGATACATGCAAATATCTTCTTGTGACCCCCCCCCCCGTCATAAACTTTTGGACTACTAAAATTTGATTGATTGAGATATAATTTACTCTGATTCATTATAAATTCCAGTACTAGATATAGTACATAGTTTTCAATAAAATTTATATGTTATATTCTGATTTGTTTCAGTTATTGTTTTTCTTTCGGTGTCGTGAAGAAATACAATAACTGAAAGCCGTTGGGAGTACTGTTTGTTTACGTTTGAGACGCTTTCCGTCGGGAGGTGAAAGATTTCTTATTACCGTTTGTACTAATTCACCTAATATTCACGGCGGTGTTGTGTTAGCAGTATGTAGGTTTATCTGTTATTAAAATTCCCAGACGTGAGAAATCTGCTTAGTTTACGCAGCCCTTGGGCGGCGGAATTTTTTTTTATTATCTATGAGCTCGTAGTTTCAATGTTTACTCCGTATCTAAAAAAACATTTTTCTCGCCGTATTTACGTTGCTTTACATGTTCCGAGCCTTCTTATTTAAGATTTCATATTCCTTACATGCATGGACTGTATTCAGCCTAAAATATTGCTTTCGGAGCTCCTTATTCTGAGCCGTCAGTAACCCCTGCATTTCACTAGGGAGTCAGAATTCATTTTGTCCTAGGTTCCCTCCTCTACATAAAAGGGTTGCTACCAAGGGACAGGCCTACTCTGAATGCAGCTCAGCTCACTTGAATATTGGCCCCATCTTCCTCACTATACCTAAGGGAATAATAGTCTCAAAACTTTTCCTGTAATGATAGTAATAAAATAGAATACTTCAGGATTGATAATTTGTTTTGACATTTGCCCCCCGCATTATACGGAAAAGTATCCTTTACTGAACGAATCAATACCCTCACAACTTTATTACCACCATTGGTTTGCAAAAAATAATAATGAGAAACTCATTTTCATGATAATCTCTGCTTACACTATTGGATTCATTCTCTTTTGGATTCATTTGCTCACTGTTATGTGGCTATTCCCTATTTACCTTCTAGTAATTTTCAGGAAGTCAGCTTTTGATGTTCCTCTTGAGATGATTTTTGATAAATGTCCTCCCTACATGCCTTATTTTAGGTAATTATATACATTTTAATTCATATTATATAAATTTCCTTTCTGTTGGAGATTTTACTAAAAGAACATCTTAAGTCAGAATGCATTATGAACCAAATTGATATTCTCTATTCTTATGGATCCTTTTAGAATGTTAGTTGACATTTTTTTTTCTTTATTTCTTTCGTCTTTATACTAAGATCTTGAAAATATTGTGCAGTCGACTTGGGTATAACTCCTCTTAATCCAAACTGTAACCCTTTAACTGTCCATTATACCAATAACTAAATAAATAAATATATATATCGTGTTACTTTGCATGTAACTTGCTATGGGGTAATTAGATTCCGTAAACAAAATTCATATATAACATAGAAATTAAATGTAAAATATGAATTAAAATATATTCATATTTTACATTTAATTTCTTTACATAAACACAAATTGTTTATAATATTTTCCATTTTAAAAGCTTTTGCTCTCTATTTTTCTTTTTAAACGTATTTTGTATTTTTTTTTTCAGAAATTGCCTAAGTTATAAAGGCAACAAATTATTATTAATCAAATTAAGAGATAAAATCACAAATAATACATTGAACTTCCCGGTTTATCAAAAATAAACAAAACTTATCACGTCAAGGAGTTGAAATGCACTTACTGTAATCAACTAATGTAATTAGGTAAATTAATATTGTTATAGACATACAAAATACAAATTTATACGAGTACTCGAGTTTGAATTAACAAAGGGGAAACCAGGAAAATAAATTTAATCATATTATTATTTGCATGAGGACGATTTTTTTAAATTTGTCTGTGTTAATTTATCTGACATACCTGAAATAGTAAACCGGAGGAAACCAATACTAGCAGCAAAAAGCTATATTAAAAGTTATTCTAAGAGCATTTTGTAGATTTAACTAAAGAAAGGAAGTTCGTGAAGGAGTGCGATACTGTATCGTTGATCTCTTCAAGACCTAGGTCCTCAAGTCTTCTTTCTTTTTTTTCTTTCTATTTGTTTCCAACAACGCTGATAAAAATCTATTATTGGTAGAAAAATAAAATTAATGAGCGAATGTTTCACATATTGATATTGTATTGTTCAGAAATGTAATAAATGCGTTGGGTAGCCATTTAGCCACAGTTCCACAAATCAATATCGAAAACTGAAAATGTGTTCTTAATGTATCCCTCTCGACTTTTTGACTCACGGTTTTTGAATAATTCAAACCATAATCATGGGTAGAATTTATTACAATTAAATATCATCTATAATGGACATATTTCCAGCCAAAAACCAATCCCAGAACATATAGTTTAAGCATAGTTTTATACATAAGATTATATCCGTATTAGTAAGCCTTAGTGGAAAACACTTCCCGTCATGCCAGTATTCCACAGAAAATAAGTGAACTCAATTAACTCCCGTCAATTTCCGCTCCCGCAGGAGCATTATCATCATTGTTTTCCTTAGATTATTGATTCATAATATTATTTTAATAATTTATCTACCTAGTGGAACTAAATAATAGATCCCTAAAAATAATTTCATTTATGTTCAAAAAGCTAGATGAGGGGAAGAGAGCCCCCCGCAACCTAGTAATACTTTAAACATTCATATTGAGTATATATTAAATACCAGAAATGCTCTTATAGTTTACATTTATATTGGAAATAAATAACAAAGTTATAGGGAAAATAAATAAATGAGGATTAGGCGACGGAGATTTATAAGCTCACTAATCCGAATCATACTTAAAAATATCATATAAGACTAAAACATTACATCTTTTGTCATAATAAGCATTTATTAAAAACACTTAAATAAGCACTAATAAAATTAATGGCTCCCGCTATGGTTTTAGCGTATTTCCCGTGTTCACTTCATTTACGGTAAAAGTGAATACAACAAAAGTTAATCTAAATAACAAAGTAAACAACATTTGCTATGTGCATGTTTGTTGAAAAACAAATAGACAATGAAATATCGCGAATATTTATTTCAGGCCTCCCTTATAACCCCCACTCCCGTTATAACCTAAAAATTTTATTATAGCTTATCATGGAAGACTTAATGCTAATTGACATACCGAGTTTTTTTAAGTTCGGTTAAACGTTAGCGCCCAATGAAATAGTTGACTCCCGCTATAGTTTATAGTGTATATCTCGTTTAAACTTTGTTATAGGACAAAAGAGAATATAACAAAAGTTACTGAAAATAACAAAATAAACAACTTTTGTTATGTTCATATTTGCCGAAAAACGAATAGAAAACGAAATACCGCTATTTTTAAATTCAGGCCTCCCTTACAACCCCCACTCCTACCCGTCCCTAGAAATGTTGGTATGGCTTGTTATAATGAAAGCGTTAGTGCTAATACACATACCGAGTTTTATTTATTTCCGTTGGGCCTTTTGTCTAAAATAAAATTGCTCACTTCCGCTATAGGTTTTAGCGTATATCTAGTTTATAATTCGGTATACGAAAAAAGTGTATATAAAAAAGTTACTCTAAATAACAAAATAAACAACTTATGCTATGTTCATATTTGCCAAAAAACCAATAGGAAACGAAATATCGCTATTTTTAATTACAGGCCTCCCTATAACCCCTTCTCCTGTCGTCTCAGAGAATATTAATATAGCCTAATGTCTAAGTTGGGCTAGTAGTAATACACATACCGAGTTTCATAAAATTCGGTTCAGCCGTTTATGCGTGAAAAGGTAACAAACAAACAAACATACACGAAAGAAACAAAATGCATATGTAAAACGAAAAGTTATCGTGAAATTTCGAGAAAAAAATCTATGTACAGACAGAGGTTACAATTTTATATATATATATATATATATATATATATATATATATATATAGATAAATGTTGAAAATAACAATAATAATTCGATTCTTAGGGTCACACCGTTAAAAAGTAATAATAAATAAAATATGATACTAATTTATTAGGCATATAATTATAGTTAGATAGATATATCTCACTCTGTCTGTCTGTCTTTCTCTCTCTCTCTCTCTCTCTCTCTCTCTCTCTCTCTCTCTCTCTCTCTCTCTATATATATATATATATATATATATATATATATATATATATATAATTTTGAACGAAGCTCATTTTCGTCATCTACTAGATAGGATCGATGGAGATTTGAGGGAATTTTTCGAAAATCGTGTCAAGAGTACAACCTCAATTGTAAATTTCCCTGGAAGAGAAATCTGTTAAATATGTCATCCCTGCCGAATATAATAGAAAATCAGATAATCCTTAGAGTTTCATTTTTACAGGTTTATAGTAACTGTTAACTGTAAATTGTTAATAAGGGTGTAAAACATGTAGTGGTTCTATAATATGTGTTATTTACGTTTTTCAATGATGTGACTTAAAACCCGGATAATTTCAAAGCGTACATTGGAATATGGACTAATTTGGACTTTTTAACCACACATATTTGTAGATGCAAATGTTGAAAATAACAATAGTAATACGATTCTTAGGGTCATACCGTTAAAATGGAATAATAAATGAAAGATGATGTTAATGTTTTAAGCATATAAAGGTCATTTACAGTCTTATATTATAAATCAAAATCAATAGATGAAATTTATGTCGAATTTAATTTTATAGTAAGAAATAGTTATAAGCTCTCTTCGACGACGCCCCCTCCCTTTGATTTCTTTGGGTGCATTTAGAGTTAAAAAACAATGAATTTATCTGTAATTTTGGGATTAAACATTTGTTATGCCTATTATGAAAAGTGAAAAATAGACTTCTATTAGGGTTTCATTAATCTGCTTGACTCTGTGTCGGAATGTGATTTTTTTTGTCGCTTACATCCAATCGTTTCAAAATCATAGCCAAAATTGATGGGAGCTTATTCATTGTTCTGGGAAGGGAGGGGGGACTACAGCCGGGCCTAACGACTATTTCATTTTTGGTATTCCAGTTAGAAATTGATGGGGCAAAGTGGATTTTGATCTTTTGACCCTACTTTAACTTGCGTTAGTCTCAGGGTCCCTTGTGTTTTTCACAGCGCTGCTCTTTCATCTTCTCTCTAATCCTTCATTCGAGCCTATCTCTGGAATCAGAACCAAGAAAAAAATTCCTTACTCTGTCTTCTTTCTCTCTCATACTGAAAAACCTTTTTTCATCTTCCCGCCGTCATCTTCATCTGCACTTTTATCAACGTATATATCATTGGGCATACAATTTTTTAACTTAGCACCTATTTTCAAAGAGTAATTGAATTACCTTAATACAGTTAAATTGACAGGGATTCCAAATATATTTTTGCTAATTATTTTAGTTCATATTCATTATATATTTTTAATTATTCAGTTTCCAGACCAGTGATACACCTCCTGTAATTTATATCAAAGCCTTTAGTCTTGCTTACCTTTAAAAGGATTGCATCTTCGAATATGTGGGATTAAAAAGTCCAAATTAGTCATATTTCAATGTATGCCTTGAAATTATCCGGGTATTAAGTCAAATCACTGGAAACATAAATAACATTATATCACCACTAAATGTATTAGACCCTTGTTAACAATTTATCAGTTACTACATGCCTATAAAAATAAAACTCTAAGGATTATCTGATGTTCTATTATATTCGGCGGGGATGTCATATTTAGAAGAATTACCTTCCAGGGAAATAAAGGTTGTACTCATGACGCAATTTTCGAAAAATTCCTTCAAATGTCCATCGATCCTTCCTAGCAGATGGCGAAAATAAGGCCGTTCAAAATTATATATATTTTGTTAAATCATTACCAAACTCGATATATAAGCGTTTTATGTAAAAATAAAGATCGCATTCGTTATCGGACTGTTGGGATTGTGATTTTAGAAGGGAGGAATTTCGAAAATTGAAAATGTCTTCGTTATTATACGGTGGGCCGAAATCTTGTATACAACGAACCTTATTGAAAATAAAATATTGTATATACATTTATTCTCTATCTTTTATATTGACGGAGATATTTGAGTTTTTTAGTGTTCAGACTTAAGTACGTATCATACATCCATGTCAGACTTATGTCATATTATTAATAAGATGTTATTGCATGAACTACTTTATTTTAAGCTTAAATACTAATTATTGTCTCCATTGAACGTTATGTCAAATTGATTATGATTTCAGGTCGTGAATCGAAATTATTTATTTCTTCTATACCATACTTTTTCTTCTATTTACCGTATTTATTTCTTCTATTTACCTGTTTCATTCAACACTAAAGACCATAATAGTTGATGGCTGAAATCTGGAGTGAGAAAGGGGGGGGGTCACGAGGGGATTTTGAAAAATACCTTCGATATTAGGACCAATAAAATTTTATTCGGATCGTAAAATGTTATAGAACCAACCTTGTTTAGCTATTGATGCTCAACAATTGTTTTTATGTAGATTTCTTTTTCTACTTAAGAATTAAGCAAGTTATTTATACTTTCTTGTTTTCAACCTTCAGTACCCCTCCCCCTCCAAAGACGTTCTACTTGTCGGATTTTACATAGAAATATAGAATATGGGGTTGAGATGAGATCACAAGTATGTTCTACTAGCACGTGGGAATCTGCTTAGCTTACGCACCCCCTGCGTGACGAACGTTTTCGCGTTTCAGACAGTTCTAAGAAGAACGGCATCAAAATTGAAAATTGTCTGTCTGTCCACTCGTTGGTTCTTCAATCACTCGAAAACGGAAGGAAGGATTTCTATGGGATTTTTCATTTGTGAGCCTCAAGGAACAACTTAGGCAATATGAGAATTCGAATTTTTAACTAGGAGGTGCGTTTAATACGACGTGAAAGGACTTAGTCGTCAATATTTACGATATTATTGGTTTTATAAAAAAAAAAAATAAAAAAACGAAAATAACGAATTGTGTTCGTATGTTAATATATTAAATATAGTGAGTCGCGGTTTATCCACTGAGACAGTCAAGTCAATATTGACAGCATTAATATAGATAGATAACAACTGAAATAGACGTGCTAAACCCTTCCCCACATTCGCAGATTGACAGATCTATGCCATGGTCAAACCTGTTCTATTAGGGACAATCTCTGTATTATTTTCAGAATTCGTGAAATAATTTATAGCTCTGTTGAATTAGTATAATATCCGTGCCACCATTGCATTCAGTCTAAACATTGATTATTTGATCCAATTCTAAAAAATTCAGTAAGTTATTAAATATTTTGCTCAGTAGTTACCATAATGTAGCCAATGTTTTCTATTATTATTTTACTTTATTAAGAATATTACAGTCTGCATTTAAATGCATTTGTTAATGTGAATATACTATACAATCGTCCTCCATCATTCTCGACAGAAGCTTCACCCCTTTACCACAATGAGAGGAGCAGCCTCTCCCTGCCTGGCAAGGAAGTCAAGAGCTAAGGAGGAATGGCACTTGATAAGAAAATAGCCACTGCTATCACTTCACTTTACATTTCTATAGATCTCTGGACCATTGGGTCTCTTGAGGCGCCGTGGAGAGGAATATGGATGAGTGGTACTGGAAAGGGCTAGGACTTCTGGATTAGGATGATTGGATAGCCTGCTGTGGAATTTTCTGAATCTTGAGGGAATTAGGTCCTTTACAAATGGGATATTAAGATCTTTATGGAGGGTGTGGTTTGTAATATAATATGGAGCATCTACTATGGTGCGCAGGACTTTGGATTGGAAGGTCTGGATGCGTCTGATGTTCGAAGGTTTTGCTCTACCCCACACTTCTATTGCGTATGTCCACATTGGTTTTAGTAGTAACTTGTATATTGTTAGTTTGTTTTCGGTAGACAAGTGAGTGAGATCTTCTATTTAGCAGTCCATAAAGTTGTCCTTTTTATTATTGTGTGGGATTTATAATGTAACCAATGAGGGTCTCGTTCATTTCTCACTGTCCCCGGATCTTTTGGAGCTCATTGAAGCTAAACACCGAATATTTTCTTATTCTAAACATATCTAAGCTCACCCTAACATTCTTACACTCCTCTTTGAAGACATTCCTATTATTTACTCTAAACTGAACCCTGCTATTATATCCATATGTTGACAGCCATCAATTCCTAAATCAAGCTTTTCCTCCTGTATTCATGCCCGTCCTTTTTGTCCGGCTATTCATCAACCTCGTTTGTGGGATTAAACACACAAGTTTCTGTAAAATTATTGGAAAATGTTTGGTTTTCTTGAAAGGAGCTACATCTATGGTTTGCAGATCGTGCAGATTCTTTGAGTGAAATAGCGTGAGAAGGGACATTGAACTTGAATTGAAATAGGATTTAGTTGAAAATTAGTCTTTTCGCCTTTGAGCTAGAACATGATATTGTACTCGCTTCGGCGGTACATATAATAAATAATGTACCGATTGATATTTTTTTAGAAACATCTTGTTTGAACCATCTGCAATAGTTAAATTCTTATTTTGAAATGATTTCTTATTGTCGGAATAGAAATTATTATTCTTTTAAATTTGTTAGACTTAATATACATTGACTACGCATTTACTGAACTCTGACTATTGATTAATTTAAAATAGCATACCTTTCATACTGTACGTGCCTTTACAATAGCCTATAGTATACTGCATACAATTACCTGGAAAATAAAATAGTTCTAATATCAATATGAAATATTTTATATATAAAAACAGATGGTAAATAATGTACATGAAGAGAAAAAAAATTCACTTAAGAAATAGAAAATTATAAGAAAAAGAAAATATATAGACAGATGTAATCCTCTCTCGAAATATTTGAGTTCGAAACATCGTGCTTGAAAAAGTGTAGTAGTTGGGTTTTTACCTTGGGAGCATCATCACTGAACACAATGATAGAGCTGAAGTCGATAGAAAAATATCAGTTGCTATACAAGCCTTCCAAAGCTAAAGACGCATTTTAACTAATAAGCATGGATACAAAAAAAATGTTTGCTAAGTCTTTCATATGGAGTGTACTGCTTTACGGGAGCGGAGGTTGGTCTTTCCACAAAAGTGGAGTATAATAGGTTGGAAGAAATGGAAATGTGGATCTGGCGTAGAATCACTAGTGCAAGCTGGGCAGAAAAGAATCCATCCCGGAAATTCTTGGGAATATCATAAGGAACAACGAATTCATTACCAATATAAGTGAGTGTAAGATTCTTGGGCATAGTGGAAGGGGAAGACCAAGAAAATCCTATTTTGAAGACATCAAGCATCTTATGGATTTCGGTGAGTATTGTAATATGAAAAGAACAGCTTCCGATAGAACACAATAGTTGTAACAACAAGGCGTACCCTTCAGATTATGATGATGAATGCCTCTCTCTGTATACACGCGCGCAAATACACACACCTTGAACGCACAAAAATTCAATGAAACTGTAGAATATACAATAAGCTACGTTCAACTAAAAGATACAATGAAGTAACTATCGGCATTCGTTAATGATAATGTCAATTATTCAAAAACAGTGACATCGATCCCATGAAGTGAGAACACATAATAAATCATGTTGAAATAATAATTTTGGGAGATATTCAAAATGCAATTCAACCATTATTATGTATTACCACTCATTCGAACACTTAAATTCTTAAATGGCAAATAATGATATTAATTAATTTTTAGATCCAATATGAAAATTACATAACTAATTTGCTGTATTTTTTTTTTAGCTAGAATGGGACTAGAGATTTTATTTAGTGAGCCAGTCCTTGAATAAATTCCAATACCCACGAGAGAATAAGTCCCACGGCTCAAAGTTATCCAAGAGTTAAAAGAAAAACTTCTTAACTCACATCTATAATCTGAGCCCTCTAAACAGGAAGAAACATTTATACCTCTTCTTGATAGTGACCGCAGATTCAAACTTCACTCATATGTTATGGGGCAATGAATTAATTCTTGTCTTTGTAAATGAGTTTATTAGTGCTCCGCTATTAATATTTCACACCACCTTCAGAGTCTCATGGAACTAAATCCCCACAATTACAATGTCTTTGTCTCCAGTATATCTGTTACAGATCGCTGCGGAAACGCGTAGCCTTACATTATGAAATAAAATGTGTTTATTTCCATTAAATGCTATCATAACTCAATAGCTTTTGAACTTTTGTAAGCTTATATATGTAATAGATCATTCTGCTATGTCCGCATAGTTTCTAATGGTCTCATAGAATATCATATTTTCTAGAAACTAGTTGATCCTCTAATCATCGATAGGAGAACAATATCTGGGTGTTAGATGGTGCTTGCCCTATCAAAGGCAAAATGTAATCTATCCGTCCTAGGATCCTGAAGAGAGTTATGGGAAAGGTCCTGGCACATATTAGGATACTTTAAGATATAACTTTCTCTATTAATTATACCTCTCACCGCCCTCGAGAACATAAATTTAATTCAAAGTATAATTAAACTTGTGAAGAGGTAGATTTCATTTAATTTAATTTCCACCTTAAAAAAAAATGAAGTAAGTTAAAAGGTAATATTTCTTTTTCTTCGTGAAACCTGTGCCATTATGTAGCCTTCATAGAATTCTAAAATACGCTCTGGATATAAAAAATATTTCATGAGGTTATGCTTTAAAATTTATTTTGACGGATAAATATGTATTTCATTTGTTTTTCTTGAAGTAGAAATTAATGTTTTAACAGACTTCCCTGAAGGGAAATCAGCTGTTGAGGTTGTACTCTGCCACTATTTTCTAAAAGTTTCTTTTTTCGAAATGTCCATTGATCCTACCTAGCAAATGATAAAAAGGAGGTCCGTTCAAAATTATACACACACACACACACACACACACACACACACACACACACACACACACGCACACACACATATATATATATATTTGTCTGTTACCGCTATAGCGGTAGGAATTTCGTTTTAATCGTTACCAAACTTGATATTTAATCATTTTATGTAAAAAGAAAGATCAAGTTTGTTAATGGCTGAAATCCAACCAGTAGAGGGGGAGGGTTAGAAAGGAGGAATTTGAAATATTCTTAATATCTCCGTTATTATGCATCGGATCGAAACATTTTATAGAGCCAATCTAATTGCATGTGTAATTTTCTTTAAATGTTGTAATTTACATTTTTCACTATCTTGATTATTAACAGAGATATTTGCATTTTATAGCTATCGGCAATAAGGAAACCCCCTCTCCTACTCATGGGATATTAACAATAAGCTGTTATATTTTGAAGAATAAATACCAAATATTCTGCTCGTTGAAATTTTAATTTTTTGGAGAGATGCAAATACTTGGCACAAGTGAGAAATTTGGTTAGTTTACACAGCCCCTGCGTGACGGACTTCTTTATTTTTACATTATTTGGGGTATCTGGAAGGAATAGCTATCTAGAGCAATAGTCTTGGATATGGAATTCAACACGTTGGCGGCTAGCTATGAAGTCAAATCATTCCCAATAGCTAAAATTGTTTTTGTTTAAATTTAATTTTAATACAATACTTTCGATACACCACAGCAAATTTCACAGATTTTCAAATTTTTTATTTGGAAAAAAATGCTTGTCGAAGGGCGTTTGGCAGCCGTCATTAGGAAGGGGCTCATACCAGAAAGGAGACACGAATAATGTTCAATCAATTACAATTTTTTGATACGACGTATAATTACGGAGATATTGTGAATTTTCAAACTTTCCCCCTCTAAACCATTCTGCTACAGATTCGATTTCAATCATTAACGAACGTGGTCTTTAGTTTCACATAAAACGTTTAAATGTTGATTTTGGTCCGAATCCATTAAACATTGCATTAACAGACAAGTCAATCTTACACTCTTTTCCTCTCTATTCATTTATATTTCATTTTGGAAGGACCTCACTTTCGTCATATCCTAAGCAGGATCGCTGAACATTTGTGTAAATGTTTAGAAAAACGTGCCATGAATAGAACCTCAATATCTGATGTTCCCTTAACCCTCCGATGGGCGCGCCTATTTGAGTTACGTTAGCGGGCGCGCTGCGGTGTTTGGACCGCATTTTGTTTTTTTTTTCTATTTTTTATTAGAAAATAAGCAATAACTTACTTATTTTTTTTTGCTTTGGTTTCACAGTAATTCTAATGCATGAAAATTATAAGTTATCATATTGCTAAGTAAAGGATGGCTGAATTCTTTTTTTTTATAAATAGCTTTGGAATATAAAAAACAACCTTGCAATAGGTAGAATAATGATTGAGATATTTTAATAATAAATTGTTTATTATAAATAACCACCGACATAGTATATTCAGGAACGAAGGAATAGTGGTATAGGAACAATAATTTTATGTTTTATAATATTATTTTACAGACTAAAAATAGAGTAAAATTATTAATTATTTTCATAAAGTTTGAACAAACATTTTGTAATATAAATACAGAGTAATAGTATATTAGTAATAGAATAAAAATGTAAGTTCAAGGTTATAAATAATCAAGTACAGAAAAAATATTTGGTTCAAAATTTGCAAGAAAAAAAATTAATTTATCAATTATTATCATAGAAGAAATGAACTTTTTTTTATATTACAGAACAAAAACCAAACTTCTTCCTCGTATAAAGCATTTTCCTGACAATTATTGCACGTTACTTGCAGGCAAAAATTCCTTTGGCACATATTGCATACAACACTTGTCCTATTATTTCGATGTGTCCCAAAAAGGTAACAAATTTTTTTAGCCCTCAGAAAACCGACTCAACATGTCAGAACATGTTGATATACAAATACCTGAAACCCCCAGCCCGCTGAAGTCATTTCTATTCCTAGTATTTTGACAGATGTTCAGATTGCGGTCCAAATGCCGCAGCGCGCCCGCCGGAGGGTTAAGGGAAATCTCCTAAAAACGAACGAACTCTAGTCACAAAATGATCAACGTTGTGAGGCTAGGTGAGTAAGCTGAGTTATAAGCAAAGCATATAAATACAATAATATCGAAATGCGTAAGGAGAACTATAATTATATTAATAATTTGCTGAATGCTATTAATGTCTGCAAGTTGTTTAGCTTCCCTCGCCTCCCGAAGTTTTCCAAATGAGTATACGTAAGAAGACTTACGCCTTAAAAGAAGTAAGTTCAGTTAGGGCAAAACTAAGTGTAGACTGAGTATGAGACTATAACTACAAAATATTAAAAAATTCCTGGATCTTCATAAAACACATAAAGACATAAGGTTTAAAGAGGAGAATAATCCCTTCACTTCATAGGGAAAAATAAGGCATGGCAGTATGGAAGAGGTTTCCATGATAAAAAAATATTTTTGACCGGTGTAAAGTAGTAAAGAAAGTGAACAAGGCATTAAGGGGTGGTAAGAGTAAGGTTGGGGTGGTTTGCGTGAGGAAAATACTAGTTAATGTCTGCCGCAGTCTGCCTCCCTCCTTCCCTTCAACTTCTACAAGCCTCCAACTTCCTATTTCCCCTTACTACTCTGTCTAAGTAAATCCATTATTTTATCGATATCACTAAACTCTGAAAGAAAAAACATGTATGGAGGCCTCGATCCGACTTTATGCTTTCATTAGGATGTGTGGTAATATATCATACCTGCCAAGAATGAATCTGAATTTCAGCAACTAAACCCAATTGTGATAAAATAAACTGTTATCAACTTTCATCTGAAATTTGCTCTTGCCATTACTATAATTTTGGCAGAATTATTTAATTTTTACAGTATAGGAAAAATATTTTATTGGTTGCATGGTGAACTATTGTATTTTTATATTTAAACTATCCTTAAAAATAGTTATCGGGTTATACTTCATATATACACTATTAAAATCCTTAATTTTTTTAAGAAGTAGGGATTTCATTTTTAAACACGGAATGAGCTATAGGGAATGTGTTGAATGCATACATCCAACACTATATGAACCAGCGTAAGCTTCTTGAGCGCATACATGCAAACACTATATGAACCAGAGTAAGCTTCTTGAGTGCATGCATACAAACACTATATGAACCAGAGTAAACTTCTTGAGTGCATACATACAAACACTACATGGACCAGAGTAAGCTTCTTGAGTGCATACATACAAACACTATATGAACCAGAGTAGGCTTCTTGAATACATACATCCAAACACTATATGAACCAGAGTAGGCTTCTTGAGTGCATACATACAAACACTATATGAACCAGAGTAAGCTTCTTGAGTGCATGCATACAAACACTATATGAACCAGAGTAAACTTCTTGAGTGCATGCATACAAACACTATATGAACCAGAGTAAGCTTCTTGAATGCATTCATCCAAACACTATATGAACCAGAGTAAGCTTCTTGAGTGCATGCATCCAAACACTATATGAACCAGAGTAAGCTTCTTGAGTGCATACATACAAACACTATATGAACCAGAGTAAGCTTCTTGAGTGCATGCATCCAAACACTATATGAACCAGAGTAAGCTTCTTGAATGCATACATACAAACACTATATGAACCAGAGTAAGCTTCTTGAGTGCATACATACAAACACTATATGAACCAGCGTAAGCTTCTTGAGTGCATACATACAAACACTATATGAACCAGAGTAAGCTTCTTGAGTGCATACATACAAACACTAAATGAACCAGCGTAAGCTTCTTGAGTGCATACATACAAACACTATATGAACCAGAGTAAGCTTCTTGAATGCATACATACAAACACTATATGACCCAGAGTAAGCTTCTTGAATGCATACATACAAACGCTATATGAGCCAGAGTAAGCTTGTTGAGTGCATTCATCCAAACACTATATGAACCAGAGTAAGCGTCTTGAGTGCATACATACAAACACTATATGAGCCACAGTAAGCTTCTTGAATGCATACATACAAACACTATATGAACCAGAGTAAGCTTGTTGAGTGCATTCATCCAAACACTATATGAACCAGAGTAAGCGTCTTGAGTGCATACATAAAAGAACTATATGAACTACTGCCAACTTGTTGAATCCACACATAGAAATACTGCGTTAGCAGGAGTGAAGTTATTGAATCTATACAGACAAACGTTGGATGAATCAGAAATCCATTTAAGTTGTTAGATCCATTTAAGTTAGGAAGAAATATTTATTTATTTTCTTCCAAATGAAATGTATTGCTTTATTTCTATAGGATAGTATCAGCTAGCTGTGATGAAACAGCGTTTAAAGATATTATCGAACTGAACTTCGATATATGGCTGAGAGTCGTCATACAAGTTACATGAAGCATCAGGGGGCCTGTTTAGGTGGCGCACTTACCCAAGTGAAGGCAGAGGGCTCTTAAGGGAAGCAATCTCTTAGGAGTAAGCAAAAGTTTCACCAGGCCCTGTTACACGGCACTATAGTGGCCTAAGTGGCTGGTGACCCTCGCTATCAGTTCGGTAATTAAGCCAAGCATGGGCCTTCGATAAAATTCATACATTCAATATTGCATAAAATTAATAATTTAAGAAACTCATCCGAAAAGTAGGAGTTAGATATTTATAATTAGCCAAGTAGTCTACATCTTAGTGATTCTCTTCGGTATCAGTTCGTCTATCTGATTGTAACGATTTATTTTATTATTATTTTTTTTTCTATTTATTTCTATATATATATTCTTTATTCTATATATATATATATATATACATATATATATATATATATATACACATACATAAGCTACTAACATAGAAAAACTAACCTCATTATATAAGGCCTACTTCTTGCTATGAGGAAAATCCTTGTAAGCAATAAATAAAATTAAAAATTAAAAAAAAATGTTTATAATAATACAATATAATACATATAAAGGGTTCTATATTCTATAATAATGCAATACAAAATATTTATAATGTTCTATATTTTATAATAGCATATAGAATATGTATAGTGTTCCATATTTTATTATAGAATATAGAATATATATAGGGAAATAAATATCCTCATATATAGACAGGTTCAAAAAGATCGTTAGAAAGAAAGAGAGAGAGAGAGAGAGGGGAGGAAGAAGGTGTCGGGCTTCTTCCTCCTCTCTCTCTCTCTCTCTCTTTCTAACGACCTTTTTGAACCTTTCTATATATGAGGATATTTATTTCCCTATATATATTCTATATTCTATAATAAAATATGGAACACTATACATATTCTATATGCTATTATAAAATATAGAACATTATAAATATTTTGTATTGCATTATTATAGAATATAGAACCCTTTATATGTATTATATTGTATTATTATAAACATTTTTTTTTTAATTTTTAATTTTATTTATTGCTTACAAGGATTTTCCTCATAGCAAGAAGTAGGCCTTGTATAATGAGGTTAGTTTTTCTATGTTAGTAGCTTATGTATGTGTATATATATATATATATATATATATATATATATATATATATATATATACATACTAGAACTTACATTAATATTTCTAGAAAGATCTAAACAAAGAAGTGTCATTATATTTTATTATTTTACCTAATATTAAAACATTATATTTTCAACATAATAGTTTCATTAAACTTATCATTGTCTTGGTTCCTGATCTTACTAATACATAAATACAACAGTACTAAATAAAAAAAAAAGCAATTAAGAGAAGAAATTTGACGATGTTAACTCAGATAAGATTTGCGAAGTTCAAAACTATTTCTTAAATATTTAAAAATGCTAATATATACTTTTGTAGTTGCACTATTTAGAATACTATGAAGTTTTGAATTATCAGCTGGCTGTTTGATGAATAGCAAATACTGTTCTCTGAAAGGGGAGTAAATAGGGCAATGAAGCATAAGGGCATTATATGATAAATGTCCCCTTTCATATTTAACTTACACAATGTGCAAATTTCTTTTGGGTTAATATTATATTATATATTTTTCATTGAAAACTTTATACAGTAGTTGCTTGACGTTCTTAGCTGTGCAATGGTTTTTGCAATTTGGAATGCAAACCAATAGTTAGAAATTCCTGAGGTGAACCGGGAGTTGTGAAAATTGCCTTTTGTAACGGACTATAATATGAAATTTGGAGTTCTTCAAGGCCTATACATATTTTCTGTATCATTAATATTAACCGAGATATTTGTATTTTATAGTTTTCGGCTTTCAGTAAACCCCTACTACTACTCATGTCATATTAACTATGAGCTGCTATAATTTTAAGCACTCTATATGAAGCCTAAGTACCAAATATTGTTCTCATTGAACTTTTTCGTTTTTGAAATAAATCCAAATACGTGACGCACGTCGGGAATCTGCTAAGTTAACGCAGCCCATGCGCGACGACTTTTTAAATTACTACTAGCCCGTGGATTTTCACAATCAAATTACTTATTCTCCAATTGTATAGAAATTGTAACAATGGGCTTATATGGGGCAGCCCCTCGCCGATAGTGGGTATTGGAGAAGTTGAAGCAAGAATAAAGTAAGATGTAGATAAGAAGGGGAGCAGGGTGCATTTGCTGAGGCAGGCTTTGTCACAGAAATAGAGATTTTATCGTGAGATGAGATCAGTAGTGAGTCATACCTGCACGTTGGAAATTTATGCAGCCCCGGACGTTTTTATTATTCAGTTTCACCAGAAGAAAGTAGTTGGAAATGTATTACTCTGAATTATTCGTAGAGGCAGCGAGTGAAATTTCGAGTAAAATTTTTTAGCAAACTATTTCAGCTCATAAATATCATTCAGAAGGTTTGGCTTTTACTAGAACGTCTGTTTGTGACCATAGATAAATACACAAGTCCCATTACAGTTCCATTACTGAGGGCCAAGAAACTAACACGTGCATTCAGTAATGCTCTAGATGAGGATTACTGGGAATCACGAATAAATAAATGCAGTTCAGTTGTTTGTGGAGGAGTTCCATTTCGAATATTACCTTCTGCTACTATAGAAAATATTTCTGTGAATTAGAAGTAAGTTTCGAAATTTATGAATAATTTATTGAAACATACACATAAAGCCTAAGTACCAAATATTGTGCTCATTGAACTTTCACGTTTTTGAAATAAATGCAAATACGTGACGAACGTCCGAGTCTGCTTAGTTAACGCAGCCCCTGCGTGATGGACTTTTTTAATTACAACAAGCCCGTGGTTTTCCACTATCAAATTACTTATTCTCCAATTGTATAGAGATTATAACAATGGGCTGGCTAATAAGGGGCAGTCCCTCGCGGACAGTGGGTATTGGAGAAGTTGGAGCAAGAATAAAGGAAGATGTAGATAAGAAGGGGAGCAGGGTGCATTTGCTGAGGCAGGCTTCGCCCGCCACTGTTGGTGTATAGCTCCCTTGAGCCACTCACACAGAGGAAAGCAGGCCAGCTAATATACAGCACACACTCTCCTAGAAGTGGATACGGGGCCCCTTCTCAGCCCTCTCTTCCGCATGATACATATTTAACATCCAACGCGACCAGCATATTACTTCACGGTTTAACTAACCCCCAGATTTAGTCTATATCCAGATTTTGCTCTCTGCATAATTTATACTCAAGAATAACGAAATTGCTTTATGCTTTGCTTCTGGCAGTACCACTTTTTTAGCAGATTTCCCTTAAGAGGATTCGGCTTGTGTGGTTGTACTAATGACACGAGAAATTTCCTCAAATGTACATCGAGATATACACTAAAAACTAGAGCTGGAGCCAACAATTTTGTCGGACACTAACGATTGAACCGAACTTAACAAAACTCGGAATGTGAATTAGCATTTTCCATTCTTTCGTGATTATAAGATATATTAAAATTTTTAGGTCGAAACGGGAGTGGGGGTTATGAGGGAGGCCTGAAATGAAAAATTGCGATATTCCGATTCCCATTGGTTTTTCAACGATTTTCTATAAAAATACCATCATTAGTCAGTCAACGATGATTTCCCGGGCATCGCCGGGTATATTAGCTAGATTGTATACAGAAAATACGTACAATTTAGATGACTTTTAATTATAATAAATGCTATCCATGATTATGATTTCAATTATCCACGGTGTGTCAAACAGTGGAGAGGGAATGGTTAGAGACTTATTTTCATTTATTCTTAAAATCTAAATTTGTTTCCCCCTTAAATCGCCCAACGGACCTTTATGGGAAGAAATGAGCCCAGACTGGAAGAGCAATTGTACACGTAGAAGCATTGCCAAAAACAAAATAGTATCTGTCCGTCTCAAATGATTTTATAACAGCATTTTGTTTCTGTCGTGCCTGTTTGTTTATTTGTTTGTTTGTTTGTTACCTTTTCACGTATAAACGGCTGAACCGAGTTTTATAAAACTTGGTATATATATTACTACTACCCCAACATAGACTTTAGGCTATATTAATATTCTCTGGGGCGAATTGGAGTGGGGGTTATAAGGGTGGCCTTAAATTAAAAATAGCGATATTCCGTTTCGTATTGCTTTTTCGGCAAATATGCAGATAACAAAAGTGGTTTATTTTGTTATTTAAAGTAACTTTTGTTATATACACTTTTGTCGTATAGCGAAGTATAACTGCGTTATACACTAAAAATTATAGCGGGAGTCAACATTTTATTTGGCACAAAATACTCAACCGAACTAAACAAAACTTGGTATGTGTATTAGCACTAACTTGTCCATGATATTAAGCTACCAACATTTCTAGGATCGAGTAGGAGTGGGGGCTGTTAGGGATGCCAGAAATTAAAAAATTGCGATATTTAGTTTCCTATTGGGTTTTCGATAAATATGCACATGACAAAAGTTGTTTACTTAGTTATTTAGAGTAATTTTTGTTATATTCACTTTTGCCGTATAAAAAAGTATTACGCAGAGAATTTCTGCATCTATGAAGGATTTCATTCATGTGAGTGGTCCATGTTAACTTGGAGTCAAAGATTAGATCTAATATTCTTATGTTTTTAGCCACAGGCATTGGAATATAGTTAAGAGTTAGGTTTACTGAGGGAAGTATTCTTTTCATAGAGTAAATAATTGCTTTTGTTTTATGGGATGAGGATTTGACATTGACAGAGAGTTCTTGCATACGGAGGGAGGGAAGGAGGGAGAGAGGGTGGGATGCAGGGAGAAAGTGAGAGAGGGAGAAAAAGAGAGTGAGAGAGAGAAGGAATTACACTTATGATAAGGGCTAAGGAAGGGTCTTCACTTTAGTGATCCTTGTAATTCTGAGAGTAAAATGCCTGAGGCAATTGTGAGTAAAAGGAAAAAAAACTAAGAGCACAGAACAGTTCCTTTTAGAACTGTCACAAGAAATATATGGGTTTTTTTCTCTGAGTTAAACCGATTCAATGTAGATTGGGATCATCTTAAAAATTCATGAAATTGGAAATGGAGAGAGGGGGGAAAATATAAAGGAATAACAAGTGCCCTCGGAGACAAGTTGTAGAGAGGCTAAGGTTGCAGCATGTGTTTAACGACTCCCTTACACCCTTCCCGAATACACATTATTTTTACCTTGCTTCTTTACTAAAGTAATCCTATTTCTTCCCATCCCCTCTCATACCTCTCTCTGTTCGTTTACATAAACAAAGACTTGGCGCCATCAACGCATTGTAAGATTTATGTCCCTTTGTAATATTCATACCCACATACGTTAGTGGGATCTGGTATTAATAAATTCAACATGGTGAGAGTATACCAATGAAAATAAAATTGAGCATTCGGAAGAAAAAGTAAAAATCTCTACAATGCCTGAACATAAAATTATTCATAGCCGACCCAAAGCTGTGTAGAATAGCAATAAGGGAAATTTAAATTTCTCGAAACCTGTCTATCAATTATTAAGTCAACTGTTTAAAGCAGCACAGAGTAGGTCGTTTTATACTCAATAAATCTTGGGGCAGGGTCAGGAAGTGAAACATATAAATTTATTTTTTTTTTATTTATTTATACAGGAGCAACCGCATCTTGGCGATTTGGCTCAAAGTTTCACGATGTAAAATGAAAACAAAATTATAGAAAAATAACAAAAACTGAAACAACAAATAAAAAATTAAATACAAAAAATAATCATTAAATACTAGTAATAAAGACAATTAATATACATAAGGCATAACATAAATAAACATTAGATAAACACACATAAATAAACATTAGGCTAGTAATAACGACAACAATTTAAAATGGTTTTAATAAAAAAATGTTGTTATTCCTATATACTAGTACATTTACATTATTATTTTTTAAATTTTATTTATTTATTATATTTTTTTTTATTTTTTTTTTTTTTATAAATTTATTATTGCTTCTTGTTAAAGCATTTAATACGCCCTACATGATTCGTATCTAAAATTGCCATCTCTTCTAACGTATAAATCTGAAGCTTAAGTCCTCAGTACTCGTGGCTTAAGAGATAAGAAACAAGACCTATTTATTTTTCACGGATGGATCCAAAACGGACCAAGGAGTAAAGGCAGCTGCAATTTTTGACTCAGTTAACTCTCAAATAAAGCTGCCAGATTAGACTAGCATATATACAGTTGAGCTTGAAGCCCTGAAACTTTCGATGGACAACATTCGTAAAACTACGGACACGGACATCATAATTTGCACTGACTCTCTTAGCTCTTTGCAGCCGTTAAAAACATATATAGTTCACATCCACTCTCTGGATAAACTGATGATTGAAATTTAACTGATACGTCGCTAAATTGCCCCAATCGCGAAATGCGTTTATTGTCAGAATAAAAATTAAATAAAATATATTCATTATTCACCAATGCGTTTCGACCCATACTGCTCTTCTTCGAGGTCATATTAACCTAAAGAATTCATGTTAAATTACAATTAAAATCACTGTGTTGTAAATGTCTTACTTGGCATTAATTTTAGTATAATAATATGAACATCAATGAAACTTAAATTAACAAGTTACTAAAATATCTAAAAAGTTCCTCTATATTTATAAAACATTATATAGTCTAAGGAAACCTCTTTTTCATATAATAACTGCTGATATGGTAACAACTCTTCGTCATTTATGAAAGTATATTACACACTACATGCTTGGTTACTTCTAAGTAAGGATAAAAGTCCCTAAACAACTTACTTCTAATGTATAAATTTGAAGCTCAAATCCTCAGTACTCGTGGCTTAGGAGTTAATTCCCCTACACATCTCAGGTAGATGCCTTGGACATAGCTCCTTAAAAAAGAGGAGTCATTTGGATTCAGATCGTTTTCTTTTTTTGTCAAATTTGGAACCCACTCTTAAAATGGACTTGTGTCAAAACGATCGGGAAACCTGGGAAAAATTCTCAGCTCAGCTCGAACATTTGTCTGTATAAATTTAAAAAGCCCGACATTTGTTATATAAAGACGTGTATGATGCCATTTCCTATAGATTGGATTATTTATTTTTCTCGTAACAGGAATCTGTGTAAACACGACTTGGAATTTCATTTGGACTTTAGATTATTAGTCATGCAGCTACCGCGAGTGAACATTTGTTTAAAGTTATTACAACTTTACATAACATGCAGTTTTGCAGGCCCAAGGTTGGTTGAGGAACGTTTTATACTACGTTAGTTATAGGTTACACCTTGTATATATGAACCATAAACATATGCAGGATTGGCCCTGTGCAAATGCACCGTAACAAATGTAGTAATAACTTTGAAAATAAACAAAATGTAAACACTCAAGAATGACCCCGTGTATAAGTAACAAACGCATGAAGAAAGGTATAACCCTCCGAATAAACAAGATATATGTATAAACGACAACTAAATATCCCCACAAGCAAAAATAAATGAACGATGAGTTCTTTGTTGTCATGTAGCTCAACTAGAATTTCAGAACGATCAGTTTTAACAAAAGGTCGTGCTCCGAGTTTGACGGAACTATTGAATTAGCTGGTGCTAAATGTCAGGGCTGTTGACTCAGATACTTATTGTGAGCAGCAGGAAAGATTGTACGGAGTTCTATAATCAAAATACTTTGCATTAGTCAGCTGGATTAAATTGTTGATGCAGCAGTTCGATCTTCTATCACATAAGTCAATTTTAATTCTTGATAAATTGCAAGAATTGGAATGACTCTTAAGTATTACCCAACTCTATTGGTTAAAGGAGTTTTCTGGTTGACGGAGCACCTTTTTGGAAAAACGGCACATGGCAGCTACGAAGATGTTAAAGCTGGATGAGAGATAGAGAGATCTTGGAGATGAGATATCTTGTCATTTCTCTGAACAAAGTACTGGAAGTAGTGCAATCGCCAAAAAAGTTTGATTTTAAAATTTCAAAGGAATTATCGGTTTTGAACCTTCCTGAATTCAATTTGGCTAGTCTCGGCGTGACGTCTGTATGTACGTACGTGTGGTCATACATATCTCGCATAACTCAAAAACGGCTACCCTTAGAATATTAAAATTTCATATTTGGAGTTTTTGTAACATCGAGTTGTACACTTCCCTTCCGGTAGAAATCGATGGAGAGGGGTAGGTAAGGCTTAGAAGAGAAAGAAAATAAAAGAAATCATATTTATTAGAGATTCAAATAATGTTTGTATTGGACCAGGTGTTTTGTTTACCATTTAAACATCTATAAATTATGTTCTGCGACTCTTTTTGATTCGATGGAGATATCGTTTAAAACTTTTAAATGAAATGCAACCAACAATTTCGGTTATTAATGTAATTGGTGTACAAGGAAGTCGTGTGGTTCCCTCATCATATTTTTTTTATGTTGAAATCATTGGCCGGAACTAAATTCTACTCCTGGCTAGGAGATAGGGGGGGGGGGTTTGCGGTTGAAAATAACAAAGTAAATATTAAAAAATAATTTTTTTTAAAACCAAAATATTTTAGGCACAATATTCTTGTGCCAAATCAACCAAAATCTAACCAAAATAATCAGCAACTAATATTCCCAAAACCATTTAGGTTAGGAATAGAACCACATTACCTACAAACATGTATACCCCTTAAAAATAACTTGTCATGTTATTAAACGATAATTAACCATTAATTACTCTGTAGTTAAAACATTTTTTTACACTCCTGGACATATCGTAAAGAGAAAATTATTTTCCTCTTGATTAATTAAGAGCTGGTTTTGTTTTTATTGGTGAAAACAACAGTGCCCTAGGTTTTCTCTTCTGAAAACATAAAATCATATTATAGACAAACACCTTTACACTCTTTGTAACAAAAAAGAGTTGTTTTTTTTGTGGAAGAATGAATAATGCCGGCTGAAATTTTGGTTTAAAATATCTTCTTTTAGAGAATAAACGATGTCGATTTCTGAGAACTTAAATCATCTTGAGACTTCTATTCAACACTAAACCTATAGGACACAAATTAATTCAACTGATCTAGTGGTACGGCTTCAGGATTTTCGTTACTTGTAGCGCCAGATTTTTTTATGTTAATTTTTTCTCGAAACTAATGTGAATAACGAATAATATTTAAGACAAACGAAATATTCCAATATTTTGGGTGTAAATTATCATTTAAAGTTTCACATCATAAACTGCATGATTTTCATTTGATGTTCGCTTCACTTGATTATTGAACCGTTTCATGGAAAACGGTTGGGGTGGTTCGGGGTAGATTATATTAGATAATGGTCACAATCGGCCTTTGGGGAGGGGGTTACACTATACGTCCTTATAAAAAAAATATTATATATCCAGTTTTGTTGGAATTTTAATTTCCTTTCATTTTCTGCCTTTACTGAACCCCCATTTCTACTCATTCGATTTATAATGTAAGTGCCTCAGTCACTAAACATCTCATGTCGAACATAGGCATCTTACTGCGGGAGAAACAGGGAATACATGGTGGGATGGGATCATCACTTATCGTGTTCCAGGGCGTGGGAAATCTGCTTAGGTTACGCATAACCTGCGGGATGGACTTATGATGTATTGAGGCTAATACCAGAAACCCTAACGAGCAATACACTGTAATTGGGAATACTTGCAGTGGCAATGCATATTTCGAAAATCCTTTCTAAATCACCCCTCCCGTCTGGCCCAATTTCAGCCATTAACAACCTTGATCTTTCTTTTTACATAACACGATTAAATACCGAGTTTTGTAACGATCAAACAAAAATTACGATCGCTAGAGCGCTAACAGCCAAATATATGTATGTATATATATATATATATATATATATATATATATAAATTTCGATCGCTAGAGCGTTAACAGACACACACACATGAACCCCCCCTCCCCTACCTCCCAGCCAGGAGTAGAATTTAGTGCCGGCCTATAATTTCAACACAAAACATGTATGACGGTTCAACCACATGACTTCCTTGTACACCTATTAAATTAATAACCGAAATTGTTGGTTGTATTTAATTTAAAATAATTTCATTTGAAAGTGGTACACGATATATATATTAAAATTCGATATATCTCCGTCGGATCAAAAAGTTGTATAGAACCAATCTCATTGAAATATTAAATGTAATATAAATATTTTTATTTACACTTATTCTCTATCTCGAATATTAACCGAGATATTTGCATTTATCAGTTTTCAGCCTTCAGCAAACCCCCACTTCTTCTCATCCCATATTAATAATAACTTGTTATATCTCATTAACCACTTCGTTCCTTGAATACCAAATACATTAGTTTTCATTGAACTTCTACTTTATGAGATATATGCAAATACGTTCTGTTGAACCCTCCCCCTCTTCTTTTGTTCAGGGACTACTAAAATTTGAGTGATTGCGATACAAATTATAAATTGGAGTACTTGATATAGTAAATAGTTTTCAATGAAATTAACGTCATATTCTGATATATTTCAGGAATTGCTATTCTTTCCGGTGAAGAATATTTCTATATATCTGTTCAGCTCTGAGCGGTTAGCAGACCTGTTTTTTACAATTCAGAAGCATTCCATTGGGAGGTAGATAAAATTGACTGAAAGATTTCTCATTATCGGTTGTGTTTATTCACTTAATATTCACGGTGGTGTTAAGTGTTATCAGTATGTAGATTTATCTAATGTGATCTAATTTAATCCTCCGGTGGGAAATCTCCAGCCATATATATATATATATATATGTCTGTTGCCGTTCTAGCGGTCGCAATTTTTGTTTGATCGTTACGAAACTCGATATACGTTTAAACGATTAAACATGTTGTGTAAAAACAGATCGAGTTCGTTAATGGCTGAAATCGGATCAGTGGGAGGGGGGAGTTTAGAGGGGGATTTTTGAAAATTCGAAATATCTCTGTTACAATACGTCGGATCAAAAAGCTGTATAAAACCAATCTTATTGCAAATTAAATTTACTATAAATATTGTTATATACATTTGTTCTCTCTCTTGAATATTAACCGAGATATTTGTATTTTTCAGTTTCAGCCTTCAGCAAACCCCCACTTCCACTCAGGTTACATAAACAATACTCTGTTATGTAATAAACCACATTATTCGATGCTTAAATACCATAAATCGTTTTCATGAGACCTTCATTATACGAGATAAATGCCAATATATTATCATGCCCCCCTTCTTAAGTTCTTGGACTACTAAAATTTGATTGATTGAGATAGAAATTATTCTGATCCATTATAAATTACAGTACCATAGTTAATAGTTTTCAATATAATTAATATGTTATGTTTCAGGTCTGCCCGTCTCGAGGTTTCTTATTATCGTTTGTATTTATTCATTTAACGTTGACAGTGCTATTGTGTTACCAGTATGTAGGTTTATCTATTGTTAAACATCACGAGGGAAATCTTCTTAGTTTATGCGGTCCCTGCGTGACGGACGTTTTTTGTTTCCTTGCTAAAAGCCACGTTCAATATTTCCCATTGCAGCGGTTCATACCACAGCAGTATTTGTTCGCATATTTCTGCTGCTCACACTGGCTTGAGAGAAAGAAAGAATTAGGTTTTTGATGGTGGAGCGAGGGGGGGGGGGAGGGGATATTGAGCTAGCAACTTGTAGGTAAGCTGGAGCCAGCAGGAGGCAAGAATTTCTCTGCGTCGTTCTCATTAATCAAAAAACTTCTTTCTACAATCCGCTCAACACGTGCAGCCTCTCCTCTTTCTCCCCGCCAGAAAACCTAATATACTCTGAGGAGAGCCGAATTCCATCTCTACTCCTCTTATTTTTTTCGGTATTTTTTCTCTAACACCCACTGAATTTCAGCGCCGAAAAATAAGCTCCCTCGAGACTAACAAATTGCTTATTGTTGATTGAAAAAGAATCAATTACAAGAAAATAATTAGTGTGTGTATTGATTAATTTTCTGCAATTATATGACTTTTAAAATGAGATTTTGGGAAAACATTAAAGTTTAAAAAAAAAAAAAAGTTCGTCACACGTAAACTAAGCAGATTCCCTACGGGAAGGTTTACAACAGATAAATCTACATACTGGTAACAACAACGTGAATGTTAAGGGAATAAATACAAGCAGTAAGAAGAAATCTTTCGGTCATTTAGAACTTAATAATATCTATAACGGAAAGCGTCGGAATTGTGAACTAACATGGCAGCCAACATCACAGCGCTCAATAGATAGAATCTAGTCCGGAAAGAAGAGCAATTAATGAAATATATCTGAATATAACATATTAGTTTTATTGAAAACTATTTACTTTAGCTAGCACTGTAAATAGTAATGAATCAGAATAATTTTTATCTCAGTCAATCTAATTTTAGTATTCCAAAAACCTAAGACGGGGGGGGGGGTCACCAGTACATATTTGTATGTATCTCGTATAATAAATGTCTCTTGAGAACAATATTTGGTATTTAAACTTCGAATAATGTGTCTATTATATAACAGAATATTGTTTATTTAATGTGAGTAGAAGGGGTTTGCTGAAGGCTGAAAACGGAAAAATACAAATATCTCGGTTAATATTAAAGATAGAGGGAACATATATATGAAACAATATTCATAGTACATTTAATTTACAATAAGATGCATTCTATACACTTTTTCGATCAGACTTATAGTAACTGAGATATTTCGAATTTTCAAAATTCTCCCACAATAAACCCCCCCCCTCCGATAATGAAGTCCATTCAAAACTGTATAAATGTCTCTGGCTCTCTGTCTGTCTGTCTGTCTCTCTCTCTCTCTCTCTCTCTCTCTATATATATATATATATATATGTTAACGCTGTAGCGGTCGCTAGTTTTGTTTGAGTGTTACCAAAATGGATATCTAAAAGTTTTATGTAAAACTAAATATCAAGTTCATTAATAAACTGAAATCTAATAACAATAGCACAAAATTAAAAGTCTTGTCTGTCTGCCTTACTACGCGGGAGGGTAGTGATTCTTTGGCGTCTAAATTCACCAATATCTCCACCAATATTGGTTTTATCTAGAAAATGAAAAGAAGAAGCTGTGTATTGTGTGGTAAAAATGATGCAATGAAAATATGACTGGCTCTTATGGGTCATTTAAACGTTTCATTTAGTTAATTTAGTATAATATAAATAATCTAAATAAAACAAAATTAAGGCTGTACGCATGACGCGATTTTCGAAAAATTTCTTAAAATATCCATCGACCCTACCTAGTAGATGACGAAAATGAGATCCGTTCAAAATTATCTCTATATATCTATCTTTCTGTACATATATTTGTCTTTTAACGCTTTTGCTATCGACATTTTTATTTGATCGTTACCAAACTCGGTATTTAAACATTTTATAGAAAATAAATATCAATAAGCTCTTTAATGGCTGATAAGTAGAAGGGGGGTGGTTAGAGAATTTCGAAAATACTTCTCTAGTATAATGTCCGTTATTATCCGTTGGATCAAAAAATTGTATAGAACCAATCTTATTTAAATATAATGATGTATAAATGTTTTTATGTACATTTTTTCATTATCTTGATTATTAACCGAGATATTGGCATTATTTAGATTTCGCCATTAAGTAAACCCTCACTTCTACTCATGCCACGTTAACAAAAAACTATATTAAATTATGAAGCACTTTATTTGAAGTCTAAATATAGTCTACCAAATATTATTCTCATTGAACTTTTACCTTTTGAGATAGATGCAAATACTCGTCGCACGTGGGAAATCTGCTAGGTTAATGAAGCCCTGCGTACGGGCTTTATTTGTATTTAAAAAAGATATGCTACTGGAGATTAACACTTTTTGACTTCACATCATGCATTATTTAGCAATACATTTATTCATAAATGTCTTGTAGCGGCGAGGTACTCGCGAACATGATAAATAACCTTGACAGTTAACTTTGAATTGCCATGTGTTCGCGATTATCTCGTAGGTTGCCATATACCAGTGAGGTTAAAAAGAACGAGTCTCCACAAGGCAGTCGATTGTGAACCACGATTTTGGTTAGTGCGTGTTTATAAACTGTGAAATACCGGAGCCTGAAGTGCGGCCGTGAACATTCCTTTTTGTTAATAACTTTCTCATTATTTATTTTTGTTAATATATGTGATTGAGTTTAAGTGGCCTTCACTTTTAGCAGATTTCCCCTAAGGGAAATCTGCTATTGAGGTTGTACTCATGACGCGATTTTCGAAATTTTTCTTCAAATGTCCATCGATCCTACCTAGGAGATGACGAAAATGAGGTCCGTTCAAAATTGTATATATATATATATATATATATATATATATATATATATATATATATATATATATATATTTGTCTGTTACGGCTCTAGCGGTCGCAATTATTGTTTAATCGTTACCAAACTTGATATTTAGTCGTTATATGTAAAAAGACAGATCAAGTTCGTAAATGGCTAAAATCGGACCAATGGGAGGGGGGGGGTTAAAAGGGGAGGATTTTCGAAAATTCGAAATATCTCCGTTACTATACGTCGGAACGAAAAAGTGTATAGAATGCATCGTATTGAAAATTAAATGTACTATAAATATTGTTCTATAAATGTATTCTCATCTTGAATATTAACCGAGATATTTGCATTTTTATTAAATTTGGGAGGGTAACGGACAAAAGTGAGTTTCCCACCAAAAGCTAGTTCGGCTGCTTTCGTAACTGTTTGGCTCTCGTGAAATTTCTCTATTGTAATACTTCACGTGGGGAACCTGCTTAGTTTACGCAGCCCCTGCGTGACAGATTTTCTTTTTGGTCTCACATCACCTCCTGTCTTTTTAAAATTTTATTAATTCACTGTGCATAAGAAACTTCTACACATGAATAAATAAATATTTTTCTGAGATTTTCAGTAGACGGTAATTGTGATTTTATAGTCTCTTTGATGAATAATTTCTATCAAGCGAGAATAAAACCCATTCAGTGGTGTACTGAATAATTGACATGATTATAATTCAAATTGACTAGTCGCTTTTACCACCATGCTACATATATATACTTGCATCCTTCGAGAGTTGGCTGATAACAGAAGTTGCTGTCTGAATACAATGGCGGGGCCAAAGCAAGCCGGCGCCTATTTAATGGGGTGCGAACTTAGACCCCGAGCATGAGGGGGAAGGATAAGCATGGCGGATAGGTTGCCTCTGTACGGTAAACCCTTGTTAATTCTATGATAGATGGTAATTGAATCTGCTCCTTCAATGGAACAAGCTCTAATTATTCCACATAATAGAGGCCTAGGAGGCCCCCTCCCCGACCCCTTACACTTAACAACCTCGGCAACACCTCACTACAATATTCAAAGGCCTGACCCCTTTCAATGGGATTTGCCCGTCCGAAATTCGATAACATTTTATTGATAATCTGAGGCAGAATAACAGTGTTTATTAGGGGTGCCTGAAAGCAATGTTATAATTTTCACGGCTCCTTGTCTCCTATGTCCTGTAGTTTTGAAATTTGATAGCGTTGAACCAAATATTTAAAACTTATACTTCACTTAATAAAGGATAAGGAAGTGTCTCTCTGTTACCGCCTTTTTTTATATATATTTTATGTGGCTCTCGGCACTAGTTGTGTCATTGCCACTTTCTCGTCGCTTGTGGAAAAGGGTTACCTTGATTCGACTTTATTTCTTTTTCACTTAATGAGAGATGTCCTCCCATTGCCGCATGAATCTCTGAAATGCATTTGTGTTTACCTGTGAGCTAACCATATTCGCAGGTTCGGGTGAATAATTATATACTGCTCGCATCAACTGGATTCTTGCCGAATCATATTATGGACAACTGGTGAGAACATGCATCGCTGTTTCCTCGTTCTCTCCGGAAGGACATATTGCAGTGTTTCTCCTTTTATATTTCTACAAATAACTTGGGTAGTTGACATGTCCAGTCAACATTTGACTGGACAAGTAGTCTGGGGCCAGCCAGCTGCAAACAAGTCTAGCAGCCACGCTTGGGAAGAGGTTCTTAGTCATTTGGCCTTTAGTTTCGTCTGCCATCTTCTCTCCCATTCAGCAAATACATGATTCAGTGCTGCTTCTTTTATTTGATTTACACTATTCCTAGCGCCCTGCTCAATATTGACTGCTTCTGCCAGTATTCTCGGCGTAAAGCGAGGTAAAGGCCAACCTCTAATCGCGCATCTTATGACAATTTTCCCTTTTATCAACAGGTCTATTGGTGCAGTTCCGGCTAATATTTGGACAGCCTCATATGACACTGTGCGATAGGCCTTGGAGATCCTAATCAGTACTTGCCCGCTAGACCTTATTCAGTGCTGCGAGATGTCCTTTTTTTTAATAGTGGCCCCCATGCGTTAATAGCGTAGGTGACAGTACTCACAAAGGATGCCTGATAATGTGTTATTGAAAGTCTGAAATTGAGTTCCCTCTCTTTAACAGTCAACATAAAAGCTCTATCAAACCAACCCAGAGCCCCTTACGTTTCTCTCTTGGATTAATGACATAAATATTTACAGAAAACCTATCATGTTTCAGGAGTAAAACTCTTTAAGGCACTGATCGGATGCATTAAATCTATAAAAAAAACAGTCTTCGTTTAAAAATAAATTGAAGAATATCATGTATGTAGTGTGTTTTTATACCATCAAAAATGTACATGTATGAAATAAAATGGCATAAGATTTGTCATAACAATCAGTCAAAAAATGTATGTTTAGGTACTTTTATTAGCAGATTTTTCCTAAGGGTAATGAGATATTGAGGTTTTACTCATGACGCGATTTTTGAATAATATCCTATCCTACCTAGGTGATGACGAAAATAAGGTCCGTTCAAAATAGTGAGTGTCTATATATATATATATATATATACGGGCTGTCCCAACTTCCCATGCCACCCCCATTAAAATCACCAATTTGAATGGTGGCAGAATTGTGACTCCTGAAGAATCTTTTCAGTCCATATTTAACCTCGTAACCTTCTCTAGTACTTCTCCAGCGACCATAACTTTGGAATTTCCAATGGAATGCCATACTTTTTATGACGGATCCTTGTAGAAAATCAAATTCTAAAACGAGTTTATATCGGTGAATTTTTCGTTTTAACACATCCTTTAGCCGTACAAATGCACCCATCTTTATTTAAAAAACGGCATGTTTTATTGAAAAATGCTACTACGAAAAATTTGTAGCCAAGAAAATTATCTTTGAAACAAGCCTATTGGAAGAGGAATGAATTCAGGAATAAAAAAAAATAATAATAAAAATTCCCTATATGGAAAAATTGTATAAAATCAATCTTATTACAAATGTGAAGTTCTATAAATGTTTTATATATATATATATATATATATATTGAATATTAACCGAGATATGTCCATATTTTAGTTTTCTGCCATCTGTAAACCCCCACTCCTACTCATGTCATGTTAACTAAAAGCTGTAATAGTATGAAGCTAAATACCAAATATTATTCTCATTGAACTTTTATGTTTTGAGGTAAATATAAATACGTGACGCTCGTGGAAAATCTACTTAGTTCACCAGCCTCTGCTTGAAGGATGATGTTGAACTGTAAATGGACTGGCTACGCACTTTCACACATGCGCACAAAAATTTGTGTATACATTTTGTTGATTTTTTTTATTTCATTTTTTTTATTTATTATTATTATTTTTTTTTTTTTTAGGATTCTTATAGCAGATCAAATTCTAAAACGGCTTCATCACGGAGACGCAACGTGTAAAGCTTAAAACTTGGGTGTTGATTCCAAATGTTTTCAATATGGGAGAAACAACGGTACAGGATACTAAATCGTGGAAAATATCCTTGCTCAACGCAACACCTGTGCGATAGTATTTTCGTTCATAAAAAGAATAATTATTTGGTTCTCTACAAAATGTAATGCAGTCTACTGGAATTTAATATTTTTGAATTACCCAGAAACCATTAGATAGCAAAATGTCACAGCAATATAACTCTTGCAAGTTTCTCTCGGGAACTTTTATGCAAATCCGACTTTACTGACAGACAGCAAGGCTTAAAGATTAACTGTGATGAGTAATGGCCAGATTAGACTAAAGCCGTAACGAGGACTTTGGGGTAATATTTTTTGCTTAATAACTCACTGCGATTCTGCAACTCCAACAGAATGAAACACAAATGGAATAATGGGAGGGGTGGAAAAAAAATAGTTAGCATCTGCAGCTACCACTCATTTTAACATAATATTTATATCATAGTGTATAATTCGGCCATTTATGTTAATAGTAACACTAAGATAGCTTTTTGGCATAAGTGGTTTGACAACAAAATAAAAACTAACGTTTAATAATTAATTGTAATGTATTCTGTAAATGTTTGTAGTGATTTGCAACCGTATATCAATATCACAAATATTTAACCCTGTACTACAGTTTTTTTTTTCTAATTTCCTGTTAATTGTCTAAAATTTTTCGTCCAAGGCTTCAAAATTAGAACGATGAGATCAAAACAGAAAATGATAACTATTAACATATTTCCTTCAAAACATTTATTGGAGCGATTCATTATAATGTAGTAAAATTTATTAATTAAAGTTAGTATCTAGTGACTTGAAAGTAAATACCTAAAGTAATTCGGGTCAATAGCCCTATCTTCCTGTGGAATTCATGTTTCCACGATAAAATAGTGGACAAAATCATAGATGTCAGTTACAAAAAGAATAAAATAATCCCTTCATAGAATGAAAACAAGTCATATGAAATTGTAAACATTGAACACATCATAACTCACTCAGGTAATTTCAGCAGGTAGAATAATAAAATTATTTCATTTCAACTTTAGTATCTTCTTTCCCCATAGAAAAATGCCCAATACAAATAATACATGGGTTTCAAACGAAAGACTATTACATATCATGATATATTAGCATATTGCTAGAATCAGTTGAGCATGTGCTTCGGTTTTAACAAGGCATACCTAAAATAATGTGAATACATTAATTATATCTGAATCCTAAAAAAATTGAAGAATACAAATTGTAGGCATTAAATGTTTTGTGATTCGAAGGTATTCAAGTTTCAATATAAATAAGTAAATTTGCTACTTTTTAATTTAGCCCTCCTCTAAACCCACTCTCCCTTAGTCGTTTTCCAAAGGTAAGGTGCGTAACGAAACGTAACAAAAATCTGAAACATGAAATTCAAACATTATACATTCAACAACAATCGGTTTCTACAGCTAAATATTTTTGGCATCCCATTTTTTATCTATGCCACGTATGTGGGGGGGGGGGTATAGCTGATGGGCCTATAGTGGGAAGGAGTCCTGCCTGAAGGGGGTACAGCTGATGGGCCTATAGTGGGAAGGAGTCCTGCCTGAAGGGGGTACAGCTGATGGGCCTATAGTGGGAAGGAGTCCTGCCTGAAGGGGGTACAGCTGATGGGCCTATAGTGGGAAGGAGTCCTGCCTGAAGGGGGTACAGCTGATGGGCCTATAGTGGGAAGGAGTCCTGCCTGAAGGGGGTAAAGCTGATGGGCCTATAGTGGGAAGGAGTCCTGCCTGAAGGGGGTACAGCGGATGGGCCTATAGTGGGAAGGAGTCCTGCCTGAAGGGGGTACAGCTGCTGGGCCTAGAGTGGGAAGGAGTCCTGCCTGAAGGGGGTACAGCTGATGGGCCTATAGTGGGAAGGAGTCCTGCCTGAAGGGGGATAGCTGATGGGCCTATAGTGGGAAGGAGTCCTTCCTGAAGGGGGATAGCTGTTAGGCCTATAGTGGGAAGGAGTCCTGCCTGAAGGGGGTACAGCTGATGGGCCTAGAGTGGGAAGGAGTCCTGCCTGACGGGGGTACAGCTGATGGGCCTATAGTGGGAAGGAGTCCTGCCTGAAGGGGGTACAGCTGATGGGCCTATAGTGGGAAGGAGTCCTGCCTGAAGGGGGTACAGCTGATGGGCCTATAGTGGGAAGGAGTCCTGCCTGAAGGGGGTACAGCTGATGGGCCTATAGTGGGAAGGAGTCCTGCCTGAAGGGGGTACAGCTGATGGGCCTATAGTGGGAAGGAGTCCTGCCTGAAGGGGGTACAGCTGATGGGCCTATAGTGGGAAGGAGTCCTGCCTGAAGGGGGTACAGCTGATGGGCCTATAGTGGGAAGGAGTCCTGCCTGAAGGGGGTACAGCTGATGGGCCTATAGTGGGACGGAGTCCTGCCTGAAGGGGGATAGCTGATGGGCCTATAGTGGGAAGGAGTCCTGCCTGAAGGGGGTACAGCTGATGGGCCTATAGTGGGAAGGAGTCCTGCCTGAAGGGGGTACAGCTGATGGGCCTATAGTGGGAAGGAGTCCTGCCTGAAGGGGGTACAGCTGATGGGCCTATAGTGGGAAGGAGTCCTGCCTGAAGGGGGTACAGCTGATGGGCCTATAGTGGGAAGGAGTCCTGCCTGAAGGGGGTACAGCTGATGGGCCTATAGTGGGAAGGAGTCCTGCCTGAAGGGGGTACAGCTGATGGGCCTATAGTGGGAAGGAGTCCTGCCTGAAGGGGGATAGCTGATGAGCCTATAGTGGGAAGGAGTCCTGCCTGAAGGGGGTACAGCTGATGGGCCTATAGTGGGAAGGAGTCCTGCCTGAAGGGGGTACAGCTGATGGGCCTATAGTGGGAAGGAGTCCTTCCTTAAGGGGGATAGCTGATGGGCCTATAGTGGGAAGGAGTCCTGCCTTAAGGGGTATAGCTGATGTGCCTATAGTGGGAAGGAGTCCTGCCTGAAGGGGGTACAGCTGATGGGCCTATAGTGGGAAGGAGTCCTGCCTGAAGGGGGTACAGCTGATGGGCCTATAGTGGGAAGGAGTCCTGCCTGAAGGGGGTACAGCTGATGGGCCTATAGTGGGAAGGAGTCCTGCCTGAAGGGGATAGCTGAAGGAAGAGCTGGCCGGAAGAGGGTTGCGCAATGCGGCACCCGCCTGGGTTAGGACACCGCGGCACCCACTCCTAAATATTTACTAACTATTTTCAGCACCTTCACCACCTGCCCACATAATTACTGCACCCCTCTTCCCAGGCCCCGCTCCCTACCCAGACCGCAGCTCCTCCTCCCTCTCTTTTTTACCGCATCTTTACCCTCCTAAAATCAAACGCTTTTACAGATTAAATATTTAAAGAGATTCCTTCGCATAACATGCACATAATGATCAGATAGTGGCCATGTTCTCCTCAATCGGTTCCATCTAAAATAATTTTTCAAGAATAAAAGTGTTCAAAATTACAAGAGAATTCCTTACTAGATTCGGGAACTTAATGTTTTCTTTTTTCTAGTAATTTATTTTTTTTATCGTTTATTTAATACATTTCTATCAATGATGAGCGAGGAACGACTTAGCTTACTATAATGAAGAAGAAAGTGTTACTCTATGATAACAAGTGTAAGAACATTATTCCATGCTACAGGATTTTATGCAATTTTACCTGAAGTTTGTTTAGTTAAAATTTTAACCCAAATTAAAATAGAATTGATTCAATTATACAAATAAAACTTAAACATCTTATACACTAAATATAGTATGTTTATATGTGTGTGTGTGTGTGTGTGTGTGTGTGTGTTATATAAGGAAATAGATTTATTTTTATATTATTTCACATTACTTTTTTGGTCTATATGGGAGTGAAAAGAATCCAACTATTTTTGGAGATTGTTTGACCGTTTTAACACTCCCAGAAATAATAAATCTCGGTCTATCATTTCCTATTCTGTAAACATGTACATAACAGAAGTTGTTTAGTCTATTATTTAGAGTATTTTATGACACTCAATGTTTTGCCGAATAGCAATGTATAATCGAGATATAAGCTGAAAACTATAGGCAGCTAGAGCCATCAGTTTTATGGTGACCAAACGACTAAACAGAACTGATCGGAACTCAGCTTCTGAATAAATCACAAACTCCTGTTATATTACGAGCTGTATTACTATTCTTAAAATGGGTGAGAAGTTGGAGTTTTGAGTGACACTTGAAACGGATAGCTGTGATTTTTGGTTTCGTATTCGTTTGTGGCAAACATTTACTCGAAAAAAGTGGTGTAGTACCTTTTTTCTATACGTTTCTGTAGATTACGATTTCATACACCAGATATTTCCATTAACTCATAACTGGATTTGATAATTTTATGATGTTTAATTGATTCAGCCGAATAAAATGAAACTTGGAAGGTGGTTTAAAACTAACTAATATAACGTAATATTATATATTAATGTTCTTAAAGATTGAGAAAAGTGGGCGTAGCAAGGGTGGCATAAAATAAAAGATAACGATATTGCGTATGCGGTTTGTTTCTCTGCAAACATGGACTTAACAAAAGGCGTTTAATTTGTTATTTAGAGTAATTTTAGTTAAGCAATTTATAATTTATTACAGAGTTTTACACGATATCCTCTTAATTGTATAGTTTACACTGACAATTTAACGGTTAGCAGATTACACATATGTTAACTAAGCAGATTTCCCATTTGAGTCGCGTATATGCATTTATCTCAAAACGTAAAAGTTCAATAAAAACAATATTTGGTATTTAGGATTCAAATAATGAGCTTCATAATATAACGGATAAATGTTAATATTACATGAGTAGGAGTGGGGGTTTACTGCAGGCCAAAAACAAAAAATTCAAATATCTCGTTTAATAATCATGACATATTACAATACGCTGTTAAATTTTGAAGCACTTTATCTGAAGCCTAAATACCAAATATTGTTCTCAATGAACTTTTACGTTTTGAGATAAATGGAAACACATGAGGCACGAAGGAAATCTGCTTAGATAACGCAGCTCCTGCGTGACGGACTTTCTTAATCCCATGTGCAGCTTCGGCGGACATGAAAATCGCGTGATGAGTATAACCCAATAGCTCCCTTTAGAGAAATCCGCTAATATGCTAAACGGGTAGAGTAAAAGGCTGCCCTTCACCTTATAAACTAAACTTGAACCTGGGAAGTTTATTAACGATGAGCTGATTATAATGGGGCTACCCTCGACCCCCGGGTTGCTTATGAGACCGTAGTAATTGTGGAACTTTCTCGGGGTCATCGGAGTACCCACCTCTCTCTTCATCCACCTTAATTATAATTTAACAGATATATATATATATATATATATATATATATATATAAACAGCTCCTGGAACCTGAAGCAGTATATTTAATAATATAAGTATGGGACAAATAAATCAGGAGTGTTTATTTGCATTTAATTGAATTTTAGCAGATTCCCCTAAAGGGAAAATCTGCTATTGTGGTCATCTTCATGACGCGATTTTAGAAAAATATCTTCAAATGTGTCTATATATATATATATATATATATATATATATATATATATATATATATTGTTTTATCAAAGCAATCATTGTTTTATCGTTCCCAGTCTCGATATATAAGTGTTTCATTCAAAACTAATGACACTAACAGTAATAGGACATGGTTCACTAAATTTTTATTACCACCGATCCATCATAAAAGTCAACGATTCTTACCCATGTGAGAACACAACTCCACAAACATATAATACTTAATACACGATCGCAGACTATTGACCAACAAATGAGAAAAACTAAAGGAAGACTTTGAACGACAAAAAAGCAAATTCCCAATTGAAGAAGATAAGCTACTAAAATATAATAATGTGCTTAAAATATTTGCCGAACATGTTTTTAATACAATTAGTAGGTTGAATACTTGTTACAGCTGATGAAAACAACTACACTTAAAGGATTTACGAATAATCAATAATTCTTTATTTAAGGATAATAATTTTCTCTTTATATGCTTTTAGCAGATTTCTCTTATGGGAAATCAGCTATTGAGGTCGTACTCATGACGCGATTTTCGAAAAATATCTTCAAATGTTCATTGATCCTACCCAAGAGACGACGAAAATGAGGTCCGTACATAATTGTGTGTGTGTGTGTGTGTGTGCGCGTATGTGTGTGGGTGTGTGTGTGTGTGTGTATATGTGTGTGTGTGTGTGTGTGTATTGTTTTATCAAAGCAATCATTGTTTTATCGTTCCCAGTCTCGATATATAAGTGTTTCATTCAAAACTAAAGATCGAGTTCGTTAAAGGCTCAAATTGGAACAGGGGGAGGGAGGGGTGAAAAGGAGGAGAATTTTGAAAAGTCGAAATATCTCCGTTACTATACTTCGGATCAGAAAATTGTATAGAACCAATATTGAAAATATATTTATATCCATTTATTCTCTTTCTTGAATATTACCCGAGATATTTGCATTTTTCAGTTTTCAGCCTTCAGCAAACCCCTACTCCTACTCAAGTCATATTAATAATAAGCTGTTATATCATGAACCACTCAATTCCAAGGTTAAAGGTCAAATACTTTTTTCATTGAACTTCTACTTTGTGAGATACATGCAAATACGTCCTATTAACCCCCCCCCCCTCCCCCCTTCCTTCTCTTCTTGGACTACTAACATTTGAGCGATTGAGGTAAAAATTATTCTGATCCATTATAAATTACAGTACTTGCTTTTCTTTTCGGTGAAGAATATTTCTATATGTCTCTTCAGTTCTCAGAAGCTGGCAGACCTGTTTGTTTACAATTTAAACGCTTTCCGTTGGGAGGGTATTAAAATTGACTGAGATATTTCTCATTACCTTCTGTATTTATTCACTTAATATTCACGGTGGTGTTTGGTGTCACTAGTATGAAGATATATCTAAGAAGAAATAATACTTCACGAGGAAAATCTGCTTACTTTACGCAGCCTTTATGACATTCATTTGGTGTAATCTCTAGAACACTATAATTTTACATTATCTATTATCATATAAGATTCGTCGTAATATTCGTATGGCAACGCTAAGAAAAACGTTCTTTACGAGAAACCTATCTCCAATTTTAATGAAAAAAATATCATAAATAATAACACGATCATAAATTATTTGTTGAAGTTACTTCGATAAAGGTTTTTGTGATCTATTTTGCATAAAAAGGTTTTGAGTATTGTTTATCTTTCCAATTCCTTTCGTCCCCTAACTTGGAATATGTCTTTAATACATTCCCGTAGCACGTTAAAGTCTTTTGCTCCTGAAAATGATACTGTTTCCGGAAAAATTGATGTATTTGCTTTGGAGGCTGAAAAATATATTACTATTTAAAGTGACATTGTTACTATAATGAAAAGACAATAATGTAAAGACTACGTACACAAGAATTCACATGAAATCAGGAGAAGTTCAGTGTACATCCGATGGGAAGTAGTGGTTAACTGAAGGTTGAAAAGAGAAAAAAACAAATAACTATTCCTGTTACGAAGAAATGTATACAGCAACAACTGAAGAATATGAAAATGCCCAACAAGATTGTTTCTATAACATTTATGGTCCGACTTATAATATCTTAAGATATTGGATATTCAAATCCGCCCCGCCCCCTCAAATCCCCAGTCTTCCATGTCCGATTCCAGCTGGAAATATGATATATAGTTATGTACGATGCGGTTATAATACTGAGTATGCTATTTATCAAATAAACTTTTTTGAATCAAAAACGTAAAATCTTAATTGATGATGTTGCATGCAATATTTTTTGCGTGAATCCCGCATGCTAAGATTCCTTGAAAGCCATTACCATGTGCTGTAAAAAAAAATGAGAAATGAAGCTGTAATGTAAAAAGTTCGCAAGGCTGCGTTAACTAAGATTTTCGAAGTGCTGGTATAACACTTATGATCTAATATCACCACGTATCCTCTATTTAAATGTAAAAAAAAAAAAAAAACATGAAAAGTAACGTAGAAAACAAGAAAGTACGAACAACTCTCTTAATACTTGAGTTACCAAAAATGCATAAAACAAGAATTGCAGGAAATCAAAACTTAATAAGATTGGTTCTATGACATTTTATGATAGTAACGAAGATATTTTAAATTTTCCAATCCACTCCACCCCCCCCCTCTAAAATCACTATTCCAGCTCCTATTTCAGTCAATAACAAATATGATCTTTAGTGGTGACTGAAACGGGTACTTATCGAGTATGGTATAGATGAAATAAACGTTTCCAGTAAAGCACGAGAAATCTTAACAGATGATATCACATGACGAATTTGCGTGTGTCTCACAAAGTAATAGTTCAATGAAAACCATATCTGGTGTTTAACCTTGGAATGAAGTGGTTCATGATATAACAGTTAATATGACATAAATAGGAGTGGAGAGGGGGGGGGGGTTACTGATGGCCAAAAACGAAAATACGGAAATGTCTCGGTTAATATTCAATATAGAGAAAATAAGTATATAACAACATTTATAGAACATTATATTTGCAATAAGATCGAGTATATACAATTTTTCGATCCGACGCATAACAATGGAGATAATCAAAATTTTCGAAATTCTCTCACCCCAAACCACCCCCCCCCTCTCCCCGGTCACACTGGTCCGAGTTAAGGCGTTACCGAACTTGATCTTTATTTTTACATAAAAAGTTTACATATGGTGTAAAAACCGATAAAACTTGGGACCGCTAGAGCGTTAATAGACAAATATGTATATGTCTATATAAAATTATTAGCAGACTTTCGTTATCTCCTGAGTAGGATCGATGGCCATTTAAAGCAATTTTCAAAAATCCCATGATGAGTTCAACTTCATTAACTAATTTCTCATAAGGGAAATCTGATAACATAATTCTACTACAATTTTGTATAAATGAGAAACATTTAGTATATCTGTCCGGAATCGAACCCTGTTCTCTTTGGAATCAAGGCTCGAACAGCCAGAGTATTATTCAAGTTTTCTCAATAATAAAAACAATTAAATTAACAATAATAATTTCTGAGAATTACATCCATTCCGTTATTAATTTTCTTAATTATCTTCCACTACCTCTGGTGAAATTACATCATCGGAAATTCTCATCTCCTTGATTTGTTCTCTCTGATTTTATATTTGGAATTATATTAAAGCCATCAAGTTAATTCAGGCTCCCGAAATTGAGTCTTAACTAAATTGTTGAATTTATAAATAACAAAGCTGTCAATTACTTTCATTAATATTAAACATCCTACACGACTTTAAATGTTAAATTCATTAAATCAGATTTTAATGGAGTTTTCTGGCTGGCAGTGACACTACAGTTGTACATTTATCAGGAATAATTGTGAGGTATTGACGGCAAACTAAAAGTTAAATAAAAATCTCCTTGGCCTGAAGATTTAATAATAAATAATAGTTGCTCACATTTTCGGCATAAATAAAATTTCATTGTCCTTCCATAGAGTTCTTTGCCCTGCTCATTACTTATAACTTTCGATTATCCCTAATGATTATTTAGTTTTACATTCCATTTATATTGAGTAGCCTAAGTTTAGCATCCATACATTGGCATATCTGAAAACAAACTTTTGCTTAGTAAATGCTTTTGCAGCAAATAATATTTGTTTATTGCATTCGTGTTTTATTTAAGCTAAAACAAAAAAAAATCCGTCAAGCAGGGACTTCGTAAACAAAGCAGATTTCCCACGTTCGTCGCTGATTTGCATTTATCTCAAAACGTTAAGATTAATTGGGAATCATGTTTGGTATTTATACTTCAAATAATGTGCTTCATAATAAAACAGCTTATTGTTAATATGACGTGAGTAAGAGTGGAGGTTTACTGAAGGCCGAAAACTATAAAATGCCATCATTTTTACATAAAACGTTAAATATGGGCTGTTGCCAAACTCAGACAATCTATATATATATATATATATATATATATATATATATATATATATATATAATTTGAACGGAACTCATTTATGTCATCTCTTAGGTAGGATCCATGGACTTTTCAGGAAAATTTTCGAAAATCGCATCAGGAGTACGACCTCAATAGGAAAATCTGCTAAAAAGTTGTAGATATAAAACTTATGAACAGGGATTGAAAAGTTGTATAATTAAAAATAATATTATTCAACGTTTTGATTATTTTTGTTATTAAAACATAAATTTCATATTATTTATGACACAAACTTTGACAATAGAGCGTTAATTCTTTGTATACGTTACTCACTAGGAAAGTAAGATCAAATTGAATACAAAATACATTAAAAATCTTTATAAAAATGGAAGTAACCAATAACAAATTTTTAATTAAACACCTGGAATAAATATGTGCATATGTAAGACTGACTGAGCGCAGAGCAGTTTGCGAATTTTTATTTTCTTCTGGCTCATTTTTAATGTTTTTCTAATATAAAACTGCGTAACATTTAATAGTCTGATTATCTAAAAATAAAATAGCTAATATATACTGTTATCTCTCTCCCTCTCTGTATATATCAAATGTCCATCAATCCTACCCAGTAGATGACGAAAATGAGGTCCGCTCAGAATTATACATACATATATATATTTCTCTGGGACCGTTCTAGTGGTCACTATGTAAAAAGAAAGATCAAGTTCATTAAGAGCGGAAATCGGACCAGTTGGAAGGGGCTATAGAAGGTGAATATTTCAAAAGTTCGAAATATCTCCGCTATTATACCTCAGATCGAAATATTAAAAACCCCTTTCATTGTAAATTTAATTGCCTATAAATATTGTTATACGCATATTTCCTCTAATACGAGAATGATTTTTTTTTTTTTTATGAGACCTTTATTATGGGAGACACATACGAATTGATGACGTCGTCAATTAAGACTTTACCTTCTGGTCTCGAAAATGCTCATTTGATCTATACCATACACGATATTTAACTCTTTAACAGTTTTATTACAAAGCTCAGTTTCACTGGTGCTTTCTTTCCGTTTGTTCAGATGTAGTATATAATTATAATTATATGATCTTGTAGTATATAAGTAATTATAATTATATAATAATGTAGTATATAATTATATGATCTTGTAGTATATAAGTAATTATAATTATATAATAATGTAGTATATAATTATAATTATATAATCTTGTAGTATATAAGTAATTATAATTATATAATAATGTAGTATATAATTATAATTATATAATCTTGTAGTATATAAGTAGTTATAATTATATAATCTTGTAGTATATAAGTAATTATAATTATATAATCTTGTAGTATATAAGTAATTATAATTATATAATATTGTAGTATATAATTATAATTATATAATAATGCAGTATATAATTATAATTATATTATAATGTAGTATATAATTATAATTATATAATAATGTAGTATATAATTATAATTATATAATAATGCAATATATAATTATAATTATATAATAATGCAATATATAATTATAATTATATAATAATGCAATATATAATTATAATTATATAATAATGCAATATATAATTATAATTATATAATAATGCAATATATAATTATAATTATATAATAATGCAATATAAAATTATAATTATACAATAATGCAATATATAATTATAATTATATTATAATGCAATATATAATTATAATTATATAATAATGCAATATATAATTATAATTATATAATAATGCAATATATAATTATAATTATATTTAAATATAGGTGAATATTTCAAAAATTCGAATTATCTCCGCTATTATACCTCAGATCGAAATATTAAAAACCGCTTTCATTGTAAATTTAATTGCCCATAAATATTGTTATACGCATATTTTCTCAAATATGAATATTTTTTTTTTTTTATGAGACCTTTATTATGGGAGAAACATACGAATTGATGACGTCATAAATTAAGACTTTACCTTCTTGTCTCGAAAATGCTCATTTGATCTATACCATACACGATGTTTAACTCTTTCAGTCAACGCTGAAGATCATATTTCTTATTGGCCGAAATCGCAGACGGAATAAGAGTGGTTTAGAGCTGGGGGATTCCAAGATTCAAATAGAAAAATGTTGTAAAATCAATCTTGTTAAAATATGGATGCTCTTCTGTTCTGTATATTTTTTCGTATATCAAATATTAAGTGAGTAATTCGTACTTTCTGGTTTTCAGTCAGAATATGTGGTCAGATATCACTAGTGCGTCATACCATCACGTGGGGAAACGGCTTAGTTTACGCAGCCTCTGCGTAACAGATTTTTTAATATTAAGTTAAGAAATATTTGTAAAACCAAAAGGAACTGATTGAAAAAGAAGAAACATTGAATTGACTTTTAATGGCCCTTGGCATTATATTACATATAATTTTCTGAACAAACGGAAAGAAAGCACCAGTGAAACTGAGCTTTGTAATAAAACTGTTAAAGTAGGTTTCCAAGAAGTGGAAAGAAAAAAAAAGTTGCATAATGAGAAGGAACTTGTTAAAGAACAAAACTTTTGAAGGAAGGCTGTAAGTGACCACAGTTTCACAATTCTTAGAACTTCAGTTTTTATTCACTAATTGTTATCTTAACTTATTAATATTTCAGAAATATTAAAACTGGAGGACTCCGTTACTATATTGGTAGTTATTTTAGCAGATTTCCCTAAGGGAAAATCAGCTATTGAGGTCGTACTCATGACGCGATTTTCGAAAAATGTCTTCAAATGTCCATCGATCCTACTCAAGAGATGACAAAAATGAGGTCCGTATATATATATATATATATATATATATATATATATATATATATATATATGTGTGTGTGTGTGTGTGTGTGTGTGTGTGTGTGTTTATATATTAGTCTGTTAACGGTCTGTTAGCGGGCGCGATTTTTGTTTGATCGTTTCAAAACTCGATATTTAACCGTTTTATGTAAAAAGAAAGGTGAAGTCCGTTAATCGTTGAAATCGGACCAGTGGGGGGCTTAAAGGGAGATTTTCGAAAAATCTAAATATCTCCGTTACTATACGTCGCATCGAAACATTGTATAGAACCAATCTTATTGCAAATTAAAGTTACTATAATATCATAGTTGTTATACATTATTATATAATTATATACTATTTTATATTATATAATTATAATTATACAATATTATATAATTATAATTATATATTACAATATTATATATTATTATAATATAATATTAATTACAATATATTATTATTATAAATTATATATTACATATTATTACATAATTATATATTGCATTATTACATAATTATATATATACATTATTATATAATTATAATATTAATATAATTATAATTATATTGCATTATTATATAATTATAATTATATATTGCATTATTATAATTATAATTATATAATTATATATTGCATTATTATATAATTATTATATATATTATAATTATAATTATATATTGCATTATTATATAATAATTATATATTATATAATTATTATTATATTATTATTATTTATATATAATTATAATTATATATTATATAATTATAATTATAATTATATATTGCATTATTACATAATTATAATTATATATTGCATTATTATATAATTATAATTATATTATACAATATATAATTATAATTATAATTATATTTATATATTAATTATAATTATATATTGCATTATTATATAATTATATATTTATTAATTATAATTATTATATATTTTATTATAATTATAATTATATATTATATATATAATTATAATTATATACTACATTATTATATAATTATAATTATATACTACAATATTATATAATTATAATTATATACTACAATATTTATATAATTATAATTATATACTATTATATAATTATAATTATATACTACAATATTATATAATTATAATTATATACAATATTATTTTTAATAATTATAATTATATACTATTATTATTATTAATTATAATTATATACTACATTATTATTAATTATAATTATATATTACAATATTATATAATTATAATTATATATTGCAATATTACAAATTATATAATTATATATTACATAATTATAATTATATATTATATATTACATAATTATATATATATAATTATAATTATATAATTATAATTATATACTATACTACAATATTATATAATTATAATTATATACTACATATATATATATATATATATACTATATTATATAATTATAATTATATAGTGCATTATTATATAATTATAATTATATACTACATTATTATATAATTATAATTATATACTACAATATTATATAATTATAATTATATACTACATTATTATATAATTATAATTATATTTTACAATATTATATAATTATAATAATATATTACAATATTATATAATTATAATTATATATTACAATATTATATAATTATAATTATATATTATAATATTGTTATACACAAACATTCTCTATCTTCAATATTAACAGAAATATAGGCTTTTTTCAGTTTTCAGCTTCAGAAACCCACATTTCTGCACATGTTACATAAAAAATACTCTCCTATACAATAAATCACATTTTTCGAAGCTTAAATACCAATATTTTTTTCATGAGACCTTTATTATACGAGATACATGCAAATATGTTCTAGTAACGCCCCCCCCCCCAAGTTATTGTATTACTAAAATATTGATTGATTGAGATAAAAAATTATTGATTCAATATAAATTACAGTACTACATATTGTAAATAGTTTTCAATAAAACTAATATGTTACATTGTGATATATTTCAGTTATTTTTTTATTTGCGGTAAGTGGTTGGCAGACCTATTTGTTAAAATTTCAAATACTTCCCGTCAAGAGGCTTTTATTATTGTATTATTGTTTGAATTTATTCACTTAATATTCACGGTGGTGTTGTGAAACCTGGATGCAGACTTATCTATTTTTAAACTTCACGAGGAAAATCTGCTTAGTTTACGCACCCCTGACCCGACTGACTTTTTTTAAAATGATAAGTACAATAATTATTTTTATTTGTTAAACAAATATAAGCCACTTTAAGACAACAGGCAATTACAAATTTACCAAAGTAATTATCTTTCTTAAAAGCTGTCCAGCCTTAATAATGCATAACGAACACTTTTGTTAGTACATCTTCATAGCCTTAAAACTTCGCAATTGGGCATCATTGAAAAAATTGTTTATTATATCTACGATATATAAGTAAAAGCAGGGGCTGCGTAAACTAAGCAGAATTTCCAGGCGAAGGTTTACAATAGATACATATACATACAGGTAACACAACCGTGAATGCTCAGTAAATGTACAATACAAGGCTGAATTGTAAACAAACAGGCAAGCCAGCCTCGTATTGCTGCATAGATAGACCGGAAAAACAAACAATTAATGAAATATATCCGAATATAACATATTAATTTTATTGAAAACAATTTACTAAAGCTAGTGGTGTAATTTTATAATGAATCAGAATCGGTTTTATCTCAATCTCTCAAATTTTAGTAATCCAAAAACAAAAGAAGGGGGAGGGGGGTCAACAGAACGTATTTGCATATATCTCACAAAGTAAAAGTTCAATGAAAACGATATTTAGTATTTAGGTATGGAATAATGTGGTTTATTATATAACAGAGTAGTGTTCATGTAAAACTAGAAAAAGTGGGGGTTCAAAGCCGTTTAAGTTGAAGGCTGAAAAATGCCAATATCTCGATTAATATTCAAGATAGAGAATAAATGTATATAACAATATTTACAGTAAATTTAATTTGCAATAAGATGTATTCTATACACTTTTTCGATCTGATTTTATAGTAACGGAGATATTTCGAATTTTCAAAATTCTCCCCCTCTAAACCCTTCCCTCCCCCTGGTCCAATTTCAGCCGTTAACGAATTTGATCTTTCTTTTACATGAAACGACTAAATATCGAGTTTGGTAACGATCAAACAAAAATTGCGACCGCTGGAGCGGTAACAGACAAATATATATATATATATATATATATATATATATATATATATATATATATATATATATATACAGTTTTGAACGGACTTCATTTTCGTCATCTACTAGGTAGTATCGATGGACATTTGAAAAAAAAATTCGAAAATTCCGTCATGAGTACGACCTCAATAGCTGATTTCCCTTGAGGGAAATCTGCCGAAACTAGGACATATAAAATTGTCAGATTTCCTATTGAAATTTGCCAGGGGTAAATTTCTATTCACTTTTCAGCCCATTCTAAGAACAATAGCACAAAAATTGAAACTCCGTCTGTCGCAACAAGGAGGGGGGGGGGTGTTTCTTTGGCGTCAAAACATGCGTCTATCACCTCAAATGTTCGTTTTATCGAGAAAATTAAAATAACAAGGTGTGTATTTCGTGATAAAAATGATGCGATGAAAATACGACTGGTTTTTATGCACCATTCAAATTATACGAAAGTTCCATTTAGTTAATTCAGTATATAAATTAACATACGTTTTATTAATAAATAAAATAAATATAATAATAGTTTAACAACGTTTTAGCAGATTTAACTTTTATTACTTTGTTCGTTCCGGTGGGAATTAGGTTTACCTTTTCACGGCTCCAATTAATCTTTGTAGCCTGTAGAAACTACATTTATTTAGAAATAATTATTCATTGTAAATAAGATCAAAGAATGTCTGAAATGTAAATCCTCCATGCTTATGCTTTAAAATTTACTGGGCTATTTAAAACATTTTCCGAAATGTGTTTTTCTTTTTTTGTATTACGACTGCTCTCGTTTAAAGGTTAGAGATGGCCGCTCGCTAACCAACCCAATCAAACCTCGCAAGAGGAGTTTTCCTGATTAAGGAAAGGAGGAAACTCACAAGAATATAATTTTTTTTTCTTTATAATAAAAATTATGTAAATAAAATGTGTAGCGCAGGAAGTGGGCATTGTCGGGGAGTTTTAGAATAAAGCACCTACCCCTCCCAGCTATCCCCTCCCCACAGAAATTTGCATTACAAAGACAGTAGCTGACCAGGCCCGTTAATCACTCATTCTCTCCAACCTCCATCCCCCCTCCCATTCTCCTCCCTCCTATTTTTGCCTTTTATTTAGCTTTTTTTTTCAATTCCCATTGAAAAAGCAAATGAGTGAAGCTCAATAGAGGATAAAATATGAAAATGTATTTATCTCTTCTCTGTGAAAGTAGCAATTGTAATCTATTCCGCTGAAATCATCAGGACTAATCCTTTCATGCCATTTTATATGTCCTTGATATATTTATCATCATCAGCATCATCAAATTCTCTTATTCTACTACCGCCAATGGAGTGAGAGGACGGTTCCGTCATAATACTGCACAGAAATATTTCATGTTTTTTGTGGCTGTAAAGTCGTTCATTTAGAAATGCTTCCCATTGCAAGGTGAAAAGTTGCTTTCCTACAGATCCTTTACTTCAACCTTTCCTCCCGTGTTTTAACATATTTCTTTCAAGAGAAATGAGACGGTAACGATACATTACGATTAACGAAACATTTACACAAATCTCCATCGATCCAACCTAGACGATGAAAATGTGTGATCCGTTCAAAATTATATATATATATACATATATATGTGTGTGTGTGTGTGTGTACACATATATATTTGTCTGCTACCGCTCTAGCGGTCACAATTTTCGTTTGCTCGGTACCTAACTCGATATTTAAACGTTTTATGTAAAACTAACAATTAAGTTTGTCAACGGCTTAAATCGGACCCGTGAGAAAGGGGGCGGGTTAGAGGGGGGGAATTCGAAAATTCAAAATATCTCTATTGCTATATGTTGTATCGAAATATTGTACAGGACCAATATTATTCCAAATTTAATGTAGTTATGCGCACCTTTTCTATATCTTGAAAATTAACCAAGATATTGGCATTTCTTATAATTCAGTCCATTTTGTTTTTGAGTTCCATTTCCATTTTTGAGTTCCAATGCCGTTTTTGTGTTTCATTCAGTTTTTGAGTTTCATTTCGTGTTCTATTTTTTTTTCAGTTCTGTGTTGAGTTGCGTTTCTATTTCTTTCCCATTTTTGTTTTGATATCATCTCTGTTTTTCGTGTTTTCTCTCTGTTTTATGATCCTTTTATGTTTTGTAATCCTTTTATGTTTTGTGTTCCTTTTGTGTTCTTTGTTCCTTTTCTGGTTTGTGTTCCTTATCTGTTTTGTTTTCTTTTTGTGTTTTGTGTTCCATTTCTGTTTTGTTTAATTTTGTTAATTTTTTTTGTATTGTTTTATCTTTTAAGTTACGAATGCTTTTGTTTAGAGCAACATCGCCGAAGCTGCGAAGCTCCAATAAATAAATAAATATATTTCAGTCTTCAGTAAACCACCACTTTTAGTCATCGAACTTTATAAACATGAGAATATATCATGAAACTTCTTATTCCAATATCAAATACCAAATATTATTTTCTACGGACCTTTTTTATGTGATACACTTACAAATAGTTATTGACAATCCACTTCTACTCATCGGATTTTTTTTTTAAGTAGAAAATATTTGCTATGATGAGATCAGTAAAGTGTCATTCCAACATTTCGGGAATCTGCTTAGTTTACACAGCCCCGAGACGAACTTTTTTTTTCTACATGAAAAAAAAAAACATAAAATTCCGCAGCTACCTTGAAACCCAAAGTATACATGATAGTTGATTATGGCATCACGTGACGTATTTACATGTATCTCACAAAGTAATAGTTCAATGAAATCCATATTCAGTATTTAAACTTGGAATGAAGTTGTTCATGATATAACATCTTATAGCTAATATGACATGAGTAGGATGGGGGTTTACTGACGGCCGAAAACTAAAATATGGAAATATGAAGGTTAATATTCAATATAGAGAAAACATGTATATTACAACATTTATAGAACGTTATATTTGCATTAAGATTGATTCTATACAATTTTTCGATCCAACTCATAAGAACGGAGATATTTAAAGTTTTCTAAATTCTCCTCCTTTAATCCCCCCCCCCCCTAAATATCGTGTTTGATAACAATCAGAAAAAAATTGCAACCCCTGGAGTGTTATCAGACAAGTACATACATATAAAATGTGTTGAACGGATCTCATTTTCGTTATCTAAAATTCCATCATGAGTACCTCAATAGCTGATTTTTCTTAAGGGAAATCCGCTAATTTACCAGAAAGTAATCAATAATTGTGCCTACTTAGGTTATAATGTCATTAGATAGGACGTTACGAATGCCTGAAATATCTTCATTGGAAGATTGAACCTCTTAAAAAGAGAAACGTCTATTTCTATTCGTCTGCGAGAGAGACTTGAGAATGAGCCGATTATTTTAACTTATGTGATCTAGGGACCATGATGGATGACAATTTCGAATTTGCTTGAATAGGCCCTTTATTGAAGACTAAGTGTTAAGGCGGCCTAATGTACCGGAAGGGATTAGGAATGGTCAATGATCGATGTTGCACCATTCACAGGTTAATCATAAAGAAAATGTAGTCTTCCTACATATTTTATCTATTTTTGTCAATGACACTAGTTTCTCAAATGAAATAGTTTTTCAAGAACGAATCTTTAAAATAAATTCTATTGCTCCCACTTTCATACAGTTAACCAGTCAATTGGTCTTAAGTAACAACGAACATAAGAAATATATTAATGACAATTAACATATCCAGCCTATTCCTCATTATTCCTTAATTGTTCTTACTTAATGGTTTTTTTTCTGTCAAGTTTAATTTAAATTTTCTTATTTATAGTTTTTGATATTATATATATGATAATATAAAAAATTGTTAAAGGGTTTGCCAAATTGAACATATAATGAAAGTATAAAGGGATGTTCAGAAAATAAAATAAAGGGTTACTATGCAGTGGAAAAGCGTAACATATCCAGCCTGGTAAAAATGTAAATGTTGTATGCACACTATTTAATTTATGCATTTAGCATATCATAAGAGGTAATCAACGTTAATTATCTGATTTCCCTTGAGGGAAATCGGCTATTGAGGTCGTACTCATGACGTGATTTTTGAAAAATTTCCTCAAATATCCATCAATCCTACCCAGGAGATGACGAAAATGATGCCCGTTTCAAAATTATATATACATAAATTTGTCTGTTAACGCTCTAGCAGTCGTAAATTTTGTTTGATCGTTAACAAACTCGATATTTAATCGTTTTATGCAAAAAGAAAGATCAAATTCGTTAATTGCTGAAATTGGACCAGTGGGAAGGGGGGGATTCGAAATATCTCTGTTACAATACATCGGATCGAAAACTTATGTAGAAACAATCATATTGCAAATGACATGTACTATAAATATTGTTATATAAATTTATTCTCTATCTTGAATATTAACCGAGATATTTTGCATTTTTCGTATTAGGTTTCTCGGTTTTGTTAGTACGGTTCCGCTGAAAGTTAGTTCGGCTGTTTCTGATTCTAACCAGGAGATGACGAAAATGAGGGCCGTTCAAAACTGTATTTATATATATATATATATATATATATATATATATATATAATGTGTGTGTGTGTTTGTTAACACTCTAGCGGTCGTAATTTGTTGTTTAATCGTTACTGAACTCGATATTTGTTCAGCTCTGAGCGGTTGGCAGAACTGTTTGTTTACAATTGAGACGCTTTCCTTTGGGAGATTATTAAATTTGATTGAATGATTTCTCATTACCGTTTGTATTTACTCACTTATTATTCACGGCGATGTTAAGAGTTGCCAGTTTGAAGATTAATCTATTGTAAAACCACGTAGGAAATCAGCTTAGTATACGAACCCCTACGTAACCGACTTTTTTTATCATCATTAGTCTCTCAATAATAATTATAATTTGCTATTCGATATCATCCCTTTAAAAATTTGCTCAAGCTCAAGTTGATGCCACGTTCATCAAAAAAATGTTCAATCCTCCCTTCAAAATTTACCCACTAGTGTCTGAAAACGTCATTCAAGTATTTATTGTTTTAAATGATCATTGATAAAAAAGAGACTATTGTTTTCTAAAATATGGCACTTCACTCAGCGGTAAAGTAAATATATTTTACTTTTAATAATAATTTATGGTCAAGTATAATGTTTCTTTAAGTTGGAGACAAGCCTCTAATAATTTATAGAATGTCAAAAAATTAAAAATGCATGTTATATATTTTGAGCGTTATTAAGATTGTTAACAAAAGTAATTTATTATGTACAGGGAGCGGCAGCATAATCCTTTTAGCAGACTTCCCTTAAGGCGATCGAGGTTGTTACTCATGACGCGATTTTCGAAAAGTTTCTTCAAATATCCATTGATCCTACCTAGTATATAAGTAAATGAGGTCCGTTCAAAATATATATATATATATATATATATATATATATATATATATATATATATATATATGTCTCTTGCTACTCTAGCGGATGCAATTTGGGTTTGATCGTTTTATATAAAAAGAAAGATTCGTTAATGGCTGACATCCAACCAGTATGAGGGGAGGGGGTGGATTTAGAGGGGAGGAATTTTTAGAATTGTTAATATCTCCGTTATTATAAATCGAAGTGCAAATTTAATTTTCTGTACATGTTGTTATGTACTCTATCTTGATTATGATCCAAAGTATTTGCATTTTTTAGTTTTCAGCCTTCAGTAAACCCACACATCTACCCATGTCATATTAAAAATAAGCTGTTATGTTATGAAGCACTATTATCTGAGCCCTAAATACCTAATGTTGTGTAATTGAAACGCGACGTATGTGGGAAATCTGCCTAGTTAACGCAACCCCTGACGGACTTTTTAATTTGAGATATCCAATTAAACCTTATAATATTTGTGGGACTCTGATCTAATAATAGGAGCCTATTATAGCAGAACCTGAGGAATCTTTCTCTGCCCATTGATAATATATGACAGTACCTATAGTGAGTATACGAGATATGTTTTTTATGGCAACATCTGCTCCATCCTGGGCGCCTCAACCCTAAACAAGGGATCCAGATGAACGCTTCCAGGGGTGTTTGAAAAGGGTAAACCATTCCCTCACCTCCTAAAATGAAGTGAATATTTAGCTGCTGGGTGAGGGTGGGTTAGGGGCCTTTATAGGGTTAAAAAGCAGGGAAGGGCTTGGATAGAAGCTCCTAGTCGGAATAGGGATAGGGGGTTTAATGTTTCAAACGGGGCTGACCATCGCCCGAACCATCCCTTCCCTTTCCCACATCAGCCCTTCACACCTACCCCCTAACCCCCTTCGACGAGCAAACCCTCAATACCACGGCTAGCAAAGATTTTTGCTCCTCCCAACTCACAGAGAGTAGCAGCTCTTAGCATATTTCCCTTAGATGAAATCAGCTATTAAGGTTTACTAATGACACGATTTTTGAAAAATTTCCTCAAATGTCCGTCGATCCTACACAGGTAAATGTGGTCCGTTCAAAACTATTTTCACAAATAATAGAACGCCAATAGTTTAACAAGACTGGTCCATAAAACGACTAATAATAATGGAGATATTTTGAATTTAAGAATCCTCCCCTGATTACCGCTAATAACAATTATGATTTACAGTGTTGACTGAAAATTTTAAATATGGAGTATGGTGTAGATCAAATAAACATTTTTGAGTAAAGAACGAAATGTTTTAAATGATGACGCCATCACATAACATATTTGCTTTTATCTCACAAAATAAAAGTTGAATGAAAACCATATTTGGTATTTAACATTGGAATGAAGAGATTCATGGCATAACAGCTTATTGTTGAAATGACATGAGTAGGAGTGGGAATTTACTGATGAACGAAAACTAAAATATGGAAATATCTCGGTTGACATGCAATATAAAGAAAATATGTACATAAAAGCGTTTATAGAACATTACATTTGGAATAAGATTCCATAAGGTTCTATACAATTATCCGGCGCGTAGTAATGAAGATATTTGGAATTTTCAAAATCCCACTGTAAACACATAACATTGTTGCAATGGTAGTTCTAAAGTATTGCAGTTCATATCTTTTTAAATACAGTCGTCTGAGTGAGCTCCCTCATAATAGTTATTTTCTTCAGTCTCATCTTTCTCTACAACTCCTAGATTTAATAATGCTAATTAATTAGAATCTTTTAAAAATAACATCAGGGATTTTCCTTACAGTTTTTTTTTTTGAAAGAGATCGGGCTGACTAGATGGGATCCGAAGGTAACGAAGTCTAGGAAAAATTGTATATACGCATTCTCCTACTCAGTTTTATGGATAATTGTCTAAAATCCCATATACCTTTATTTCTTGAATCTTCAGACTCTTGTGGGTATTAGTTTTTATAACTATTGTTTTTGGTGAATCTTGTCCCACCTTAAAGTGACAATCTACCTGATCACAAATTATTTTAGAACAATATCTTGTAATTTTAATAATTAATGAACATTATTGAAAGTATTCATCTTGTATAAAAACATCCTTCATGCAAGAAGTTCTTTAATTTATTTTTAAACAAAGACTATTATTAAATAGGTTTAATACATTCGGTCAGAACGTTAAAGAGTTTTACTCCTGAAAATGATACGCTTGTTATATGATTATGTATTATAATATTGTTGTAATACAAGTTCTTGTTTAGTTTCACAAACAATATCGTTTGGTGCATAAAAAGTGGAGGGCAGTAGTCACTCGACATTCGGTTCTGAGTGTCTGGTTCCGATGTTGGAAAATGTTGGTTGTGAGATTCGAATATATAAGTTTGATTTCGATGAATTCTGCTTTTGTTAGAATAACAGCTGAATAATATGATGCATTCTTTATATCGAAGAGCCTTTTTATACTTGTTTATCGACTTAGAGAAAATGATTTGAAAAACAAAACAACAACAAAGCCTTCTTTGGTATTTTACCTAACAACCACATCAAATAATTTCTATCGAAGAATTAATTTAAATTTTGTAGACTTATTACACATCTACATAGATTTGTCGGAATTATGAAAACATAACTTCGAGAACACGATGTTAATTAGTTTTCCGAGTGGTTTAGACAACGGTATAATTGAGAATTTTCCTCGTTACGAGAGGCCTCTAAGCCCCCCCCCCTACCCACTCTTCATTGTCTTCCTATTTAAATCATTACATCTATGTTGGTTACGGATTAACAGAGTAAGTTATCATGGAATGAGAACAATATGTTCCAAGTTTTATTCCTGAATCGTATATACACAGGCATTCATATTAATTCTCTTAACGACTGAGAGGGAAAATGGAGGTTAAACAAAACTCGGCCTCACACTACAGAGATCCATATTTTAATTATATGTACATATACTCGTATATATATATATATATATATATAAAAATTAAGCTTCTTTTTTTTTGATGATTTTAAGTTGAGGGATAAACAAGGAATGTCAGTAATTTGAAATACAATCACACAATCAATATAATGTACAACAGTTGCAAATAAATTCCTTCTCTAAATCGATCCTTCATTGCCGAAAGAAATGAACACACACACACACACACACACACACACACACACACACACACACGCACACACACATATATATATATATACATATATTCTTCTTATTCTGGACCCAATATTACTTATATATTCTTCAAATTTTATGGCAAGGGTCTCCAATAAAAACATTTCTTCGGTACAAACTTCATTGAAACTCTTGTAGCTCCTACTATTCTATCTTCAGGAAACACACCTTCAAAATTGAAAAAGTTCAAATAATTGATAAAGAAAGAAATTGTACTAAACGGAAAATAAAAGAGAACATTCACATAATAAAAAATAGAAAAAGGGCAGTAAACCAAAAACAGTAATCAAATACCTCAATAGTATATTTTATAACATTTTATCTTAAATTAATCGATCTTAAATTATGACGCGAAATAATCGAGTTCAAGATTGACTTGTAAATAGTCAATTTCTACTCAGCTGACGTAACCTACCTCGGGAACCTTTCAGGTTCATCTACCTCCTCTGTGAGGACAGTCGCAACGTAATGTAAAAGGTAAACGAGCACTTCAGAAATATAAGTGGCAATTTATAATAAAATTTAAATAAATATACCATAGATGTAGGCACCTACTAATACTAATACAACATAAAGCAAAAGATTTATTAAGGGATGTGTAAAAGTATGTTATTAATAATTTATATATATATATATATATATATATATATATATATATATATATATATTTTAAAATGGGATAGCCCCTGAAGAGGTGGCAAATAATCCACGAAACATGTAGGGCTCTTTTATTTTCTGTTTAGTATGACTCAATCACAGCTGAATTCAGGCAATTGTTATTGCCTACTTCTTTATTTTAGTAGCGACTCCTGCATGCATCGCGATGCTGATTCGACGTCGGGGATCTAATAGAAGACCAAACTCGAAGACCGAGTGTTTTATACAGAACTGGGCACCTCTATATAGTACAGGAACCTAGTACGGAAACGTAAGTTTGTGCGAATTAATCAACAGTCACATCAATAATACCAAGTTTATAATCTGGGAATAAATTGCTGTATATAGATAACGGAAAAGTGTCTGAGAAGGAAAGGGTGAGTGAGAGAGAAGTTTAATTTACAATAAATTGTTGTTCGGAGAAATATTTTCTACCTTCAAAGCAGTGGGTTGGATTTCGTGCCAACCCTGCAAATTGTCTCTCACGCCACCTTTTTGTTTTTCGTAATTTCTTGTATCGTTGAGACCTTGTGGAAAATGATCTATATTGCCAGTGCTCGTTGTGAAAATAAGAAAATACTAAGAAACTGTCTGCACCAGATTAAAATAGTAAATATGGATGTGAAGTATTTTTACCCATTGAATGTTAAAAAACATAATAGGATACCTCAAATATTTTTAATTTCTCTAAAATATCTTTAATTATTATGAAATAGAAAATTCATTTTATTAAACCCATCAATTTATTATTTATATATAATTAGTTAACAATCTTAATGGCACTAAATATATGTATCATATATTTTTAATTTATTGGCATACTTTGTTATTAGCCTTAGATTTACATCACTCAATAATTTTGGTTGACTAATAAATTTTATTATTTTATTTAAGTAGATTTCCCATAGAGGAAATCAGGTATTGTGGTCATACTTATGATATGACGCAATTTTCGAAAAATTCCATCGATCCTACTCAAGAGATGACAAAAATGAGGTCTGTTCAAAAATTCGAAATTTCTCCCCTATAGTTAAATTAGCATATGTATACTACACACACACGTGCAAAATCAAGCGCTCAAGCACACACACACACCACACACACGCAATAGGCTGCCCCTGGTAGTTGATCCCGTGAACAGGTAAACCTGATTTTCAGGGGAATGCACAAGGGAATAAGAGATTCACAAGGACATGCAGTAGTTTCTCGTTACCCTCTGCATCAGCCCATCCTACAATAAAAGGATCATGACGAGAATTCCATTCACACCAATAACGCCATGAGTGAAAAATCCACATGAAGCTGTTAGATAGCCACCCCTCTGTATCCTGTAGCCTGCATAAGCTGACTAATTATGGGCTTTAGCCAGTTTGAGTATGCAAGCTACAACTTTAATCTCCCCTCCAGTCTTGTTCTACTTACCCTACTTACGTCTTGAAGGTAAATATTTAGACAAGAGTGTGAGTGTATATATATGTTGTGATTTTTTTGGAGGTTTGGTCGTTGGTGAAAAAAAACTTAGTTAATGCCGATATTTCGAGAATTTTATTTTCTCTTCTTCAGGGATATAAAAATACAGGTGCTACTTAATACTATTACACATTGTTATTAAATTAGAGTGTTACAGGAGATGTTTATGCTATTTTAGACTAAAGATACTTAAAAAAAGTCCGTCACGCAGGGGCTGCGTAAACTAAGCAGATTTCCCACGTGAAGCTATACAATAGAGAAATCTTTATACGAGAGCCGTCTCTCTATACGTTCGTTATCGGCCCACATTTAATAAAAATACAAATATCTCGGTTAATATTCAAGATACAGAATAAATGTATAAAACAATATTTATAGTAATTTTAATTTGCAATAAGATTGATTTTATACAATTTTTTGATCCGACGTATGGTAACGGAGATATTTTGAATTTTCAAAAAACCTCCCCTCTAAACCCCCCTCCCCCTGGTCCGATTTCAGCCGTTAACGAACTTGATCTTTCTTTTTACATAAAACAACTAAATATCGAGTTTGGTAACGATTAAACAATAATTGCGACCGCTAGAGCGGTAACAGATATATATATATATATATATATATATATATATATACAGTTTTGAACGGACCTCATTTTCGTCATCTCCTGGGTAGGATCGATGGACATTTGAAAAAAAATTTCGAAAATCGCGTCATGAGTACAACCTCAATAGCTGATTTCCCTTAAAGGAAATCTGCTAATTACTATACATATTGCACTAGATTTACTTGTTACAGTAACCTTCCCTGGTCTGTGTACATTGAGCAGGGTCACAGCCTTATGTTTTTGTATATCTACAGTATATTGTCTTATGGTTGTTGAACTATATTATAATTATTATTCTAGCAACTATATTATGTTGGAGCTATTGTTAGGTGTTATTACAATTATTGTTATATTTTATTAAAGCTATATGAAAGTTATTATGTTACACCAACATTGACCAAACCTCCAAAAAAACAAAAAAACAACACAACACCATATATAAATATAACCTGTTCGAAAACATCAACACAATTATATATATATATATATATATATATATATATATATGTATATGTACTAGGTTGTTACAAAAGTCGTTGTTCACAAAATTAATTTTATTCAAATGTGAGTACACAATTTACAAATCAAATTTATTCTTCAAAATACAGGCCATCATTTTCAACTACTTTAACCCATCTTTCAGCCAAAAGTTGTATTTGATATTGATACCACTCTGCAGTTTTCGAGGCAAAAAACTCATCGCATCCAGATTTGACATCATCGAAGTTTTCGAAGCGCCGACCTTTCAAAAAATGCGCCATTGACCTGAAAAGTCCATAGTCAGACGGTGTAACATCTGGGCTGTAAGGAGGGTGGGGCAAGACGCTAATCCCGTTCATTTCTGAAAATGTTTCTTTAACTAATCGTGAGCGATGAGCAGGGGCGTTGTCTTGCTGAAATAACGCTTGATTCCTATTAATCAAAGCGGGGTATTTCACTTTTAAAACTTCATATACCCTATCGAGCTGTTCACAGTATAGCTCAGCATTGATAGCCCTGCCCTCTGGAACCAGCTCCAAGTGCAAAATGCCTTCATAATTCCACCAAACACAAAGCATAATCTTTTTTTCCGAATCGATCTTGGCGTACCTCTGCTTGAGCCGCTTCGCCTTGCTGAACCCACTGTTTGCGGTTGGTAGGGTTTTTTAAAAATATCCATTTTTCCGTGTCTCGATGCACCACACTTTCCCCTTCCACTGCACAAATTTCCTCGGCTGAGGCCTTTGCACTAAAATCTTTTTTCCAATAATGCCTAAGAAGGCCGCGGATGACAAATTTTTCTTCCGGCATTTCTAGTGAAATTTAATAAACTGAACGAAAGGCAGGGACAGTTGGCGTACATAAATAATTAGAGGATTAGTTAATGTAAACATTGACATAAGAATTGTATTCGTCAGAAATGAAATAAGGATTAAATTAGAGACCTCAATGTAAACAACTTGATATGCACAAGGACTTTTGTATCAACCTAGTATATATATACTCATTTGAAAGGATTTCATTTTCTTCATCTCTTGGGTAGGATAGATGGGCATTTGAATACATTTATCAAAAATCGCGTCATGAGTACAACCTCATCAGCTGATTTTCCTTAAGAGAAGTCTGCTAAAATGATGGAATAATAATAATAATGATAATTAATGTATTTTGAAAATCTCACTTTCCACTTAATTCCTACAGAGTCCCTTTCCCCTGTATTCATTTACATACAAACGCATGCATGGGATTCATATATTCCTACGAATTGAGTACAAATACTTTTGCGATAAGATGTAGGAAACACATATTGTCGGAGAAGTGCGTTGACACGAAGTAGAGCAGACAATCACGCACTCGAGCCGGAAATGGAAGCGGAGTTGGGAGAGAAGAAATGGAGCCGATTACCCCAAACTGGAAGCCATTTCTCTTCAACTTCGAACCTATCGACTGATACAGATCTTCGTTTAAACCTAATGCATATTACTAGCCTTCCATCACTCCCTTTTTCTAGGCAGTGGCGTTTTAATGTCATTGAATACGAATGTAAATAGTTCATGTAATGCCTTAAGGATTCATTATAAATTTATTCAAATTAGAGAAAGAAATGAATCCCTATATAATGTATACTCTTAATTCGGGAAAGTTATTCATAGAGGGCATTTGAGTCTAAATAAAATAAAATATTATAGAACGACTGTTGTTTTCAGGATACATCTCCCCCAGATAAGATAATTTTAAGAAGCCCATTTCGAGTGACAAAAAAAGCTAAGAAAATAATTCAAATCATTCATTTTGATATTTGAATTTTAAAAACGAGACAATAACTAATAGAAGGAGATCCCTTGAAGAGATTCCTTGAGTCATCTTCGTTCGTACTAATCGATTTCCACCCAGTGGAGCGTTTATTCATTGTTTTGTTTTATCCATTTTAGCAAATTTCTCTCAAGGGAAATCAGCTATTGTGGTCTTACTCATGACGCGATTATCGAAAATTTCCTATAATGTCCATCGGTCCTACCCAATGACGAAAATGAGGTTCGTTCAAAATTATATATATATATATATATATATATATATATATATATATATATATATATATATATATATATATACTAGCTCAGATACCCGGCTTCGCCCGGGAATTCATTTGAGGCTGGATGGTGATGGTATTTTTTTGGTAAGGCTTTACTTTGCACAATATTTTGACATTTACCCGTCCCAGTGTTTAGGGTTAATACCCGTCGTTTCTGTGGATTTGTTAATAATAAAATTATTTTTTATGTAGGACTTCACTGTCCTCCAAATTGTCATATTTCCCGTTCCCTGTGCATTATGCATAGATTTAAATTATTAAGGACAAAATATTAACATACATTTGAATTAATTTTTCCAGGTGAGGTTCCTGGTAGTTCATATTGAAAAGAATTGTTGAGCAAATTTCTCTAATTAACAAAATAAACAACTTTTGTTATGTGCATATTTGCCGAAACTCCAATATGAAACAAAACATCACTATTTTTAATTTCAGGCCTCCCTTATAACCCCCACTCCTGCCAATCCCTAGAAATGTTAGTATGGCTTATTATAAGGAAAGCATTAGTGCTAATACACATACCAAGTGTTTTATTTAGTTCGGTTGAGACCTTTGTGCCATATAAAATTGGGGCCACCCACTATAGTTTTTAGCGTATAGCTCATTTATACTTCAGTATACGACAAAAGTGTGATAACAAAAGTTACTCTAAATAACAATATAAACAACTTTTGTTATGTGCATATTTGCCGAACCCCCAATAGGAAACGAAATATCACTATTTTTAATTTCCGGCCTCCCTTATAACCCCCACTCCTGCCCGTCCCTAGAAATGTTAGTATGGCTTATTATTATAAGGAATGCGTTAGTGCTAAATCACATACCGAGTTTGGTTGAGTTTTTTGTGCCAAATTAAATTGTTGACCTCCACAGTAGTTTTTAACGCATAACAACATTAATACTTAGTAGGTATACGACAAAAGTGTATATAACAAAAGTTACTCCAAATAACAAAATAAACAACCTTTGTTATGTGCATAATTGCCGAAAATGCAATAGGAAACGAAATATTATTATTTTCAATTTCATCCCTCCCTTATAACTCCCACCCATGTTCGTCTCAGAGAATATTAACATAGCCTCAAGTCTAAGTTGGGTTAGTAGTAATATACATACCAAGTTTCATAAAATTCGGTTCAGCCGTATATGCGTGAAAAGGTAACAAAAAAACAAACAGACACAAAAGAAACAAAATGCAGTTATGGTGTCTATGACATGTGGAACGAAAAGTTATCGTGAAATTTCGCGAAAAAAAATCAATGTACAGACAGAGGTTACAATTTTATATATATACATATATATATATATATATATATATATATATATATATATATATATATATATATGACGGACTTTTTGTTTCATTATTTATTATTATTTACGCGACATTTATAACAAACTGTCTATACGACTTAAGTTCCTTCAACCTTGCTTTATAAACACAATCGGAGTATTACATTCCCAAAAGGAGAGTCGAATCACAAATGGGGGTTTTATCGGGCTCGAAACCGTTGATGGCGTCAACGGAAAACAAATGGAAAGAGTTAACAGGAAGGGTAGAGTATGGTAATGTTATGAAGTTAGTAGGCTACGTGAGGCGTGTGGTATTTACATTGGCTGAGGGGGGGAGGGACGAGAATGGGGAGCAATCAGGGATGTTTGCCCCGGAAAATGGAGTAATACAAAGGTAAACAGGGAGACCTCCCAAGAGCAAAAGCCCCACCACTAGCCTCTCGTCTATCAGCTCTCTCTACATACTATCATTCAATTAAGGCGAGCCACCCTCCTACCAATAGTTAAAATCCTCTATTCAACCGTACCCCGTTCCAAATTCAAACCACTCCATTACCAATAGTGGCTGTCAACATAGCTAGGTAGATTGATTGTTTTGAGAAATATTTTCTTGTGTTAACAAATATCTTCGTTTAACGTTTTATATAGTAGGTTTCGTCTCATTGTTGACGTACGATTATCTTAATTAAGAAGCAGCGTCACCCTTAAGGGAAATCAGCTATTGAGGTTGTACTCCTGCCGGGTTTTTCGAAAGATGTCTTCAAATATCCATCGATCCTACCTAGGAGATGACGAAAATGAAAACCGTACATAATTGTGCGTGTGTATATATGTGTATATATATATATATATATATATATATATATATGTCCTTATTGTTTTATCAAAGCAATCATTGTTTTATCGTTCCCAGTATCGATATATAAGCGTTTCATTCAAAACTAAAGATCAAGTTCGTTAAAGGCGTTCAAAATTAGCATATATATGTAAAACATAATATCTATAATGTATAAAATATATGTATGTGTAAATAACGTATTATATATGAAATATAACATATATATATATATATATATATATATATATATATATATATATATATACTTAGATATTTGTCTATTACCTCTACCCTGCTCCATCGGTCGTATATTTGGGTTTTGTCCTTACCAAACTCGATATAAAAGCGTTTCAAAACTAAAGAACAAGTTCGTTAACGGTTAAAAACTGACCTGAGGGATAGGGGGGGGGGGTTGTTTAGATGATGGGAAGTTCGAAAATCAAGGTTAAATTAAGATTAAGATTTTCTTGTCTCGAAAATGTTTATTTGATCTATAGCGTACTCGATATTTATCTGTCACATTGATCATAGATACTAAATCCATATCTCCTATTTTAATATTTAAATTACGAAAGAGAGCAATAGGGTATATGTATATATATATATATATATATATATATATAATATGCTTTCGAATCCCAATCACAAATATAAATATTTGGAGAAAAGTGTATCATTTTCAGGAGTAAAACTCTTTAACGCAATACCGGAATGTAGTAAGTGTAGAATGTAGAACATTTTTCCATTTTTAAAAATAGTAATAAGCAAGGTGAATACTATCAATAATATTTATGTATAAAATGAAACTTTAATGTGTCTTACAGGAATCGGACAAGAAATTATGATGAACCGATATACTGTATGACTATCGTTAGTTGTGGCAGATGGGTTGAAATAGAAATGGTTTCCCGTGGGAATTTAAAGATTGGCTTAACCTACGCCGGAAATCATCCCCCTTCATATTCATCTCGAAACACAAATGGATAATTACATTTATAATGCAATACAGTCAATAAGTTTTGCAAGTTTTACTCATGATTTAAAAGTTCAATCACAACTTTGAACGGACCTTTCGTCATCTTCTAGGTAAGATCGATGGACATTTGAAGAAAAATTTCGAAAATCGCGTAATGATTCCTACCTCAATAGCTGATTTCGCTTAAGGTTTCTGGACAAATTATATGGATTTGATTAACGCATGCACTAAAGGGTCCCTTTCTTGTACTCAATTGAAAGCCATATTATAGTTTTAAGCGTGAAGTGTGAAATGGCTATAGAATGAAGATTGGCGAATTTGTTGTAGTTCAAGGGGTCAAAGAAATCTAGTTTCCCATAAATCAAATAGTGATAGAATCTTAACAATCAGAGAAATGTTCTGTTTCTATTTCATTTCATGACTACTCCCTTTCAATAATTTCCACTGTTTTAATTTACCTTAAGGGAAAGCAGCTATTGAGGTCGTACTTATGACGCGATTCTCGAAAGATTTCTTCAAATGTCCATCGATCCTACCCAGGAGGTGACGAAAATGAGGTCCGTTCGACACTCTATCGGTCGCAATTTTTGTTTGATCGTTACCAAACTCTATATTCAATCCTTTTTTGTAAAAAGAAAGATCAAGTTCGTTAAAGGCTGAAATCGGGCAAGGGGGATGGGGGGGGGGGTTAGCGGGGGGAATTTTGAAAATTCGAAATATATCCGCTACTATAAGTCGGTTCGAAAAATAGTATAGAATTAATCTTATTGCAAATTCAATGATCTATTAATATAGTTCTATACATATTTTCTGTATCATGAATATTAACCAAGATATTTGGATTTTATAGTTTCAGCATCCAGTAAGCCCCTACTGCTACTCATGTTAAACTAACAATAGACGGGTAAGTAATAAACCACATTATTCCAGCTTTAAATACCAAATTTTGTTTTCAAGAGACCTTTATTATACGACATACATGCAAATATGTTCTGGTGACCTCCCCCGTCTTAAGTTTGATTTGATCGATTGGCATAAAAATTATTGTGGTTCATTATAAATTACAGTACAAGATATATTAAATAGTTTTTAATCAAATGAATAAGTTATATTCTGATATATTTCAGTAATTGGTTTTCTTTCCGTTGAGAGTCAGGTTGGCGGACCTGTTTGTTTACATTTCAGACGCTCCCCGCCTGGATGGGAAAGATTTCTTATTGCCGTTTGTATTTATTCACTTAATTTTCAAGGTGGTGTTGTGTTACCAGTATGAAGATTCATCTATTATTAAACTTCACGAGGGAAATCTGCTTAGTTTACGCAGCACCTGCGTGACGGACTGTTTTACATTAGTGATATCGCCGAGCAGCAACTATAAATTTATATTTACTTTATTCAACAAGTTGGAGTATTTTTTAACATTTGGTATATTTGATGAAGGGTGTAAATCGCTACAAATTGCGTGACACCAAACAAACAAATAGATAAATGATCAGAGAAACAATACTATAAAATTTTGTTTAAGCCTTCTGCTGTGACGGCATACGAGTAACATAAGAATGTAGGAGGTGGTTAATTATAAGCTAACTGTGTTATCCGCATTAGTGAGTTGAAATAAAAATGGATCCTCGTGGAAATATAATTAAGGCAATTAAGGTCCTGTCAATGGTGGAAGAGCGGAAACTGGTTGTCAGAATCATAAAATTAATAAACAACCTATTAGGAACGAGAAATTAATTTAAAACACAATTTTCTCTTTACATTTCCCTGATAAAACCAATATTACCGAAGGTAATGACGAACATAAGTTTTGACTTCCAGATAAAACTCACTCCCGTCTGTGGTAGGTACTAAAGTATTAAAGTCCGCCACCCTGTTGCTGCCAAAATTAAGCAGATTTCCTACGGGAAGGTTTACAACAGATAAATCTACACACTGGTAACATCACCATCAATGTTAAGCGTATAAATACAAATGGTAAGAAGAAACCTTTCAGTCAATTTTCAACTTATTAATATCTACAATGGAAAGCGTAGGAATTGTAAACAAACAGGATAGCCAACATCGCAGCGCTGAACAGATAGAATCAAGACCGGAAAGAAGAGCAATTAATGAAACATTTCTGAATATAACATATTAATTTTATTGGAAACTATTAACTATACTAATTCTAGTACTAGAAATTATAATGAATCAGAATAATTTTTATCTCAATCAATCAAATTTTATTAGCCCAAAAATCTTAAAAGGGGGGGGGTCACCAGAACATATTTGCATGTATCTCGTATAATAAATGTCTCTTGAAAACAATATTTGGTGTTTAAGCTTGGAATAATGTGGTTTATTATATAACAGAGTATTGTTTATGTAACATGAGTAGAACTAGGGGTTCGCTGAAGGCTGAAAAAAGCAAATATCTCGGTTAAAATTCAAGCTAGAGAATAAATGTACATAAGAATATTTCTAGACCATTTAATTTGCAATACGATTGATTCTATACACTTTTTCGATCCGACGTATAGTAAAGGAGATATTTTGAGTTTTCGAAAATCCCCCTCTAAACCCCCCCCCCTCTCACTGGTCCGATTTCAGCCGTTAACGAACTTGATCTTTCTTTTTCCATAAAACGATTACATATCGAGTTTGGTGATGATAAAGCAATAATTGCGACAGCTAGAGCGGTGACAGATAAATATATACATATATATATATATATATATATATATATATATATATATATATATAGACACACACACACCCACACACACACTCTCTCTCTCTCTCACACACACACACACACACACACACACACTCTCTCTCTCTCTCTCTCTCTCTCACACACACACACACACACACACACACACACACACACACACACACACACACACACACACACACACACACACACATACAACACACACACACACACAAGGACGTACACGCACACACACAATTTTGAACGGACCTTATTTTCGTCATCTCCTAGGAAGGATTGATGGACTATTGAAGAAAAATTTCGAAAATCGCGCCATGAGTACTCCCCTTAAGAGATATCTTCTAAAATAGCTTCAATGGAGAATATTCATATCCTTCATACGTATACAAAACAATTCAACTTCAAACACGCATAAATTTGTACGGACGACATTTATTTTTATTTTTCAATTCATAGGAAAGTCGCTGGACTTTCTCAATAACCACCCAATGAGTACAACCACAATAGCTTATTTCACTAAAGGGAAACCTGTTAATATCAAAGGAGACCTTCCTACTTAGGAAGTATTCGAGGTAACGTCCACTACATTTCGAGTTTATATCGGCCCATTAAACGTTCAATATTTTTCAGTTTGGTTTTAGAGAGGTCCTGAGAAAGGATTTGACGAGAGTTGATACTGGAAGGAATTCCATTTCTACTGATTCATTTAACGACTGGAGATTTTCTTGTTGGGCTGATATAGGTCCCTTGGGGTGTTCCGATCCCATTCTGTTCTCCCTCTACCTTTTCCCTCGCAAAATGTGTCCTATACTCTTAAAATAGATTTCAGCCATCAAATCCCCTATTCCTATTTTCCCATAATTGGAATAAAGAATGCACATCAGTTATTAAGGTTTTAGGGTAAGTATTCTACCCTCTAGTTTCAAGGCAATATTAAATATTGGTAACACTACCGTGAATGTTAAGTGAATTAATACAAACGGTAATGAGAAATCTTTCAGTTTTACAAGTTAATAATCTCTACAACGGAACCGTCTAACTGTAAACAAACAGGTCAGCCAAAAATCTCGCAGTGCTGATGACCCGAAAGAAAAACAATTAATGAAATATATCTGAATATAACACATTAATTTTATTGAAAACTATTTACTATATCTAGTACTGTAATTTATAATGAATCAGAATCATTTTTATATCAATCATATTTATACATAAATAAGAATTCCAACAAATTGGATTTCTATAAATTCTATCCCGGTACTTAAGAGTGATATTAGTTAAGTGTTGTTGGGTCATTGGCGAATGATAAAAGTTTTAAAAATGCCATTTAGCTATTTTAGAATTTTACTCACGTAACAAAGTTTGCCAAAAGTTTAAAGGCGAAGCTTTTTAACATTTTTACAAAGAAAGAATCTACGGTTTTAAGCGAGTTTTGAAAAATGTCCTCAAATGTTCATCGATCCTACTATACGACATATATATATATATATATATATATACAAATTTGTCTGTTAATTCTAGCGGTCTCAATTTTTAATTAACTGTTACCAAACTCGGTATATAAGCGTTTTATGAAAAAGATCAAGTTCTTATTATACGAAAACGTCTGAAATCGGACTGAAGGGAGGGAGGGGGGATAGACAGAAGGAGTATTGAAGTATCTTCGTTAATATATGTCGGATGGAAAAATCGTATAGAATCAATCTTATTGGAAATGTATTGTTCTATAAATGTTACAATGTTTGTATTTTCTCTATCATGGATATTCACCGAGATATTTGGATTTTTTAATTTTTAGCCTTCAGTTAACCCCCACTACTGCACGTGTCATATTTACAAGCCGCTGTTATATCATGAACCACTCTAAGCTTAAATACCTTTATTATTCCAGATAAATGCAAATTCGTTGTTACGCAATGACGTCATCAATTAAGATTTTGTGTTCTTGTTTCGATGATCTGTACCATACTCAATATTTAACTGTTTCTGCCAACTGCCACTGAAGATCATATTTGTTATTGGCTGAAGTTGTACCTGGAATTCTGGGGTTTGGAGGTGGGAACTTGAAAATTCAAATTAATATCGATATCGGGTCGGGTCACAAAATGTTATAGGACGAATATTGTTAACCTATTGATGCTCTACAATTTTTGGGCTATTCATTATTTTGTAGCTCAAGTATTCAGTGAGGTATTCGTACTGTTTTGTTTTCTTCCTTCAGTTTCCGCCCCCTTCCCGTCTGCCGCTCCCTTTTACTCATCTGTTTTTACATAGAAATAGTGATATGTTGTGATATGAGATCAAAAGTGTGTTATACTAGCACGTGGGAAATCTGCTTAGTTTGCGCAGCCGCTGCGTGACGGATCTTTATTAAATCACATTTGGTGGATACGTATGATTTAATGGAATTATTTTAACGTTCATTAGAGGTAAATTATGAGATTAAATGTGAATTTTTTGTTGTTATAATGTTCGTATAATGATAAAATAAATGCTTATTTGTGGCGGGTTTAAATAAATCCGATTGCTTCTAGAGAATAGAATGTTGTCTACTAATTGCATCGTCAACATCATAGAGAATTAACATTGTAAATAGGGTATGGATGGTACTTAATGAAGGGGCAAATTGCTTGCCACTAAGCGTTATCACGGGCAATAAATAACTCGCCGTGGAGAGGGAGGGGAGTTGAGGAAAACATAGTGGCGATGAAACCGTTGATTGCTTTCATTCTGCGACTGCTAATGTCGATGCAGATTTTTTTTTTCTTGTTTAGCAAATCGCTTTCGGAGTATTAGATTTATAATTAGGGCAAAGACTGGAACGGTGTGGAGTGAGCATGCATATTCATGGGGTTCGGTAATGGGGCCTGCCCTTCCCCCGCCCTTCCAATCCTAATACTCATATTACACACTGCTCACTCATCACTTACATACATTTCACCAGTGTCCCTTTACGGCCGTTTTATCACTCTACAAGGCCCTCTTGACACGAGGCCTAGTAGCCCATGTTCAACACCAATCCTCCTTGTTGTTCGTCCAATAAGCAGAATTCCTTTGAGGCTGAAAAGCCCGTCTAGAATCTAAGATTTCCCACGCCCTGGATGGCTAAGCCATAATATTAATTACCAAGTGGATTAATTGCTAAGAGTGGGTTACCGATGTTTAAAATAATGTCCTGTTTAAAAATGGCTTCGTTTTATATTTAATGTCACCCTGTCTAGCATTTATTCACTTGATATAACAATATTATATAGGTCAAATAAACTTGATTGGTGTTCGAAATACGTCACTTTTATTCAAATGTGTTTTGGTGCAATTATTTTCTGTGAGATTTTAAGATAAATGTGCTCAATTCCGGTATATATTGTCTCAATCCAACTGACTCCACGCACTGGTGATCTCATCGCAGTATAAACACTTGTTAATTACCGTTCTTGCTGTAGACATTTATATTGACCGTAAACAAACTAGATATGTAAGCGCTTTATGTAAAACTGAACATGGAGTTCATTATCGGCCGACTGGTGGGGGATTTGGAAATTCAAAATATCTCCGTTATTATAAGTCGGGTCGAAATTTTGAATACAACCGCGTAAGTTTGGTTAGTTTTATTTTTACATAGTGCAGTTTAGGTTTAGTTTAGATTAGTTATGATAGTTCGGGCGCCCCTTACCCCCTTACAAATCTATCGGCTCTCTTCTGTTAATTTTCTGGCTGTAGCGGCCATCTTTCTTCTTTTTCTTCTTATCTCCTCTCCGCCTATACCTTTCCTTTCTTCTTTAGTTTTCTTCCTACCCTTCACAACCCACCCGGTATCACCAACTACAGAGTAACCCACCCCCAGTGTTCCATTACACCCATTCATAATTACCCTCACCCTTATAATGGAACTATAGTTCAGTAAAAGGGGAACTACCACTTCTCACCCCGGTAGTTTACACTACCCTATTACCATCTATAACAGAAGCTGGGTCTTAGATAAAAAAAAATAAAAGTAAAAAAAAAAAGAATACAACCAAAATCTTGGTGCATCTTAATTTTCTATATGTGTTATTCTGCACATTACGTGACTATGTCATATATTAACCTATATATTTGGACATTTTATAATTTTCAGCCTTTTAACCCCCACCCCCCTTTCTTTAAAGAAAGAACTTTTATAATGTGAGGTACATGCAACTACGTTGTATGGTGACGCCATAAAGGTTTTTATGTTCTTGGCTCAAAAATCTTTATTTAATCATATCTATTAATTAATACTATTAAGGTCTTCGGGTCTTGACCGTGTCTTCATATTGGTTGCCAACGTTTCGCTAGACATGCTGCTAGCTTCCTCAGGGCTATCTCTGAGACTGAAGAGTTGTTAGTTCATCTCTGGTATATATTTGAGTCTTATCCGGTTTCCTTGGGCGGAGTCTTCCCTTCCAGGTGTCTACGGATACTTGGTCCGGTGGTCGTTCATCGCCTATACCGTCGTTTTCGTTTCTTTTTGGAGGTCTCTGTGGAATTACCGGCTTCCAGAGTTTGCTGAGTTTGTGCTAGCAGCATGTCTAGCGAAACGTTGGCAACCAATATGAAGACACGGTCAAGACCCGAAGACCTTAATAGTATTAATGACCAGGACCGTGGAAGTCTACGAGTATATTTCATATCTATTAATGCCTGAAATCGGCGCAGTAGAAAAGTGGGGTTGGAGAAGGGGAAACGAAAAATTCAGAATATTTCCGTTATTATGAGACAGGCCCAAAAATGTTAGAAATCCAATCTTGTTAAACTATTGGTGATCTACAATTATTGATTTATACGTTTTCTTGTAAATATGCGAGTTATTTGTACTTTCTTGAAACTTGAATAAACTCTCACTTATTGCGATCAGATTTTTATTTAGAAATAGAGAATACGTGGTGAGATGAGATCACCAGTACGTCATCCAGGGCCTGGGAAATTTTCTTAGATTACGCAGCTCCTGCTTGACGGAATTTTGTTTATGGGAGTCGTTTACTCCATCATACACAAAGAAACGTCAAGACTCCTGGAATTAATTACTAATAAACTATATGAATAAAGTTGGGGGTCATACCATCAAAACTGAAATTCGTTAACTTTCCTGCGTGTAAATACTGCAAAAAGTTCCTAACAATAAAACATATACTAACAGACTGCATTTGACGAAAAGAACTTGAGATACCCCACGATATGACTGAACTACTAACTGGCAGCCAATATATTACACGCATACTAATACATCTAAAACATAAATACGTACAAAACAAAATACACAATTATACTAAAATACGTCTAAATCGTCCTTAAGAAGATTTATAAAGGTATAACATTAATTATATACTAATAGGCAATGTACGGATATGAGAAAACATCAGGTATTTTTTTTCTTCCAAAAACGTATAAATACAGTATCCGATTTCACATGACCAAGTAAACTGATTATCCTAAATAGAGGTTCAGCCTCACTTCCTTCATGCCAATCACCTTAGATGTGGGGCATAAAACAAATAAAAACAAATATCAATATTCCACAAGTGTTAAATATTCTGTGGGAAACCCTGGACTGATATATAACTTCATAAAGTTACATATGTATAAGTCAGCTATATACATCGCATATCTCCGTGGCAGTAGAAAATCTAATATTCTCGTAAATATGAAACCTTGGAATAATATAGCCCAATACCATCTATACTAATAACATATGGGTATGTGAGATGCGAGGGCTGTTTCCTGGAGAATGGTGGAAATGTTACATTGTACCTACGAAGGAAGTAGGGAAAGAGGTAGGCCTGAGTAAAATTAATTTGATGACCTACACATAAGCTCAAGTAAGCTGGGAATCCGAAATTGTAGAAACCTGGCAGAGAACTTCCAAGTATTTTTTAAAACTAAAATAAAGTAACTAGTTCAATTGCAGATTTACTTTTATGTTTATACAAAGTAATTAATCTTGTGGCGAAGTAATTAGGGGTTAAAAGTGTTAACTGTATCAATGAAAGAAGAGGAACAGAGTCGGAAATTCAATTGCATTTTGCAGATATGGATTGATTATAGAAGGAATTCCTAAATGTTTTGGACATAAATGAAATCCAAGTGCTGCAAATCAGACACAACTAACTTAGACTTACAACGCTCAAGTCTTTCATCATCAATCAAGTTTTTAATTAGTTGTAAAACGTTTTGTTTATTTTAACGAAATTTTTCATTAAAGTTATTTCCATATAAAACGAAACTTTTCATTAAATCTGGATCAAAATATGTTTTATTTTTTTTTAAAAAAAAGAATATCTTTATAGTTTAAAGAAAGGCAGCTTTTGAACAATTTTTTGTCTAAAGTCACTGAGAGAATAGTCCTATGACGAGATTCTAAACTAAGTTAGGGAAGACATTTGTATAAATTAGGAAAACTAATTTAAATAACATATTCAGTGGGGACGGGCCGATGGAAGGGGAGTTTAGAGTGGTGCTTGAGCCTTAACAGTAAACTGTTTTCACTTGATAATGGGAGGGCTTCGTGGGGGGGGGGGGAGATCGCGGCATCAACCTAAAGTTGAGATGCAAAAACAAAGGGCCAGCCATCTTTTTACCTCTTCCTTCCTGTTTAAATTCACTGGATAATGTCCTCCGAGAGCCCGGTTTTTTGGGCTCCGTTCCCCGCCCAGAAATAAATTACTTGATGCACAAGATTTTTCTCTCTTGCTTTATCCTTCTCTCGCCCCCTTTCAGGCAATTAATATTTTGATGTTAGGAGCTGGAGGCGTCTCAGGTCTCTTCCTATCTACTCATGTATGTTACTCATGTATTATGTATATAATATTATGCATACATTCATGTATTATGCCAATAACTCCTTTGGTTATGGAGATAAACCGGTGACGTTATGGCCTGTACATATCCTTCCTTCCTACATCTCCCTCCACATATTACATATAAATATTCTTACTAGCCTAGCTTCCCTTAAGCGGTTTCTCGCTCCTCTAGAACTTTAGTAAGCCAGAAATATTTATAGTATATAGGAGTATTTTAAGCATTTTAAACGTCTTAATTCACCTTAAAGCGTTACCTTTTTTAGTAGATTTCCCTCAATGGAAATCAGCTATTGAGGTCGTACTCATGACGCGATTTTCGAAAATTTTCTTCAAATGTCCATCGATCCTACCCAGTAGATGACGAAAATGAGGTCCGTTCAAAATTATATATATATATATATATATATATATATATATATATATTTGTCTGTTAACGCTCTAGCTGTCGGAATTTTTGCTCGATCGTTACCAAACTCTATATTATAAACGTTTTAAGTTAAAAGACTGATCAAGTTCGTTAACGGCTGAACTCGGACTAATGGGAGGAGGGATTTATAGGGGGGATTTACGAAAATTCAAAATATCTCCGTTACTATAAAAATGTGTATAGAGACAATCGTATTTTAAATTAGATTTACTATAAATATTGTTATATACATTTATTCTCTATCTTGAATATTAACCGAGATATTTGCGTTTTTTAGTTTTTGGCCTTCAGTAAACCCCCACTCCTACTCATGTCATATGAACAATAAGCTGTTATATTATGAAGCGCCTTATTTGAAGCCTAAATAAAAAATATTGTTCTCATTGAACTTTTACGTTTTGAGATAAATGCAAATACGGGACAAAGTGGGAAATCTGCTTATTTTTCGCAGAGCCTGCATGACGGACTTTTATTTTTCTAGAAACATCTTACGAGGGAGGTTAGAGAACCCGAAAATTCAAGAAGTTCTGAAACTTTGTGTACAAGTAGACTAGTTCATTCGGGTCACAAAACTATTTTTTGTTCGTGCAGAAATACGATTTGAATGGGTATAATCACCTCTTGAAAAAAATCGGTTTTTATATTTCATAGCGAATGTTGCTATAACGGTAATAGATATACAAAATTCAAAAAAATATAATATACAAAAATACATTTTCTTTTAAATTTCAGAATCCATTCCTTTCCCCATTGACTTGTTCCAAATATAATTTTGTTGACTATAACTTTTAAGTCGCGGCATTTTTCAATAAAATGTGCTGTTTCACAAATAAAGATTTGTGCATTTTACGGCTGAAGATGCAAATTTCACCAATATAAACTCGTTTTAGAATACGATTTTCTACAAGAATCCCCCATAAAACGTACGGCATTCCAATGTATATTCCAAAGTTATGGTCGCTGGAGTACTCAAGATGATTACGAATATGGACTGAAAAGATTTTTCAGGAATCCCGTGCCACCCCCCCCTTATATATTTATATATATATTAGTTAGTTATACGAGAGCCGTGTGTGTATATATATATATATATATATATATATATATATTAGTTAGTTATACGAGAGCCGTGTGTGTATATATATATATATATATATAATTATGAACGGACCTCATTTTCGTCATCTCCTAGGTAGGATCGATGGACGTTTGAGAAAAGTTTTCGAAAATCGCGTCATGAGTACAGCCTCGATTGCTGATTTCCCTTACCGGAAATCTGCTAAAATGAATGTTATTAAGATGGTTCTACAAAATTAATTTATTAAACATAATTAATAATCTGATTGACATTATAAAATGTATTCGTTGATCTTGATGCTTCTTTATAACGAACGTTTTCAATCTAATTATACTTAAAGAAATTAATGGACCATTGTAGCACAAAGTCTACGTTAATATCTAACAACTGCAACAATATCTTTATATATAAAAATGAATGTTTGTTTGTATGTCCTTTACAGAATCATAAACTGCTGAACCGAATTTTATGAAACTTGGTATGCATATTACTACTAACCCAGGTTAGGTTTTTGGCTATATTAATATTCTCTGAGATGAACAGGAGTGGGGGTTATAAGGGAGGCCTGAAATTAAAAATAGCGATATTTCGTTTCCTATTGGTTTTTTGGAAAATATTTACATAACAGGAGTTTTATATTTTGTTATTTGGAGTAAAGTTTTTTATTACACTCTTGTCGTATACCGAAGTATAAATGAGTAATACGCTAAAAACGCTAGTGGGAGGCCACAATTTTATATGGCACAAAGGTCTCAACCGAACTAAACGAAACTCCATATACGGTTTGGTATTAACACCTCACTGATTATAAGCTATATTAAGATTTTGAGGTAAGAACAGGAGTGGGGGCATAAGGAAGGTCTGAAATAAAAAATAGCGATATTTCGTTTCCCATAGGGTTTTCGGCAATTATGCACATAACAAATGTTGTTTATTTTGTTATTTAATGTAACTTTTGATATATGCACTTATTCCGTTTAACAAAGTATAAATGAGGTATACACGAAAAACTATAGACAGGGTCAACAATGTTATAGGACTCGAAAGACTAAATAGAAATCAACGGAACTCCGTATTTTTGATTATAATAATATGATAAAAAAAGATACATGCACAGAAAACTGGTAATATAAAAATATTGTATATTTTATAGAATTAAGTACATAACAAATACTTTTATTATTAACATATCCCAGCACGCCGAGTACTCGGGTGTAAATCCTAAGCATTGAGACGGGAATATGTAAAAATATTGTACAAAGTAAAGCCCCCAAAAAATACCATCATCATTCACTTTCATACAAAGTCTGCATCAGATTAGTATTGACATATGCTTGCCCCATATGGAGCTATATATCAAACACTAATTTAAGAAAGCTACAAATATTTCAAAACAAATTCCCGAGAATTGTGTATAATCTTCCCAATCATACAAGAGTAAGAAAATTACATCTAATTTCAAACTTACCAATGGTAAAGACATATATCCGTAAACTAACCACTAAATTTTTCAAATCTTGCAAACACAAAAACAACCCACTTATCAATGAAATAGGTAATTATAACAAAGCACTGCAAGGTACGTGCACAAACGAACGAAGCACATTTTACTCTAGCACAAGAAACTGACTGAATCAATGCCCAGCAGGCTAGGCTAAAGACATGTAACACCTTTATCTTAATCTCTATTCTACCTCTAATCATATTAAATAATCATAAGAAAGTCTGTACTTGTTAGTATTATTAGCTCATAATATCTCTTAAATTCGTAAATTTTTAAAATAAATGATATTCACTAAGTTGCAATATGACTGCCTACTATTAGTCAATTGCATTTAGAACAATCTTCTACTTAAATAGAAATTTTTATTTTATGTTTCTTTTTGTAAATCGCAGTGATCAGAAGGAACACTATGAACTATTTTGTAAATTTCTTGTTATTCAATAAAGGATTATTATTAAAAAAAAAAAAAAAAATCAGCCTCAAATGATTTCCCGAGCGAAGGGGTGCCTTAGCTAGTCATTTATAAAGCGAAAAGAAATTTCATCTGCATCTGACAATAGGCAACATAAGACATGTAGTCAAGCGGAGAAAGAACCCGAATCTAGCAAAATGCATTGCAAGATGCGAAAAATATTAAGTATGACTTTAAAATGTTAATCTAAAAAGGAGGGGGGAATGACGCTAAAAAATGATGTTGGGAAGCGAAGGGGAACGGTATTAGAATGGGAATGTAGAGGGAGGGGAGTGGGGCTGTCTATATGAGGAGAACAAGTTGCTCGGAAGAATGTGTCCTCTAGCCCTACTCTTTATTGGCTCCAGGGGCCGAATAGTTTTAAAGAGGAGATCAGCTTCCTCGCCGAAGGGACCATATGAGAAAGGGCATCCAGGGACAAAGGGGAACGGCAAAGCAATTCCTCTCTCTCTCTCTCGCGCTCCCTCTCTCTCTCACTCTCTCTCTCTCTCTCTCTCTCTCTCTCTCTCTCTCTCTCTCTCTCTCTCTCTCTCACCCGCTTCTTCACACTCAATTTCCCGCCGACCTTACTCCTTCAAATTAGCTTGATCTACAAGAATAATTACAAAACTTCACTTCAGTACAACCACATTCAGCGTTTAAAGCTACCCCTAATGGTATAGCCAAAGTACAGAGTAGGGTTGAAGAACCTGAGAAGTTTTAAATATTAGTAAGGTGATTGATGATTATCTTAAGCTACCAACTGTCTCAGCAAACCCAGTAGAGTTTAATGGAAGAGGTGGTATGATTAATGATGTTCCAGATGTCATAAAGCACTTGAAATATTGCAGTCATTGTAGATTCTGCCGGGCTCTGGTTTAGAGTCTAGTATAGAACTAGTGTAGCCCAATGACTAAAGTGCAACAAGATGATACTTTTAGGGTCTCAAATTTTCTACCGTACTTTTTGAAGTGAAAACTTCTTTAGGCACGTTGTGTACCCCGTAAGGAAGCATTTGCGGGAGAGGAAAAAAGTATGAAATCGCGCCACCGCCACCGCCACCGCTAGTACTAAGGTTTAGAAATAAAATCATATGGTATTTTATAACCTAATCATTTGATAGTTTATTTACAATTGAAGTGAAAACTTCTTTAGGCACGTTGTGCACCCTGTAAGGAAGCATTTGCGGGAGAGGAAAAAAGTATGAAATCGCGACACCGCCACCGCCACCGCTAGTACTCAACTCAAAGCTAATGGAGCTTCTTTTCTTCATAACTCCTGAACCAAATTAGCTAGAGTTTTCGTTCGCATACCATTTTAAAGAGGACAAAACCAGCATCATTTCGTTCACAGATACTATAGATCTACCATTTTTACTTTCATAGATATTTTAATCCGAAGTTTAAATAAATTCGAATATTTAAATAAATAAATTCGAATATTTAAATAAATTCCGATATTTAAATAAATTCGAATCAAAACTGTTTGTATCCTACTTTAGCTACCATATACCGATTGTATCAGTTTTAGAAATTGGTGATGATGCTGGCAGTGATGATGGTGCAAGAGTTGTTGAAATTATGGATAGAAATTCATTTTTCTGAGTGTACTTAACTTATTTTTGTAAAGCATTTGTAATAATTCTGAAATGTAATTTTTTTCTTTTATGTAAAATAACTGAAATAATTATGTATAGTATTTTATATTGATAAATAAAACAATTCGTGGTACATTATTTTTTTTTTATCACTATTATTTTTGTCATTTCATTTTTTCATGTAAAATAGAACATAACTGTTACTTATTGATAAATAACTAAAAATATTTTTAAAATAAGACTTCGTAAAAACAATTTCTCAGCAATGCCAAAATTGAGCGATCAAAGCTAAAGGAGTTTTCACTTCTACCGGCAGTCCCCTGACTGCTTTTTTTTTTTTTTACTTTCTTGTACGAGTCAAGAGCCAGTATTGTAATCGTGTAATTTTTCGGGTTTCAGATTTGAATGAAATTATACGTTTGGAGTCTCCCTGAACCCATTTGGATAGGTTTCGGGGTGTTATCTGTAGGAACTAAAAAATAGCTTGACAGAATGTTGAAATTATATATATATAATTAAAAAAAAAGGTAGTGAAAAATAAAAAAAATATATATTTTTAACAAAAAATATTCCTAACATTGATAATAACATAAGATTAACTAAGAATTGATGAAAGAATCGTCAGATAGTAAATAAATTCCAAATTAAGATGTAGGTAAAATCATATATGGATATAACAATATAAACTAGGATATAACAATATTTACAACATACATAAACACAATTTACTCACAAAAATTCAGGTACTTATCAAAAACGAGAGTTATAGATATTGCTGGGCTATGATAACGTAGTAGTGTTTGCCCTAAAACCATATAGAACAAACAAACATGTTTAGGATCATTATAATGTATATTTGGCCACATTACCTTTTGATTCAAATAGAAAGGGGATCGGGTTAAAGGAAGAATTTGAAACTAGTACCCACTTATTAGATACAAACAAATTGTGTAGGACCTTATTTGGTTTCCATGAAATACCTCGTTTTTATGCTTTATAATATTTTTTGATGATTGCAAGGAATGGATTTATCGTCTATAACTTCAGGGTTGTTTATTTAAATATACTTGAGATTTAAAGATTCGTATCATCAAAATAATGTTAGCATCTTTATGATTTTTAGCCGACGTTTCTCTAGACGACCCACTTGCCTCCTAAAGGGTTTCTCTAAGACTCTAGCTTCTTCAGGGCTTTCACTGAGACTATACCTAAGGTAACACAAGGGCTTTCTCTGAGATTTTAACTTTCTCAGGCCTTTCTCGGAAACTCTAGCTTCCGCGGAGATATCTCCGAGTTTCTAGCTTCTGCAGGGCTATCTCTGAGTCTCTAGCTTCTGCAGGGCTATCTCAGAGACTCTAGCTTCCACAGAGCTATCTAGGAGACTCTAGCTTCTGCAGGGCTATCTCTGAGTCTCTAGCTTCTGCAGGGCTATCTCAGAGACTCTAGCTTCCACAGAGCTATCTAGGGGACTCTAGCTTCTGCAGGGTTATCTCAGAGACTCTAGCTCCCACGGAGCTATCTATGGGACTCTAGCTTCTGCAGGGCTTTCTCTGAGACTCTAGCTTCATCGGGGCTATCACTGTAACTCTACAGAGCTATTTCACAACTTTAGCTTCCTCAGCACAATCTCTGATACTTTAGCTTTATCAGGGCCATCTCTGACAATTTAGCGGATTTCTCTCAGACTCTAGCTTCCTCAGGACTATCTCTGAAACTTTAGCTTCCTCAGGACTATCTCTGATACTTAAGCTTCCTCAGGGCTATCTCGGAGACTTTAGCTTTCTAATGGCTATCTATGAGATTCTAGCTTCTTCATGGCTATCTCTGAGACTCTAGTGTCCTCGGGGCTTTCTCTGAGATTCTGTGGAGCTATTTCTGAACTTTAGCTTCCTTATGATTATCTCAAGTATTTTAGCTTTCTCACTGAGACTCTAGCTTCCTAACGGCTTTCTCTCAGACTCTAGCTTCCTAAGGGCATTCTCTCAGACTCTATCTTCCTGAGGCTTTTCTCTGAGACATTGCGGAGCTTTTTCTGAGACTTGAGCTTCCTCAAAACTATCTCTGATACTTCAGCTTACTCAGGGCTAACTCTGAGACTGTAGCATCTCCACCAACTCTGTGGCTGCTTTCTCTCTGACTGTAGCTAGACCTAGATTGTAATAATGTTGTATATTTTCTTTAACTGGAATGCAAGGAATAAATGTGGTGTCCTCATCAGATTGTGCCTTGTTGTTTGTTGAATAAATATTATTATTTTGACGTTATCGAATCTGGATCCATTAGAAGTTAGTCAGAAAGTAAAAGGGAATACATCTAGTGTGTTTCTCGGGACTGCTTTCATTGCCTTTACATCGCGGTGAAAATACTAGATTAGAGAATTTTGAGATGAATGTGCTGAAGGTGTGAGAGAGTTAGAGAGACACATTCCATCAGTGTCACATGTTTCATGCACTCACCTCCTTGCTCTCGACAACAATTTGCTCTACTTACCTGAGCACGTCCGAGGTCACCCGCCGCCACCTCTCTTCTTATATCTCAACACATATATCAAACATTCACTAACTTCTCCATTCACGACATACTAACTTTCTTTAACTTTTCCTAGCTCTTTTTATTCTTATATTTTTCATAAACTATTTTAAAAAAGTTTTTCTGTATGAGCCAAACAGTGCTTTGATGCAAGCATGGGTTGTATTTCAAATGTACTATTTTAAAATCCAGAATAAAATTTAGGTTTACCATGTGAGATTAAAGCGTTGGCTAGATAGGAATTTATTTATCGACGAAATCTTTAAATATATTCCTTAGTCCCCTCCTTGCTAGAAAAGGATGGTAACATGTAGATAACCCGTCTCAATTAGCCATAGTTGCATAAAGTGGACGTTAATAAATAAATGAAATCAATTTTCTGTATTTTACAGTTATCCCTTAAGGCAAATAAACTATTGAGGTTGTACTCAATATATATATGTATATATATATATATATATATATATATATATACATTTATAGAGGTCACAAGTATTGTTTGGCGTTACCAAACTCGATATATTATTGTTTCATGTCAAATTAAAGATCATGTACTTTAACGGCTGAAATCGGACTAGACAGAGGTGGGAGTTTAGAGCGGCAGAAAATCTATAATTCAAAATATCTCCATTATTATGGGTTGGATTGATGAATCATTTGCTATTTACAGTAATATTTGTTACTTTAATTTTAGTCGTAAAACGAAGTATACACGATATATACGCTAAAAACTATAGCGGGAGTCAACAATTTTATTAGTACTCATTAAAGTGTTTTAAATATAGGCATATTATGACCCATGATGTTATGTTTTTAGACTTCTATGACAATTATAAGTATGATTCGGATTAGGGAGGTTGTAAAGCTTCGCGCCTTTGTTATTTATTTTAATTAGAAAATAACGTCGTCATTTATTTTCAATAGAAATTTAAACTATTAGGGTATTTCGATTATTTAATTTGTGTAATGTATTATTTAAACAAAGTCATGCTGAATTTGTACAACGTGGATAGCGGAAGTTGTGCGGAATCAAACTCTTACTTTGAGCTATATATCATCTATTAAAAAAGTACTTAGTTTCCTAAATACTATATTTTAAAATAAAAATTGAAATAATCTTTGACCAGGCTTTTTTTAGCAGATTTCCCTTAAGAGAAATCAACTATTGAGATTGTACTCATGACGTAATTTTCGAAATTTGTCTTCAAATGTCCATCGATCCTACCCAGGAGAGGACGAAAATGAGATCTGTTCAAAACTATATATATATATATATATATATATATATATATATATATATATATAATCGTTTTATACAAAAAAAAAAAAAGATCAGGTTTGTTAACGGCTGAAAGCGGACCAGGTGGAGGGGGGGGGGTTAAAGGGGGAGAATTTCGAAAATTCTTAATATCTCCGTTATTATGCGTCGGATCGAAAAATTGTATAGAACTAATCTTATTGCAAATGTAATGTTTTATATATGTTGTTATGTACATATTTTCACTATCTTGATTATCAACGGAGAAATTTGCATTTTTTAGTTTCCGGTCTTCAGTAAGCCCACGCTCCTACTTATCTCATATTAACAATATTCTATTATGTTTTGAAGCACATTATTTAAAGCTTAAATACCAAATATTGTTCTCATTGAACTTTTAAACTTTGAGATAAATGAAAATACGTGACGCACGTGGGGAAATCTGCTTAGTTAACGCAGCCCCTGCGTGGCCGACTTTTTTGTTATAAAGTTTCTAATGGAGTGTAACTTGTTGGTAGTTATTATGATGGCTACTGTCTGACGATGACTTTAACCCGGCGAAGTGATTCTATGCAAATGAGCCTTCCTCATTACCACATAGATTATAAATATTCAGTTTCATTATCAACTTTCGATTATTATCATATCAAAATATGTGTCTTGATAACTTTTGAATTCACGAATCCTAAGTTTTTCTTCAACTGTTCATCGATCCTACCCAGGAGATGACGCAAATGAGGTCCGTTCAAAATTTTATATATATATATATATATATATATATATATATATATTTATTTATTTATTTGTCTGTTAATGCTCTAGCGGTCGTAACTTTTGTTTGATTGCTACTAAACGTGATATTTAATCGTTTTATGCAAAAAGAAATGTCAAGTTTGTTAATGGCTGAAATCGGACAAGATGTAGGAGGGGGGTAAGAGGAAGGGGATTTTAGATAATTCGAAATATCTCTGCTACTATACGTTGGATCGAAAACATGTATAGACCCAATCTTATTGCACATTAAATGTACCATAAATATTGTCATATACATTTATTCTCTATATTGAATATTAACCGAGATATTTGCATTTTCACTTTTCAGCCTTCAACAAACCCCCACTTCCACTCGTGTACCATGAAAAAAACTCGGTTATGTAATACACTACATCATTCGAAGCTTAAATACCACATATTGTTTTCAAGAGACCTTTATTATACGAGATACATGCAAATATGTTCTGGTGACCCCCTCCCCTTCTTTAGTTTTTGGACTTCCTAAATTTGATTGATTGAGATAAAAATTATTCTGATTCATTATAAATTACAGTACTAGATATAGTAAATAGTTTTCAATCAAATTAATACGTTATAGTTAGATATATTACAGTAATTGTTATTCTTTCCAGTAAGAAGTTGGCAGAACTGTTTATTGACATTTCAGATGCTTTCCGTTGTGAGGATTCTTGTTATCGTTTGTATTTACTCACTTAATATTCACGGTGGTGTTGTGTTACCGGTATGTAGATTTATCTATTGTTAAACTTCACCAGAGAAATCTGCTTAGTTTACGCAGCCCCTGCGTGACGGTCTTTTATTAAGTTGAAGTAAGGAGCAATGAAAGTCTAAAGACGAGTATAAACCAGCAGGGTAGGAAAAAAATACATACCAACGGGCTGAACAAACTAAGCAATTATCCCACGTCACAGAATGACACAAACGAAATCATCTCATATTCTGCCCTCCATTTCTTCCTTAATAGAAGTCGGTCAGGCAGGGACTGCATAAACTAGGCAGATTTCCCACACGCTGGAATGACACACATTAAGGGAATTCAGCTATTGAGGTCGTACTCATGACTCGATTTTCGAAAAATTTCTTCAAATGGCCATCGATCCTACCCAGGAGATGACGGAAATGAGGTCCGTTCAAAACTGTATATATATTTGTCTGTTAACACTCTAGTAGTCGCAATTTTTGTTTAATCAAAACCAACCTCGGTATTTATTCGTATTATGTAAAATGAAAGATCAAGTTCGTTAACGGCTGAAATCGGACCAGTGGGAGGAAGGGGGCTCCGTAACTATACGTGGGATCGAAAATTTGTATTGAACCAATCTTATTGCAAATTACATTTACTATAAATATTGTTATATACATTTATTCTTTATCTTAAATATTAATCGATATATTTGCATTTGTGTTAAGTTTAACGGACGAGCTATGGTCGCTACTATTCGTTCCCGACGAAACCTAGTTCAGCTGATTCCGTAACTGTTCTATTGTATAACTTTACGTGGGAAATCTGCTTAGTTTACGCAGCCCCTGCGTGACGGGCTTTTCTAATTCATTTTCATATTTCATAGAATTCATTTCAGAAAATATGTATATTACAATGTTAATAGTACATTTGATATGCACTACGGTTGATTCTATACATTTCTTCGATCCGACACATAACAACAGAGATATTCCGGAATTTCGAAATTCTCCCCCTCTAACCCCCCTGCCACTGGTACGATTTTAGCTGTTAACGACTTGGCCTTCATTTTTCTTTAAAACGTTTAAATATCGAGTTTGATAACGATCAGACCAAAATTACAACCGCCAGAGCGTTAACAGAAAAATATAAAATTTTGAACGACCTCATTTTTGTTTTCTCCTAGGTAGAGAGATTGAACTTTGAAAACCTTTTTCTAAAATCCAATCATGAGTAAAACCTCAACAGCTTATTTTCCCTTAAGGGTATCTGCTAAAAGTCCGATGAATAGTAGTGAGGGTTTTGTGAATATTAAAAAAAAGAAAGTACGAATAACTCCTTTAATATTTACGAAAAAATATATAGAACGATATTCTAATTCCTCCTCCCCTCTATTCCTCATCCTATTTCAGTCATGAAGAAATATATTTAGTGATGAATAATATAAATATTTTCCTGGCCAAGACCACAAAATCTGGGTTAATATTGAAAATTAAATTTGTAATAATATTAGTTCTATAGAATATTTCGACCCAACTCATAATAACGGAGATGTTTTGAATCCTCCCCCCTTCCTCTAGTCCAATTTTACCGTTAACGAACTTGACCTTTAGTAAAGCCGTTGGCCTTAATCTCACTTGGTAAACATAGAGTCGAAAATTCGATTCTCATCTTGGCGATAGGATTTGTTTTTTTAGTAACGGACTCACTAAAATAAATCCATTCCATAGGTAGTTTCGATGGCCCTTAGAAGAAATTTTTCAAATATCCCATCATGAGTACAACATCTATAGCTGATTGCCCCAAACGGAAATCTTCTAATATAGATAATTTCGGCAGACACAATTTTCTTATCCTGATCAATATCGTTTGGTGAGACATGACAACACAGTGTACCTTATATCTTAAAATAATTATTATTATTATTAACGTATGTTTAAATAAATTTTTTAAATCACTTTAACCATTGGGTATATTCTTGTTTTAGCACGTGATGATGGGAGCAGTGCCTGCCGGAAACAAGTAATAATAACTCGCTTAATACTTATGTTACCAAAGTTGTATTGAACAACAATTGTAGAAAATCAAAAGTTTAACAAGATTTGTTCTATAAAATTTTGTAATCCGACTAATAATAACGAAGATGTTTAGAATTTTCTAATTCCCACCCTCACTAAACCACCACTAATCTAGGTCCGATTTCAGCCAATAACAAATGTGGTCTTTGGTATTGACTGAAACGGCTATATATCGTGTATGGTATAGATAAAATAAACATTTTCGAGTAAAGAACGAAAAATCTTAATTTATGACCTCACCACATGATATTTGAATGTGTCTCACAAAGAAATAGTTCAACGAAAACAATATTTGGTATTTAACCGTGGACTGGTGGGGTTCATGATATAACAGCTTATGACATGAGCTGGAGTGGGGGATTACTGATGGACGAAAACTAAAATAGGGAAATATCTGGGTTAATAATCAATATAGAGAAAACATGTATATAACAATATTTATAAAACTTTACATTCAATAAGATTAATTCTATCCGACGAATAACAACGGAGATATTTCTATTTTCCCTTTAATCCCCGTCCCCCTTCAACTAGTCCCCCTCCAACTAGATTTTAGACGCTAACGAACTTAATCTTCATTTTTACACAAAAAGTTTAAATATCGAGTTGCAAGGATCAAACAAAAATTGCGACCGCCAGAACATTAAAAGATATATATATATATATATATATATATATATATATATATATAAATATATAGATAGATAGATATATACGAGAATAAGGAAAAAATGACCTGAATTGTGGAAGGACAAGTCATGGGTTCTCCACCAAGACAATGCGCCGGCTCATTCCGCATTGTCTGTTAAGAGGTTTCTAGCCAAATTCAGCATCCCAGTGTTAGACCATCCGCCTTATTCGCCGGATCTTGCGCTGTGCGACTTCTATCTGTTTCCTAAGGTTAAATCTGCATTAAAAGGAACAAGATTTGAGTCTGTTGAAGCTGTGAAAGAGAAAGCGGCACGCGTCCTGAAGGAGCTGATAGAAAAAGACTTCCAGCACTGTTTCGAATGGAAGGTTCGCATGGAGCGTTGTAGGGATAACGAAGGGGTGTATATTGAAGGTGATAATAAGTAAAAATGTATGAAATAAAAATAAAATGTTTTACAGCGTCAGTCTCGTTATTTAATAGCCGCACCTCGTATATATACATATATATATATATATATATATATATATATATATATATATATATATAGAGAGAGAGAGAGAGAGAGAGAGAGAGAGAGAGAAAATTTTGAACGTACCTCAGTTTCGTAATCTGCTAAGTAGGTTCGATGGCCCTTTGAAGAAATTGTTCAAATATCCCATCATGAGTACAACCTCAATAGCTGATTGCCCCTAAGGGAAATCTTCTAATATAGATACTTAGGCAGACACAATTTTCTTATCCTGTTCAATATCGTTTGGTGAGACATTACAATATAGTGTACCTAATATCTTAAAATAATTATTATTATCAACGTATGTGAAAATAAACTTAAGAAGAGTCCCTAACTAACCATAAAGTAAGCAATATGGCGAATTTATAATATTTTAAAATACCTACACTGTTTTGTTTAAGAGAAGCGGCACATGAAAACGGGCTGGGGCCTAAGGGTGGATTTATTATTCCAATATAATAGAAGGGTGTAAGAGTCATTACCGGGTCGACTTAACTAGGCCACGAGTGAGGTTAATAGCTACAGCTCAACCTTCTGTCTTCATTAGCATCTCCAGCCTATCTCTAAGCCTTTTTACCAACTTCATTTCATTACCTCTTCAAGACTTATATCCATCCTTCAATCTTCCTTTGCCTTTAAAAAAGTTCAAGACCCATAAAATAACAGGCCAAACTTTTTGATGATCGGGATGGCGTCCCATAACGCTTTTTTTTTCTTTTTTTTTTTTTTTAGAAGATTTCCTTTAAGCGCGATTTTCGAAACATTTCTTCAAATTTCCATCAATCCTACCTAGGAGATGACGAAAATGAGGTCCAAAATTATATATGTATATGTATATATATATATATATATATATATATATATATATATATATATATATTAGTCTGTTAATGCTACGTTACCAAACTCTATATTTAATCGTTTAATGCAAAAAGAAAGATCAAGTTTTTTAGAGGCTGAAATCGGAAGAGTGAGAGGGGGTGGGTTTTGTAGGGGGATTTTTGAAAATTCGAAATATCTCCGTTACTATTCGTCGGATCAAAATAGTGCATTGAGTCAATTTCATTGCAAATTACATGTGCAAAAATATTGTTATGTACATTTATTCTCTATCTTGTACATTAACCGAGATATTTACATTTTTCATGTTGAGCTATAAAAATATAAAACTAATGTAAACCGATAAAAATATTTCATTCCAATATTTCCGATGAAAGTATTTCTCTTCAATACTTTCTAAATAATTCGAATGAAACCTTGGGAATTGTTAAAAGGCTAATTAATGAAGGAAATTAAAAAAAAATGTTGTTTACATATTAACTCACAAATGTATGGAGTAAAATGGCTTTCACTGTGAGTATAAGGAAAGTATGAGAAGTATCATAGGATATGATGATAACAAGTAAAATTCCGTCACGCAGGGGCTGCGTAAACTAAGCAGATTTCCCACGTAAAGTTATACAATAGAGAAATCTCCATACGAGTGCCGAAAAGTTACGGAAATGGCCGAACTAGCTTTCGGCGGAAACGAATAGAAGCGACCATAGCTCCGTCTGTTACACTTAATAAAAATGCAAATATATCGGTCAATATTCAAGATAGAGAATAAATGTATATAACAATATTTATAGTAAATTTAATTTGTAATAAGATTTGTTCTACACGATGTTTCTATCCGACGTATAGTAACGGAGATTTGTCAAATTTTCGAAATTCTCTTAAGGGAAATCTGCTAAAATGAATCTGATTGATGTCGCTGGTGCTTGTTTGATTGATGTTAAGCCAGAATTTGCGCGTTGATGAATAAACTGGTGTAATAGTGGATGTGTGACAAAAAAAAGTCTGTCACTCGGGGGCTGCATAACACCCCCAAATAACTAAACAGATTTCCCACCTTATATAACACACTTGTCATCTTAAGTCACATTTATAAAGAAACAGGTCTTTGTCTTCGTGTATAGTTGAGGCAACAAACTTGGGCAACGGTTCCGTATTTTGCAAGCTTTTCCCCGTGGGAAAATTGTATAATCGCATCGTTTTTTACCTGTTCGAAGAATATGTTATGTAATAAGGAATTCAAAAAAAAAAAAAGTATTCATTTTTTCATACCTATTACTCTCAATTTAGATTGTGAGCCAAGAATGAATGACATCCTAAGATCATGGAATACTTCGGTGCTCATTTCCCAGATGAAGTTAGTGCCTAAATCAATTATACCACGCCATGCCAGTATACGTTTTTATAGGGCATTTTAGGGCAACCTCTAAATGAATGCATGGGCGAAAATTTAATCAACATAAAACCCCTGAGCTTATTCCTTCCCTTTGATATCATCACAAATTCAGGGCAATTACATTTCCTTCTTTCTGGTTTTATTTCAATTTTTTTTCCCCCCGAGTCCAGGTGCGTGAAAATAAAGCTTGAATATTATTCACAATAGAACTCCATCATTTAATTAATTTATTGGCATTTTAATTAGGTGAAACTCATCTATATTAAATGATCAATATTTTGTTATATTTAATAAAAGTCCGTCGCGCAGGGGCTGCGTTAACTAAGCAGATTTCCCACGTGCGCCACGTATTTGCATTTATCTCAAAACTTAAAAGTTCAATGAGAACAATATTTGGTATTTAAGAATAAAATAAAGTGCTTCATAACATAATAGATTATTGAAAATATGAGATGAGTAGGAGTGGGGCTTTACTGAAGACCGAAAAGTAAAAAATGCAAATATCTCAGTAAATAATCAAGATAGTGAAAAAATGTACATAACACCATTTATAGAACTTTAAATTTGCAATACGATTGGTTTTATACAATTTTTCGATCCGACGCACAATAACGGAGATATTAAGAATTCTCTAAATTCTCCCGCTCTGAACCCCCCCCCCCCCCAGGTCCGATTTCAGCCATTAACGAATTTGATCTTTCTTTTTGTATAAAACGATTATATATCAAGTTTGGTAACGATAAGACAACAGTTACCAATAGAGTGGTAACAGACAAATATATATATATATATATATATAAAATTGTAACCTCTGTCTGTACATTGAATTTTTTCGAGAAATTTCACGATAACTTTTCGTTTCACATGTCATAGGCACCATAACTACATTTTGTTTCTTTCGTGTCTGTTTGTTTGTTTGTTTATTTGTTACGCATAAACGGCTGAACCGAATTTTATGAAACTTGGTATGTATATTACTACTAGCCCAACTTAGACTTTAGGCTATATTAATATTCTCTAAGATGAACAAGAGTGTGGGTTATAAGGGAGGCCTGAAATTAAAAATAGCGATATTTTTTTTCCTATTGCTTTTTCAGCAAATATGCACATAACAAAAGTTGTTTATTTTGTTATTTAGAGTAACGTTTGTTATATGCACTTTTGCCGTATACGGAAGTATAAATGAGTTATACGCTAAAAACTATAGCGGGAGTCCACAATTTTATTTGGCACAAAAGACTCAACCGAACTAAACCAAACTCGCTATGTGAATTAATACTAACGATTTACTTATAATAAGCCATACTAACATTTCTAGGGACGGGCAGGAGTGGGGGTTATAAGGGAGGCCTGAAATTAATAATAGTGATATTTCGTTTCGCATTGCATTTTCGGCAAATATGCACATAACAAAAGTTGTTTATTTTGTTATTTAGAGAAACTTTTTTTATATACACTATCATCGTATACCGAAGTATAAAGGCATTATACGCTAAAAATTATAGCGGGAGACAACAATTTTATTTTATTTATATGTGTATTAGCACTAACGCCTTCCTTATAATAAGCCATACTAACATTTCTAGGGACGGGCAGGAGTGGGGATTATAAGTGAGGCCTGAAATTAATAATAATGATTTCCTATTGGGGTTTCGGGAAATATGCACATAACAAAAGTTGTTTATTTTGTCATTTAGAAAAATTTGCTCAACACTTCTTTTCAATATGAACTACCAGGTACCTCACCTGAAAAAATTAATTCAAATGTATGTCAATATTTTCTCCTTAATAATTCAAATCTATGCATAATGCACAGGAGACGGGAAATATGACAATATGCAGGACAGTGAAGTCTTACATAAAAAAATAATTTTATTATTAACAAATGCCAACAACGGGTATTAACTCTAAACACTGGAACAGGTAAATGTCAAAATATTGTGCAAAGTAAAGCCTTGCCAAAAATATGCCATCACCATTCAGCCTCAAATGAATTCCCGAGCGAAGCCGGGTATCTGAGCTAGTATATATATATATATATATATATATATATATATATATATATATATATATATATATATAACATGTTTGAACGGAAAAGACAATTTCGCGAGACATTTTCGTTTTCTTCTGGGTAGGATAGATGGACATTTGAAGAAAAATGTCAAAAATCGCGTCATGAGTACAACCTTAATAGCTGATTTCCCTTAAGGCAAATCTGCTAAAATGCCAGAATTACTCCATTTTCATTATTATTTATTCGGTTTCAGCGGTATACGAACTGGAAGTCTTGGAAGTTGGAATCGCGCCATATAACTAAAATTAGTGTTTATGTTTCGTTCTATTTGAATTTGATGGGATTCTTTTATTTTAATACAGTATCATATTTTTATTTATGGACACCACGTCAAATGTTTTGTTTGTTTGTTTCAAAATTTTAAAGGGCGAAAACTACTAGGTTATCATCGCCCGGTAATATCTATAACTCTCATTTTTGATAAGAACCAGAATTTTTTGAGTAAATTGTGTTTATATAATTTGTAAATATTTTTATATCCATTTGTAATTTAACCAACATATTAATTTTAATTTATTTACAATCTGGCAACCCTTACATATGTTTTTAGTTAATCTTATGTTATTTTCCACATCAAAGGTGATTTGCCCTTTTAAAAGTCAAAACTATACAATTTCTAAAAAGACAAGTAAAAGTTATAAAGAAACATTTTATAAATGATCACAACACTAAATTCAAGTAATTATAATCAGGAACATGTGATATATAAAGCCATTGTTGATGAGGATAGTTGGTGACTGAATTAATAAGAATTGAACGACTGAAAATGATACTTTCGCAAATGATTGCCGTAATGTCCTCCTAGTGGGTAGCTGTTGATATATATAAAATTTCATGTAATTTTAAACCTAGTTGTACACCACAGACTTAATTTGTACTTTAAATTTTGTCGTATATTTGAATTTTGTGTAGGTATATGTTGTAAATATATGGGCTGCCTTCCGTCGATAGTTCTTGTAGGGGAAGTCCTGATGTTGTCGTTTTCGGCATTCTGTCAGTATATGTCTTATCGTCAAGTGAATGTTACAAGTTGAGTGTGAGTGTGTTAATTTTTGTGTGGCCTATTGAGTGAGTCCCGAGAGAACTACTTCATCTCTCCTAGAGTTTCTGAAACCTGATTGCCACATGCAAATAGTGTTCTTAATAGTTCGTAGTTTATTATTCGGTAATTGTGTTAGTATACACAAATACTGGAAACAAATATTCACATTCTTCTTATTCTGGACCCAATATTATTTATATATTCGTCAAATTTTATGGCAAGGATCTCCAATAAAAAATCATTTATTTTTCGGTGCAAACTTTATTGAAACTGCCCTACATGTTTCGTGGCTTATTTGCCACCTCTTCAAGGGCTATCCCTTTTAACAGAAAAAAATTATTAATAACATTAACGTAATAATACTTTTGCTAAATACTGTATTAATAGGTGCCTACATCTATGATATATTTATTAAATATAATTATAAATTGCTACTTACATTTCTGAAGTGCTCGTTTATCTTTTACATTACGTTGCGACTTATTTTAAATTAATCGACTGTAAATTGTGACGCGAAATAATCAAGTTCAAGTACCTGTAAATAATCGATTTTTAGTCAGCTGACTTAACCTACCTCGGGAACCTCTCAGTACCATCTACCTCCTCTGTGAGGACAGTCGCAACGCAATGTAAAAGGTAAACGAGCTCTTCAGAAATGTAAGTAGCAATTTATAATTGTATTAAATAAATATATCATAGATGCAGGCACCTAATAATACAATATTTAGCCAAAGAATTATTAAGGGATTTGTTAAATTAATGTTATTCTTTTTTTTTCCTGTTAAAAGGGATAGCCCCTGAAGAGAGAATAACCCACGAAACATGTAGGGCAGATTCAATGAAGTTTTTTATTGGACACCATTGCCATAAAATTTGAAGATATATAAATATTGACATATTTGAGTGTATTTCTGTTCCCTGTTTCATATAGCAAATAGTTAGTGGGATGACGTATTCAATTAAGAATTTATTGACCAGCCAATTCTACTCATATGATTTTTTTTTTTTTTAAAGAGAGAATATATGGTGAGATGAGATCACAAGTGGTTTTCTTACCAGCAGGTGGGAAATCTGCTTAGTTTACGCAGCTCCTGCGTAACGGACTATTTTTAAATTGATTCCGTTAAGAAAGGTTGAGCTTGACCAGCCAAAAATTCTCCCAACTTAGTAAAACCCAATTTAAAAAATGTCTGCAGTAATCCACGTAACAAACGGACTGAAATACTTTCTTCTTAAAAGCCTATCTCTAGAAGAAACACTTCAGCCCCCTTGAACCACTAATGTATTATCTCAGCCCCTTTCACATTTATGAAAAATGGGCTCAGAGCTATCATCTCAATATATCAAAAGGTGACGAAGGGATTTTATAGGCTCATAATTACGACACGTAGTATAACAAATGTGGTTCACTGTTGTTTTTTTTTGTTTCTAGAGCCTACCCTACCATGTAAAGGAGCCGAACACAGATATTACTGATATATGGCTGTAGAAGTGAAGGGGTTGTCAAGGGATACATAAGCACATCACCTGTACCCAGGAAGAATATACAACCTTCCCTCAGGCACCGTTACGCCTAGTTCGGACGCCGCTACTACTATTATCATGTAATAAGCAGGAGTTAATTCAAATGAGGATGAGATATATTATATGTAGATACTCCATCTACAATAAAGTATCACGAGCAGTATGTTCCGAATTAGGGCGTGCTAGAGCGCGTGCCGCTCATTCCTCTATCTAATCTCTGATACACCTGGCTTATCTCTGATATACAAAGCCCTCGGGAGGTTATTCTATTGAAAACCTTCAGTACATGGGCAACTGAACTGAAATTTAGCTTCCGTTTATAACACATATTGACCAGCATAGACAAACAGATTTCGAGAAATCTGGAAAACAGGAAAAAGTTAGAAATTTTAACAAACGTACAGTGTTAATTCAAATCTCAAACCATTGGCTGAGCTATGTCTGAAAGGAAACTGTTTCAGGGATTCTCTTTTCATTAAAAAACATGTGATCTTTGAGCCACTTAAGAAACCTTAACGTTGTAAGCAAATATTCTGGCTTCTCTCTTTTGATTTACTTTCCTCCATCCCTTCGGTTATTATTTATTCATTTTAAAATATTTGTATTGCTATATTTTTCATTTATTTTCATAGCATCAATGTACTAATCCGTATTTTTTCTAAATGATGCACCGCTTTTCTGGTTTACAATGTTAAATATTGGAGTTTTAAGTTTTTTACATTGAAAACACTTCTAAATCTTATATATATATTTAGATATTTAGAAATTTGCAAGGGATTTATTAAGAAGAGATGAGAACGTTTCTCCGCCCAAAAGTTTGAATGTACTACATGTGCGTTTATAGTGTTATGCCCAGCTCAAATACCTAATATTGTTTACGAGAGAGAAAGCCGAGATAAACCATAATGACGTTTTCCGTGTGTTAGTCCAAAGGCTGAACTATATTTTGACAGCCTTTGTAAACGTATCAAACATGTTAAGAGCAGAACTGTGTTTAGTTTATGTAGCTACGGCCAGATCAAATATACTATGTACTAGATGGACTATATTAAAATGCGTAGTAACTGCTGGATGAAAGAAAATAAATTGTATAGTCATGTCAACATTTTGGGCAATACAGTATACGTGCATAGATTATTTTTCCGAACAGCTAAATTAGTTTAGTGTAAACAAAAAAGAGCTGTGCCAAATTACTGAAGCACCACACTGATTAACAAATGAGTGTCTTGTTGGTATTGTAGCATTTTATACTTCATTCTATTCAGCAAATGGCAAATGTGAATATATAATAGTACTTCCAACCACTCATAGCTGAACAGATAGACAGACATATTCTTCACCCGAAAGAAAAACAATTACTGAAATATATCTGAATATAACAAATTAATTTTATTGAAAACTATTTATTATGTCTAGTACTGTAATTTATTATGAACCAGAATACACACACACACACACACACACACTTGAATGTTCCCGCCCTGGCTGTCGCAATTTTTGTCTTACCGTTACCAAATTCGATATATAAGCGTTTTATGGAAAACTAAATATCAAGTTCGTTAATGTCTGAAATCGGAGGGGAGGTTTAGGTGGGCGAATTTCGGAAATTCGAAATATCTCAGTAATCATACGTCGGATTGAAACATGTATAGAAAAAATCTTTTTCTGTAATCGTTGAATAATGGTAACATTACTAAAATGAAATGAGTGAAGAAAGTGAAACATTTTGCAATAGAGTGAAGAAAGTGAATTGCCTTCTTAATTAGTAATAAGTATAAATTAAAAAATAATTTGAAGTTGGAAATTAAATGCTTTTAAATGTTTCTTAACATTGTAAGAATTTATTTTAACAAAATAAATTGAAATGTGAATGAATTATTGGTGGAAATAATCAATATATTTTAAAATTTAAATATAATAATAATTACCTTCCTTGTTTATAACCTGCACTTGTTTATAACCGCACTACTTCACGATCATCACTAGTTGTTTTAGAACTATGCTTATAACCTTTCACAACCATGCTTATAACCTACCAACAACATACCATAATCTTCACAACATCCTAATTTTGTTCATATTCTGGTTAGATCTGATCATGTATTACACGATTACAGAAAAAATTTAATATTACACTCGTGAAGAAAGTAGAATTTACAACTCTCGTGAAATTACCACACTCGCTTCGCTCTTGTGGGTATACGTTTCACTCGAGTTGTAAAATGATCTACTTTCGTCACTTGTATAATAAATAACTATATTGAAAATTAAATATCCTACAAATGTTATTATACACGTATTTTTAGTACCATGAATATTAACCTAAGATATTTGGATTTTTTTTTAGTTTTCAGCCTTCGGTAGACCCCCCACTCCTACTCTTGGCATGTTAACAATAAGCTATTATATTATGAACTATTGTTTTCTAAGCTTAAATTCGATACATAGTTTTCATGAGGTATTTATTATGCGAGATGCGTACAAATTCGTTATGTGATGAGGTGATTAATATTTTACGTTCATGTCTGTAAAAAAATTAATTTGACCTATACCTCACTCGGAATTTAAGCTATTCATTAAATACCAAAGTTCATATTGGTTATTGGCTAAAATCGGGCTTTGAATAGGAGGGGGGTTTAGGGAGGGGGATTTAAAAATTCAGAATATCTCCCTTATTATGAATCTGATCGTAAAATGTTACAATGCCAATCATGTTACTACTGACACAATTAGTAATAGGACATGATTCACTAACTTCTTAGTACCACCGATTCAACATAAAAGTCATCAATATTTGCCCATGTGATTACACAACCCCACAAACATATAATACTTAATACACGATCGCAGACTATTGACCAACGAATGAGAAAACGAAAAGAGGACATTGAACACAAACTGGCAGACTCTCAATTGAAGAAGATAAGCTATTAAAATATAATATTATATTAAATATAATAAAATATTTGCAGAACATGTTTTTAATACAATTAATAGGATGAATACTTATTACAGCTGATGAAAACAACTACACTTAAAGGATTTACGAATAATCAATAAATCTTTATTTAAGGATAATAATTTTCTCTTTATATGCTTTTAGCAGATTTCTCTTATGGGAAATCAGCTATTGAGGTCGTACTCATGACGCGATTTTCGAAAAATTTCTTCAAATGTCCATCGATCCTACCCAGGAGATGACGAAAATGAGGCGCGTTCAAAATTATATAGTTATATATATATATATATATATATATATATATATATATATATATATATATAATTATATATGTGTGTGTGTGTGTGCGTGTGTGTGTTTCTGTTAACGCTCTAGTAACACGCTCTCCATTACTATACGTCGGATCAAAACATTGTATTGAACCAAAGAAGGATCTTATTGAAAATTCAATGTACTATAAATATTTTTATATACATTTATTCTTTATTTTAAATATTAACCGAGATATTTGCATTTTTCAGCCTTCAGTAAATCCCCACTTATACTCATGTTACATAAACAATACTCTGTTATTTAATAACTCACATTATTCGAAGCTTAAATACCATAAATTGTTTTCAAGAGACCTTTATTCTACGAGATAAATGCAAATATGTTATGGTGACCCATGGTGATGAGAAGGGGGGGGGGGGTTCTTAAGTTCTTGGACTACTAAAATTTGATTGATTGAGATAAAAGTTATTTTGATCCATTACGAATTACAGTACTAGATATAGTAAATAGTTTTCAATAAAATTAATATTTTATATTCTGATATATTTAAGTAAATGTTTTTCTTTCTTATGGGAAGTTGCCACACGTTTTAGGTGCTTCCCGTCTGGAGGTTTCTTATTATCGTTTGTATTTATTCACTTAATATTCGCGGTGGTGTTGTGTTATCATTATTTAGATTTAATATAGATAAGATTACAAATGTCTTATACCAGCACGTGGGATATCTGCTTAGTTTTCGCAGGGCCTGAGTGAGTGAATTTTAAATTTCTGGCTAATAAACGTTAATTTCTTCTTAATGAATCCCCTGCATTTTCTACATGATCATGGACCATATTCATACATATAAAACTTTTCAATCTAAATTCATTATCATATACATCAACAGCAAATATATACAGACTTCTACATGAGACAATTGGCAACAGAATAATAGTTCACTACATTCTTACTACCACCGATTCAACATAAAAACAAGATAACACAACTCAACAAACATTTCAACACTTAATATACGATTGCAGGCTTTTGACTAACGAACGACAAAAACTAGAACTGGTCATTGAACGTCATAAATGCAAATTTCCAATTGAAGATCATAAGCTATTATTAAAACATAATAAATTTTGACTTATCTATTGTTAAACGTCACGAGGGAAATCTGCTTAGTTTTCGCAGCCCCTGCGTGACGGACTTTTATTATTTAACATTAATGTTGTTAATTGTTTATATATAACTTGTGCTCTAGTAATAATTTATATGATATAGATACGATTACAAATGTGTTATAAGATCACGCGGGAAATCTGCTTAGTTTTCGCAGGGCCTGAGTGAGTGACTTTTAAAGTTCTGGCTAATGAAAATTAATTTCTTCTTAATGAATCCCCTGCATTTTCTAAATAATCACGGACCATATTGTTGCGAAAATTAAAGGATTAGCGATATAGGAGGAGTGCGATATAGTTCAAAGAAGCCGACAGAGGGTCGAGCTCATACTAGACCCTTCAAGTCCCGACGTCGAAGGGCCCAGCCAATTCCCCTTTGATATATGCCGACGACCTATATAAAGAACCGGCCAGCCAACAGCAAGTCAGTTTTATTCTCACCTGTCTTGATGTTCACATCAGTGCTACAGTGCGACTTAGTGCAGCGCGGTAAAGTGTTTTTATGTGAAGAACAGTGTTGTGCCGTGACTGTAAGTAACAGTTTAGTGCCGTGTTTAAGACAGTGCAGTGCCGTCTTTTTTGTGAATTTCAGTGACCGTGAGTGAATTATTGGACTGTGACTCATTGAAGAACAGTGACGCTATCAGTGCATACTGTGAGTAGCAATTAAGAACAATTAACCAAATGTATTGTGCATTGTTAAATTAATTGTGCAGTGTTAAAAACTGTGAAGCTTGTGAGTGTTTAATTTTGCAATCCAAAAGAACTCTTATTAGCAATGTTTATTACTGGTTTTGGTAATAAAACGTAACAATACTATCTATGAATCTCGGTGATTATCACTAAGCATCATTTAACAATAGGTATATGTTGCTACGAGAGATGGCAAACTCAGAATCAATGGTGGGAAATTTAACTAATGACTTTTCTTCTCTTAGTTTCTACTCACTAATGAAAACACGCATTTATGCGAGATGAAATGCAGCCGTGAATATTAGAGAGTTCACTAATGGAAACACCCGAGGATAGATATGGTAATAAAAGGCGGAAAATGTGAGTTTGTAGTCCTCCTCAATTCATCAGTCCTCTCGTTATGCAGTTTCTCTAAATCAATAATACAGTTTTTGTGTGATTAATAATTCAATCATATAATTTTAGGAGTCAGACTTATGATAATTACTAACTCTGAAGACAATGAACAACTTTAATAAAGGTTTTGGGAAATTAATGAACTATTTAATGTTTTAATTTTATAGAAACATTCATGTATTTCTGACCTTAACTTCAAGCTGATTCAGTGGAACAGAGGAAAAACTTCCAAGAAAAATTTATCTTTATCAAACAAAAGTAATTAATATCTCATGATATTTCAAAAAAATAAAGGAAATATAATAGAGAAATTAAAGTATTAATTCAAAGGAAGTCCGTCATAAAGGGGATAGGTAAACGAAGAAGATTTCCCACATGCTGGTACGATACATTACTGATTTCATCTCAGAATATATTCTCTTATTCTAAATTAATATCCGATGAGTAATTGAATACTGAAAAATATAAAGTACGAATAACTTGCCTAATATTTCTCTCTCTCTCTCTCTCTCTCTCTCTCTCTCTCTCTCTCTCTCACTCTCTCTCTCTCTCTCTCTCTCCTCTCTCCCTCCCCCCTCTCTCCCTCCCCCCTCTCTCTCTCCCACACTCTAATTATATATATATATATATATATATATATATATATATATATATATATACATATGTAAAATATTTACATATACATAACAACATTCATAGAACATTATATTTGAAATAAGATTGAAACCAATAACGGAAATATTTATAAGTCTCAAAATTCCTTTCTCTAAAGTCCCCCTCCCCCGTCCGATTCCTGCCGTTAACGAATTTAACCTTTTTTTTTACATAAAATGTTTAAATGCCAAGTTTGGTAACGATTAAACAAATCTTGAGACCGCCAGTGCATTAACAGACAAATCACGTCATGAGTACATCATCAATAGCTTATTTACCTTAGTGGAAATCTGCTAATAAAAAAACGATCATCACATAAAATGTGTCCAATAAATTAGTAAAAATAAAAACAGAATAATAGAAAATAATGAATCAATACAAAACACCGAATTGGTTCTGGTACTACTAGAATAAAATATTGCTGAAAAATGTGTTCATTTTGTAATACTGATAAAAGAGATTTGGAAATCAAATACCAAAAAAGAAACTGTTTTAAAAAAAAATATTGCGTAGGAAATTCAGTAAAGATAAAATTCATTTTTTTTTAAAGGTTCATGAACAGATTCGCATTACTTTATATTAAGAGTGGAAGGTTTTATAGGACGTACATAGAGAATTAATGGAAAATCGCTTCTACTGGCAAGCCCTTCTCATTCCACTTGACCCCTAACACAGAGGCCTCCTATTATCAATACCATCGCTGTAAAACAAGAGCTGGCTTAATAGGAAAGTTGTATTGTCTCTTAATTATCTCCAGTTTGCATTAATAAGTGGACTGTACCTAATTATTTCTGATTTAATTTATTTCGCAATTTCTAAAAGGAAAACCAAATAAATTGAGAAATAATAAGTTTCTAGAAATAATTTATTTATGTTGCTCATTGGTCGCATTTTTTCTTCAAATTAAGTATAAAAAATTTAATAATACATTACATAAAGGAGCAAGGGCTGCTTAAAATCTTTGATAAGTACTATGAAACTCTGTCACGCAGGGGCTGCGTAAACAAAGCAGATTACCCAAGTGCTGGTATAACACACATGTGATCTCATTTTACCATATACCCGTATTCAGTAATTGTATGTAAAGAACTGATGCAGTGTAAGGCCGAAAACTAAAAAAAATAAGATTGCGATAAGATTTGTTCTGTACACATTTTCGATCCGACGTATAATAGCGGTGATATCTTGAATTTTCGAAATTCCCTCTCTAACCCCCCCCCCTCCACCACTCCTCGTCCGATTTTGGCCGTTATTGAACTTGATCTTAATTTTTATGTAAAACGTTTAAATATAGAGTTTGGTAACGATCAATCAAAAATTTCGAACGCGCTCATCTGCTGGGTAAGATTAATGGACATTTGAAGAAATGTTTCGAAAATCCCATCGTGAGTACAACCTCAATAGCTGATTTCCCCTAAGGGAAATCTGGTAAAAGGTATTTGAGAGGAATCCAATTGTATGTAGAACTAATCTACATCGAACTAACGGAGAGTTTAAACCAATAAAAATAAAGAAACGGTTTTCAAAAAAAAAAAAAAAATAAAAAGCCTTTTATAAAGAGATAAAACTAATATAAACAAAGTGTTAAATTGAGTAAAACTTTGACAAATATAAATATTTTTCTTCATGTTTATTTAATGTACTACCCACTAGTCACTAATTTTACAATAACATGAGAAGCAGATGTAATTTCCAGAATAATTAAACCGCCACCTTTTACGCGTTAAAGGAAGAGTGCTTACATTATGAGAGAAAATACAGTTTATTATTGTTAATTTAAATACATTAAAATGTTTCTTGATGGCGGAAATGTAAACAGCAAAAGGAAGGAAAAACACCAAAAATAACAAAAAGAGAATAAGTAATTGTTGAATTTTCGGAGGGTTTTAGCATTCGTTAGTGAAAATTTGCTAGGCACTTGCAAAAGATCAGTAAGTTTATATTAAATATGATCCTGCGATATCCAATGAAATAACAAATTTTGAAAAACAAAAAAATAGGTAACATAACATAGACCTTTGGAAAATAAAGAATAGATTAAGACATTTATAAAATTATATGTTTAAAATGCAACATAATTATTCGAAAGATAAAAAAATTTATTAACCAATAATGATATACAAAGTAGCTATAAAACCATTGAAAAAAATTGTATAAATATTGACCACAAGCCTCATCAAACTACCACAATATCTATAATAATAACCTTGTCGAAACCATATATAAAAATTCTACACACACACACACACACACACACACACACACACACGCACGCACGCACGCACGCACGCACGCACGCACGCACGCACGCGCACACGCGCACACGCGCACACGCGCACACGCGCACACGCACACACGCACACACGCACACACGCACACACACGCACACACAGTTGGGAATAATGAAACTTTGACTACAACTTCTTTGGTTTGACTGTAGCCACAACTACTAATAACATTTAAACAACACAAGTTTAAACAAACAAGTTAATAGTTAACAGCGGGCAACTACATTTTTGTAATTAGTAGTCAGTAGGTAAATTTTTTTAACTACCAACTACGAGTTAAAACAAGAACGTCCGTCACGCAGTGGCTGCGTTAACTAAGCAGTTTTCTCGCTTGCGTCACGTTTTTGCATTTATCTCAAAACGTAAAAGTTCAATGAGAACAATATCTAGGCTAGGCTTCGACATGTTAGTGACGGGGGCTTGTCATCTCTACAGGGACAGAGGTTCAGTCGTCCGGCGGTCGTGGACCAGACTACACAGCTTTAATCAGGTACCTCCTACATCTCCTCTCTATTATTAGAGAGTATGGGGTGTTTCATTTTTTATTTTTTAGATGTCTTTTACAGTTCCTCTGATGTGCTTTTCAGAGTTTCCCACCCACGGTGATATGTTTTCCTATCTGTAATTTGTGTTGATTTTTAGTTTTTTAAAACTAAACGTAGCAATAAGAAACGAAATATCGCTATTTTTAATTTCAGGCCTCCATTATAACCCTCACTCCTGTTCGTCTCAGAGAATATTAACATAGCCTAAGTTAGGTTAGTAGTAATATACATACCAAGTTTCCGAAAATTCGGTTCAGCCGTTTATGCGTGAAAAGGTAACAAATAAACAAACATACCAAAAAACAGACACCAAAGAAACAAAATACAGTTATGGGGTCTATGACATGTGAAACGAAAAGTTATCGTGAAATTTCGCGAAAAAAATCAATGTACAGACAGATGTTACAATTTTATATATATATATATATATATATATATATATATATATATATATATATATAATAGTTTGTCCCTCCTCTCTCTAGTGTCTAAAGTTTTTGTGGTATTATATCCAAACATTAAATATGAAAAGCTTTTTACTAAATGAAGCAGAAAGATTGAGTCTTTTAATGGCCTTAAACAGAAAACTGGGATCAGCTCCAACGAGAAGGAGGATTACGTTGGAGGAAAAACACAAAGTTCAAAGTATCAAGCTTAATACTCGCCTCACAGAAAAATGTATAATCGGCTGCTAATTAATACTAAAGCAACATTGATTTATACTATTTTTAGTGCGAAAGACTGCTAATGACTTGTGGTTGTTATATCAGCTACTACTTTCCTAAAGGAGAAACGTACTTAACCCTCCAGAACTCGCGTCAAAATGTGTGACCTGAGAACTCGCGCGTGAGAATTTTTCTCACACCACCTATTTCCCTAAAAAAAATGGTAAATAAAATATTTAAAAAAAATTATATTTATTATAAACATCAAATACTAATATAAAATAATAATATTATTCAAAATTTATCGTTCATGTATTCTGTTTTGAAGAAACATTATGTCAGGCAATTTAAAAACCTACCTAACTAATTAAAGTATTGTTATTCACAAGAATGGCATATAACAAAGGAATGTTCATTACAAACTGTTTTCTACATGTTCGAGAACTCTTTTTTGACTTTTTGTTTTTTTTCCTCGGACAATAGATACAACTTCTTCACACCAGCAATCCTCTTCATTTTGTTTTTTTTTTCTAATAGGAGCATGGTGGTCCAAGTTGTGAACGGTTGATCAGGTGAGGTTTGATAAGTTCCAGAGCCAAAAAACAGTTTTCGGTAAATCACCAAAGCAGTCGCTTCATGAGAAAAACTCTCGTATTAAAGAAGAAAAAAAACTTCCACCAGAACTCGCTTGATGAGAAAAACACTCACAATAAACCAAAAAAAACGTTGCGCCAGAACTCGCACTGTGAGAAAAACACTCACACTTAACTTACTCCGGCTGATTAATTTTGTCCTGACGACAGTCAGCTGATGATAATGATTGAGAGTCAAACAGAGTGGTAAGAGAAGGTTTACAAGGTGTAGCTAGAGAGAGTAGAACTATCACTAAAGACGTATAATAATATATATATATATATATATATATATATATATATATATATATATATATATATAACTTTTTTCTTCGGGGTGTGAGTATTTTGCTCACGGCGCGAGTTCTGGAGGGTTAACATTGATGCTATGAACGTTCTCAAAAATGTTCTCATAGTTTATTATAGCTCTAAGTCTAACAATAACTAAGTCCGTCACGGGGGCAGCAGGGGCTGCGTTAATTAAGCATATTCCCCGCGTGCGTCACTTATTTACATTTATTTCAAAACGTCAACTTTCAATGAGAACAATAGTACATTAATAGCATATTTAGGTTTCAAATAAAGTGCTTCACTCATAGCATAATATTCATAATTACTATTGGGTTGTAACATATGAAATGACCGTTTGTAGAATCAGAAAAAAAAATGAAAAATTGAGATCGAATCTGAAATATTATTCATTCAAAGTATTTACCATGATTTTCAATACACTTCTGCCAACGACTTACCAAGTTTTCTATCCCACTTTTGAAAAAGTTTGTGTCACGTGTTGAAAGAAATTCAGAAAATGCATTTTTAATGTCTAAATCATCTGTAAAAAATTTTCCTCGCAAAAAGTTGTCCAAACTCCGAAAAAAGTGGTAGTCTGTAGGAGGATAGATCAGGGGAATCTAACCATTGACCTGATCGGCGTCGATTGTCATACATGATCCACTTTTCGTCACATGTTATTACGCGACCGAGGAATGGTTCGTTTCTTTGACGAGCAAGCAAAGAAACACACGTCTCTTGTCGTTTTAACTGCTGGCGTTCGTTGAGCTCGTGCGGGACCCAGGAATCGAGCTTTTTCACCTTTCCAATCGTTTTTAAATGCCTGGAGACCGTCATATGAATTGTGTCTAGCTCTGACGTCTTCTTCAACAGCTTTTTTAAGATCTTCGTCCTCCACTGATGAGTGAGGTCGTCCACGGGGCTGATTTTCTAAAGTCGTATCTCCTGAAGAAAATTTTGAAAACCAACGACGAATAGTTCTTTCATTAGCACTTCCTTCGCCAAACGCATGATTAATATTCCTTGCTGACTGGGCCGCGGAATGACCAAGTTTATACTCGTAAAAGAAAATTATCCGGAAATCGCGTGTTTCCATGTTCCCGATTGATATTAAACTAAAATATGTAAGCCTACTTGGGAAAAAAACAAACATAGCTTGCGACTAGAGGATTAACAAATGTTTATAATATATGGTAAATATTTTGCTTGGGATCAACACACAACGTTTTAATCCTTTATAAAGATTAGGGTTTAAAAAATCGGACACTTCATGTGTTACAACCCAATAGATTAAGCTACACTTTTTCCATCCGACGTATAATAAGATGTTTATATAGAATTTTATATATATATAATTTTGAACGGAACTAATTTTCGTCATTTCGGGAGGATAGATAGACGTTTGAGGAAATGTTTCGAAAATCTCGTCACCCTCAATAGTTGATATCTCTTAAGGTAAATCTGCTAAAAGGTTGAGTACCTAGGTAGATATGTGCAGATACGCCTGTGAGTTGTAACGATTCTTGACGATCTCATATACTATGTACATAGTTGGGAAAAAAAATGACCATGCTGTTGTTCACTCGAATTCCAACAACGCGACCAGGAAAATTTGGACGGATGACTACAGAGTAGTTCAACAGTAGCTGAGGGCAGGAAATTTTACTTCTAGTTCGGGCCAGTACTGAATAGTTAGGAAGCTGGCAGGAGCGAAGGCCTGCTCATCATGCCCAAATTAAAACACACACACAAGGAGTGGTTAATCATAAACTGGGGGAGTGTTATAATTTGGCTTTCTGCCTTCTTATCATAATTTATACACACTTTCAAAGCAAAACTACAATCGCACATACATTTGCACGCACGCACATTCCACACTCAAAGTTAAAGAAAGGCGGTTACAATAAAGTGTTGAAATAAAAGTGTGTTTCTGTGAAAGCATGAAGACTGGATTACTTTAAGCTCTAAGGAATTCCTCAATCATCAACTCCTGTGAATGTTTTTTCTGAACAATCATTATCCTGTTTTGCCAGTGAAACATGGAATAAGCTATTGGATGATTGTTGACGAATTCATGGAGTGACATAAATATCGTTTCACTCTTAGCACCCAGGCTAGCATTTCAATAAGCTAAGTAACTATTCAGACCTACATAGGCGATGAGTTTTATCATTTTCCTCTACTTGTTAATAATGGATATTGGATTTTCTATTTTTTCTTGAATTAAAAGAAACATAATAAGAGCAACGGCTAGATTTTTTATCAGATGTCCCTTAAGGAAAGTACTCATAGAGCTTGGAGAGGGAGGGGAATTCGAAAATGAAAAACATCTCCATTATTATGAATCGGATCGTAAAATGTTTAATCAATCTAGTTAAACTATTGAAATTCTATGAATTTTTGCCCTGCATTTATTTGTCACTTAAGTACTAACCGAATACTTTCTTATTTTCAGACTTCGATTAACCCCCCCCCTCCTCCCATTCGGCTCATCGGTTTTTTTTTCTTAGAAATAGAGAGTATGCGGTGAAATGAGATCACAAGTGTACTATACTAGCAGGTGGGAAATCTGCTTAGTTTGCGCAGCCCCTGCGCGACGGATTTTTTAAAGTTTTATATGTAGATGAATACAAAACTCTGTTGCCTAAAATAAAGTATTTGCAACAAAAAGTTGCAATATTTAAATTAAAGACATAAATTGTTTAAGGGCAATTTGTAAAATTCGCTCCAAATACAACTGTTTTCATTTTATGAGCTGAATATTTGTTTATTTATGGGCTTAAATCGGGGAGCGGAGAGCGGCATTGGAGAGAAGGTCGTTTGTACATGTCCGGAAATCAATTTCAAAGCTGTCCGATATAAATTCGATGAAGGAATTTACATAAACCTGGAGAGAAATGGGAAGGAGGGATAGAAGGAATAGAACCGTTCAGCCTGAGGGGCCCAGGAAAACTCCTGCCCATGCTCACCGACATATTTCAGGCCTCCTGTAGAAAACTTAACACTCCAACCCCTGATTTTTCACCCTCTCACACTTCAACCACTCTGATAGACTATACGGTAGGGGAGACCTCCACCTCTCCGAGATGAGCAAGTTTTATTCTCCCCAAACAAACGCATGAAATCTGAAGTTGAGCACTCACTTCTTTGCAGTTCTGAATTTTCTGCCCGAGCCCAAGTAGTAAAAAGCACTCTTGGTGAAGTTCAGTAAAAAATTTAAAGCCATATTTGAGAGAGTTCCTTTCATTTTCCTTTTCTCGAAGTAAAACATTTAAAATAGTTAGAAACACATTGGGTATAATCAATTTCATATAAGTAGGATTAATAATAGTCGCAATTTTTGACAGTTATATTACGAATTCCTATTAATTGTATCTGTTATTCTTCACATATAACGTAAAAGAAAAAAAATTTAACGGAGATTCATAATATTTCTATACGTAATTCCATATCTTTGCTATGTATTTAACTGAAATAAAATTATTTTGTACTGGAATGTGTAACGTAGAAGACGATGAAGTATAATATTGTAGGCTTTGTCCTCTGTTTCTATGTATGTTGCGGATAACACCACTGGTCTACAAGACATTTTTTTGATCTTGTGTATTTTATCTTGTTTTGTATTTCCTTAGTATGTTATTAACAAATACACACATTTCAGTTACACATTTAATAATGCTAGTAGTATTTTTAAACTTTCGCCCCCCCCCCCATTTTAAATTCCTAATCCCTATTTCTGGTCCTGCTTATGCCATTCGCATTACAATTGAATGAAACGGCTAAATATTCAGTTTGGTATAGGAAAAGCTTAATTGAAGACGCCATCGCGCAACGTACTTGCCTGTACACAGGAGAGGTTCAACGGAGAAAATATTCGGCATTTAAGCTTCAAATAAAGTGGTTCATGATATAACAGCTTATTGTTTATATGAGTAGGATTGGGGATTTACTGAAGGCTGAAAACTAAAAAATGGCAATATTTCGGTTAATAATGGAGATAAAGATATGCCAAAGATTGCGATCGCTAGAGTGGAGAAATATATATATATATATATATATATATATACAATTTTGAACGGACCTCATTTTCTTCATCTCATCGGTTGAATCATGGATATTTGAAGCATGAGTACGAGCTCAATAGGTGATTTCCCTTAAGAGGGCTCACATAGCTTACAGAGTATTGCATTAATGTGTTGACCACCTATTGATATATCATAAGCATTGGCTCGTAGTGAAAGAGCATGCACCAGGATCGCAAGTATAAGCCTTTAAATTAGTATTAAAAAGACCAACTTTTAAATAGACCAAATGTAATGGTGGCGAAACGTGAACAATCGACGGCCAGAAGCGTCGAACTGAATGGCAAGGAATATCTTGTAAGGTACACCGGGTGTGGTCAGAGAAACATCCAGTCTGACTGTTCTAGGTGACCTAAGGGAGATATTGCAGAGGGAACGGGCCAGGGATAGAAATATCTTAGCTACAGTAAATGTCTTAGCTAGGTACATTTATGATGGTGGCTGAACCCCATAGCTCCAAAAGTCGTTCAGAAATATATTTTAAGTTGCTAAATGCCTAGTAGCGAGTAAGTAAGCTAATGGTCTAAGAGTTAAGTACGAACCGTGGACTCTCACCAAGGGAAAAAGGAGTCGTCCCCATTGCCACTTGTCATAGAGAGAAGAAGGTATTCAGAACCATAAAAGAGCCCATTAGAAAGTAGCATCTTGTAAAGCTTGCACAAGGCTTGAAAAGGAACTTACGCAAAGATGTGCAAAAATAGTTAAGGGCAGTGGAGGAGCCAAAGCCCGTTCACGAATTTTCTGAACCGGTAAACTCAACCCTTGGCAGATGTAACTCTCACGGATCGACTGATGTATCAAGTTAAATCCCGAAGGAGAAAGAGTATAATGTCATTTGAACTGGTTAAGAAACATCTAGTCCCGGTACAGAGAGAGAGATGGAAGGGAAGTTAGGGTCTGCTCAACTCGGAGTAAGGGCAAGGGAGCCTTGAGCCAGGAGGAGTTAGGAAAAGTTCAAGCAGTAGCTTCCTAATGAAGCTTTCCACCTGGCACCGCCCCTGGCTCCCTTTCTACAGTCAGAATTCGAAACCGCCTACACAATCCACTCCCTCGGCTAGATTCCTAAGTTTTGGGTCTGTTTGCAATGGGGATATTTTAGAATCCATAGATATCACCACTTGCAAAACAACCTCCGAGTCCATTACTACCTTATGTCTCCCAGTGCAATAAGTGAGTAGGACATCCATAATTATTGATTTTTTGCTGGTTACGGAGATTCGGAGAATGAAAAATACAATAACGCGTTACACGGAATTTTCTGCGCATGCACGGAAGGAGGGTGATGCATTCCCTACACTGAAGTATAAATTCCTTTACGAGGCAAAGAAGGGAAACGTCCTTCACGCAAGGGCTGCGTAAACTAAGCAGATTTCCCACGTGAAGTTTTAGAATAGAGAAATTTAACGAGTCCTCACGACTACAACCGAAGTTAGCCGATCTCACCTCGTCCGTTACGCTCAATAAAAATGCAAATATCTCGGTTAATATTCAAGATAGTGAATACATGTATATAACAATAATTATAGTAAATTTAATTTGCATTAAGATTGGTTCAATACAATTTTTCGATCCCACGTATAGTAACGGAGATATTACGAATTTTCGAAAATCCTCCCCCCCTCTAAGCCCCCTCTCTACCACTGGTGTGATTTCAGTCATTAACGAACTTGATTTTTATTTTTACGTAAAACGTTTAAATATCGATTTTGGTAACGATTAAGCAAAAATTGCGATCGATAGAACGTTAACAGACAAATATATATATATATATATATATATATATATATATATATATATATATATATATATATATATATATACATACTAGCTTAGATACCCGGCTTCGCACGGGAATTGATTTGAGGCTGATGGTACTTTTTTTGGCAAGGCTTTACTTTGCACAATATTTTGACATTTACCTGTCCCAGTGTTTAGGGTTAATACCCGTTGTTGGCATTTGTTAATAATAAAATTAACTTTTTATGTAAGCCTTCACTGTCCTGCATATTGTCATATTTCCCGTCTCCTGTGCATTATGCATAGATTTCAGCTATTAAGGACAAAATATTAACATTGATTTGAATTAATTTTTCCAGCTGAGGTACCTGATAGTTCAAATAGGAATGACTTGTTGAGCATATCAATATTTCGACGCAAATTACTTGCTCCACCCATTGTTCCTGGAGAAATGTATAAAACAAAAGTTAATCTAAATAACAAAGTAAACAATTTTTGTTGTGTGCATGTTTGTCGAAAAACAAATAGACAATGAAATATCGCGTATTTTTATTTCAGGCCTCCCTTATAACCCCCCCCCCCTCCCGTTCTAACCTAAACATTTTAATATAGCTTATAATCATGGAAGAATTAATGCTAATTGACATACCGAATTTTGTCAAGTTCGGTTCAATCGTTAGCGCCCAATAAAATAGTTGACTCCCGCTTTAGTTTATAGTGTATATCTCGCTTATACATTGTTAAAAAACAAAAATAACTATAACAAAAGTCACTCCAAATAACAAAATAAACAACTTTTGTTATATTTATATTTGCGGAAAAACCAATAGGAAACGAAATATCGCTATTTTTAATTTCAGGCTTCCCTTATAACCCCCACTCCTGCCCGTCCATAGAAATGTTGGTATGGCTTATTATAATGAAGGCCTCACTGCTAATACACATACCGAGTTTTATTTAGTTCGGTTGAGTCTTTTTCGGTAAATAATATTGTTGACTCCCGCTATAATTTTTAGCGTATAACGCATTTAAACTTCGATATACGACAAAAGTGTATATAACAAAAGTTACTCTAAATATCAAAATAAACAACGTTTGTTATGTGCATATTTGGTGAAAAACCAATAGAAAACAAAATATCTCTATTTTTAATTTCAGGCTTCCCTTATAACCCCCACTCCTGCCCGTCCATAGAAATGTTGGTATGGCTTATTATAATGAAGGCCTCACTGATAATACACATACCGAGTTTTATTGAGTTCGGTTGAGTCTTTTTCGGCAAATAATATTGTTGACTCCCGCTATAATTTTTAGCGTATAACGCATTTAAACTTCGATATACGACAAAAGTGTATATAACAAAAGTTACTCTAAATATCAAAATAAACAACGTTTGTTATGTGCATATTTGGTGAAAAACCAATAGAAAACAAAATATCTCTATTTTTAATTTCAGGCCTCCCTTATAACCCCCACTCCTGTTCGTCTCAGAGAAAATTAATATAGCCTAAAGTCTAAGTTGGGTTAGTAGTAATATACATACCAAGTTTCATGAAATTCGGTTCAGCCGTTGATGCGTGAAAAGGTAACAAACAAACAAACAAACAAATAAACAAACAAACAAACAAACAGACACCAAAGGAACAAAATGCAGATATGGTGTCTATGACATGTGAAACGAAAAGTTATCGTGAAATTTCGCGAAAAAAATCAATGTACAGACAGAGGTTACAATTTTATATATATATAGATATACTAGCTCAGATACCCGGCTTCGCTCGGGAATTCATTTGAGGCTGATTAGTAATGGTATATTTTTGGCAAGGCTTTACTTTGCACAATATTTTGACATTTACCCGTCCCAGTGTTTAGGGTTAACACCCGTCGTTTCTGTGGATTTGTTAATAATAAAATTATTTTTTTATGTAAGACTTCACTGTCCTGCATATTGTCATAATTCCCGTTTCCTGTGCATTATGCATAGATTTGAATTATTAATGAGAAAATATTGACGTACATTTGAATCAATTTTTTCATTTGAGGTACCCGGTAGTTCATATTGAAAAGAAGTGTTGAGCAAATTTCTCTAAATAACAAAATAAACAACTTTTGTTATGTGCATATTTGCCGAAACACCAATAGGAAATCATTATTATTAATTTCAGGCCTCCCTTATAACCCCCACTCATGCCCGTCCCTAGAAATGTTAGTATGGCTTATTATAAGGAAGGCGTTAGTGCTAATACATATATAGAGTGTTTTATTTAGTTCGGTTGAGTCTTTTGTGCCAAATAAAATTGTTGTCTCCCGCTATAATTTTTAGCGTATAACTCATTTATACTTCCGTATACAGCAAAAGTGTGTATAACAAAAGTTACTGTAAATAACAAAATAAACAACTTTTGTTATGGGCGTATTTGCTGAATAAGCAATAGGAAACGAAATATCGCTATTTTTAATTTTCAGGCCTCCCATATAACCCCCACTCCTGCCCCTTCCTAGAAATGTTAGTATGGCTTATTATAAGGAAGACGTTAGTACTAATTCACATACCGAGTTCGGTTTAATCTTTCGTGCCTAATAAATTGTTGACTCCCGCTATACTTTTTAGCGTATAACTCATTTATACTTCCGTATACGGCAAAAGTGCATATAACAAAAGTTAGTCTAAATTACAAAATAAACAACTTTTGTTATGGGCATATTTGCTGAAAAAGCAATATGAAACGAAATATCGCTATTTTTAATTTCAGGCCTCCCTTATAACCCCCACTCCTATTTGTCTTAGAGAATATTAATATAGCCTAAAGTCTAAGTTGGGCTAGTAGTAATATACATACCAAGTTTTATAAAATTCGGTTCAGCCGTTTATGCGTGAAAAGGTAACAAACAAACAAACAAACAAACAAATAAACAAACAAACAAACAAACAGACACCAAAGAAACAAAATGCAGTTATGGTGTCTATGACATGTGAAACGAAAAGTTATCGTGAAATTTCGCGAAAAAAATCAATGTACAGACAGAGGTTACAATTTTATATATATATAGATATATATATATATATATATATATATATATATATATATATATATATATATATATATAATTTTGAACGGACCTCATTTTCGTCATCTCCTGGGTAGGATCGATGGACATTTGAAGAAAATTGTTGAAAATCGCGTCATGAGTACGACCTCAATTAAGCCTTAATCTGCTAAAAAAGCTTAAACTGCTGAGTGTCTGTATATTAAGATAGATAAAATGGAGAACGGAGATTACAACCTGAACAAAAATTCCTTCACGCAGAGGCTGCGTAAACTAAGCAGATTTCCCAAGCGAATAAATCTACATACTGGTAACACTTAACACCACCGCAAATATTAAATGAATAAATACAAACTGTAATGAGAACTCTTTCAGTTACAAGTTAATAACTCTACACCACAAAGCGCCTGCATTGTAAACAAACAGGCCAGCCAACCTGAATTCTAGATCGGAAAGAAAAAACATTAACACTTCACAGACAAGGAATATGAAAATTACATTGCAGGCAAGCTCGGTCACGGGTGACCCAGTCATATTTATAGCACATTTTTTTCATTTTAACAAAAATATTCCAGTTGTTGTTGTTTTTTTTTTATATAAAAAAAGAAAGTATAGTTGAAAAATTTATTTTATTTAGGAATATACATAATATGATAAAAATACAAAAACTTACATTAGTAGGAACTATACTTAAATTAGTAGTTCCAGACCTTTGGTATCCGTATAGGATAAAAGTTAAAAATTAAATGAGTAAACTCCTAGAAGGGAGAAAGACGAGAAAATTTAATAAAATCTTAGTGATTAAATAATTTTCAGTAAGTTATCAGTCTTCCATTTCATCCGGCAGTCCAGCAATAATTTTTCCTACTCTGAACAGTCAAAAACTTTTCAGATCAAAATAAATAGTTTAAACTCTTGCAGAAAAAATATTTATAAAAAAATACTCTACGGAAAAAAGAATAAGAAAATATGAGGGATAAAAAATCAAAAAAAGGGAATAAACTCTTAGTAATGAAAGTTCACTAATACTTCAAACTCAGAACAATCTAACAATCTTTTATTTCTTCATCTTCTTCAGGTGAGACTCTGGTAATGCATCGAGAACAAATACTTAGCCTATGCTCAGCACATAGGCTGCGATTACAATGAGCGCAGTTTGATGTACCCTTACGATCTCTTGATTTTTCACAAAAAGCACACCGACGTCTTGAAGTGCTGGGTCCAGGCTGATTCTCAATTTCTTTTTCATCAACTCTCCGTGCACTCCCCCTCCCCTCCCCACCTTACTTTACTCAGAATATTATTTTTACCAACCTCTGGGTCACCGGCGACCCAGCCTTGCCTGTGAAGGGTTAATGAAATTTATCATAAGACAACACATTAATTTTATTGAAAACTAATAGCTTTATAGCTAATGCTGTAATTAGTAATGAATCAGAATAATTTTAATCTCAATTACTTAAATAGATTATAAAATTAAGATTCAAAATTAAAGACTGTTAGTGCAAAAGTAAAGAATATTTGCTATACACAGACCTTTGTCATTTTTTCAGTCACTCATTTAATTTTCACGGTTAGTATGTCAAATAATTTTGTTTCTTCTTTTGGGTCTCCTATAAAATTGCAGTTTTAGGAGTTGCTTCATTGTTATATTAGAACAGCGATATTAAGCCTAGAATATTGCCATGAGAGATCCATTTCTTACATCATAGCTCAATTTCATAATAATAATAATTTTGTGCATTTATATAGTGGTGCCTCATCATCAGATGAATATGTTCAATTTGGCTGGCGTAGAAATCATCAGTATTGTCGAGAAAGGGCCTTTATCTGTCCATAATAGCCGCTCATTAATAGAGAAACCAATGAACATAATGATGAGTAGTAGGCTTAAGCTACTCTCTCTCTGAATCTCTCCAATCACCGCAGTAAGTGAATAGGGGCTATTTATTAGCAGGCTTCCGGTGCCGCTGGCTATTTCCCTTGCACTCAACCTCATTGCAACCCTGAAATCTTCTATGTCAAAAATTCCTTCACTCAGGGGATGCGTAAAATAAGCAGGCTTCCCACGCGAAGTTTAACAGTGCATACATCTACATCGTCACTATGAATATTAAGTGAGTAAATACGATAATAAGAAACCTCCCGACGGAAAGCATCTGAACAAACAGCTCTGCCAACTTCTTACCGGAAAGAAAAACAATTACTCTAATGTATCTGAACATAACGTATTAATTTGATTGAAAACTATTTACTATATCTAGTACTGTAATTTATAATGAATCAGAATAATTTTTATCTCAATCAATCGAATTTAAGTAGTTCAAATACTTAAGAAGTGGGTGGGGGTCACCAGAACATATTTGCATGTATCTCGTATAATAAATGTCTCTTGAAAACAATATTTGGTATTTTAGCTTCGAATGATGTGCTGAAGACTGAAAACTGAAAAATGCAAATATCTCCCTTAATATTCAAGATATGGAATAAATGTATATAACAATATTTGTAGCAAGGGAAATCAGCTATTGAGGTCGTACTCATTACGCGATTTTCGAAATTGTTCTCCAAATGTCCAGCGATCCTACCTAGGAGATGACGGAAATGAGGTCCATTCAAAACTGTCTATATATAGTCTGTTACCGCTCTAGTGGTCGCAATTATTGTTTGATCGTTACAAAACTCAATATTTAGTCGTTTTGTGTAAAAAGAAAGATCAAGTTCGTTAACGGCTGAAATATGACCAGGGTGAGGGTGGGGGTTTAGAAGGGAAGAATTTTGAAAATACAAAATATCTGAAATAAGTGTAAGATCTCTTAGATTTTAATGGAGTTTCATCACTTTTAAAGTGTATGAAAAGATACTAGCCACTCTGAAAGTTTCATGGGAAAATAAAAACACCATTTATATAGTCGTAAATCATAAAATTGTTGAAAGCGTCAACAAAACAATCAAGGCAAATATACGGTACTTGTTATTCACTGTCTTCCTTTTAAAATATCACATAAATCTTATTTTCTTTGAGAAAAATTGACCTAAAAAAGAAATTGAAATTAAAGTTCAGTTAAATAATACAGTTAGTCTGCTCGTCTCTTTAAGGAGCCATTATTAGTAATATTTGTTGAAATTGTATGGAGCATTAAAGAACCTATCAAGAGTATTCAAATGTGCAATAGACATTTTTTTTTCTTTTATAATACAATAGATATTAAGAACATTTAGTTTAATTTTAAATAATTTAACATATTTGATGTAAATTAGTAGAAGGTTATTGGATTGTTGTTCATTGGTGAGAATAAGCGATCAAGATGCAAGGGAGATGATAGTTTGCTCATCCAGGGGATTCTGAATCCCAACCAACAGCTGGTAGTGATTATAGGGAAAGGGAAATTTGCATTTATAATAGGAGATACAATAAATGGAGAGGTAATCCCTAGGCCAAATCCAGTAACTAACCTACCCCTAGCTTCTGAGAACCACAACACCAATCCATAGCCCACTTAACCTAGAACCACAAAGGGACGGCTGTTGAATCACTGTCTAATGTAGGAGGTGTCCTTGACTTAGCATTCATTAAGCATCGTCACCTTTACTGTTGAATTATTCAGAACACTGCACGAGAAAGAATACTACACGTGAAATTCGGTGAAAACATAAAGAGAAGTAGGGAATAAAAGAGCTCCAAAAGAAAGATACTTTAAAATGTTAATATAAAAAAGTCCGTCACGCAGGGGCTGCGTAAACTAAGCAGATTTCCCACGTGAAGTTTTACAATAGAGAAATTTCACGAGAGCCGAGCAGTTAAGGAAACGGCCGAACTAGCTTTTGGCGGGAAAGTCACTCGTCCGTTAGATTTAATAAACATTCAAATATAACGGTTAATATTCAAGATGGAGAATAAATGTATATACCAATATTTATACGAGTAGTAAATTTAATTTGCAATAAGATTGATTCTGTACAATTTTTCGATCCGACTTATAGTAAAAAGGTGGTTTTTGACTAAATATTGAGTTTGGTGACGATCAAACAATAATTGCGACCCCTAGAGCGGTAACGGACAAACACAAACACTCACACACACACACACACACACACACACACACACACACACATATATATATATATATATATATATATATATTTATATATATATATATATCCAATAGAGCGTTAACAGACAAATATATATATATATATAGATATATATATATATATATATATATAAACTTTTCAACAGGCCTCATTTTCGTCATCTCATAGGTAGGGTCGATGGACATTTGAAGAAAATTTAAATATACATTACATGCCGGTCACAGACAGCTTGTAACAGAGTAACCTCTTGATAGAATGTGGACTTCCAGTTTTTTGGAGAATACTCATGTTAGGTCCTCCTTCGCTAACGGAGGTTGTACATAGAATTGATCACACTCTGAAAACTCTTATCACGATTCCCTGGAGTCTCGCTCAGAGGGGCGGCTAAACCTCTCTTACCAGATAACAAAAATAAGGAATATATATATATATATATATATATATATATATATATATATATGGTGTTGTTGTTGTTTTTTGAATTGTTGGTTAGTGTTGGTGAAAAAAAACCTTAGTTTATTCCTTTTTTATTAGATTTAATAAAAAAATAATATAACAATAATTATAATAACATATATCAATAGTTGTAACATAATCTAATAGCTACAGTATAATAATTATAATATAGTTCAACAAAACAGACGAAGACAAAGACATAAGGCAGTGACCATGCTGAATATAATTGACTTTGGTAGGTTACACTCAGTACTCCTAATGTAACCAGAAGTACCACAGTAATGTACAATAGTTATTAAGTATCTTTAGTCTTGGTAAGTAGAATTAACACAAACACTATCTGTTAAACTCTAATAACAATGTGCAATATATATATATATATATATATATATATATATATTTATATATATAAGGAGTACCTGTACTTTTTAGGCCTGGAGAAGAGAAAATAAATATTCTAAAAATATTGGAATGGACAAAGATTCTTTCACCTACATTGACCAAAACTTCAAAAAACAACAACAGCACCATATATATATACTAGCTAAGGTACCCGGCGATGCCCGGTAAATCATTCTTGACTGACTAATGATGGTATTTTGACTGTAAGACTTCAATGTGTACAATTACATTTCCCTCCACGACGTAATGATTTTCCGAAATAGCCAACCCTGAAGGGTAACTTTTGGGGATTAATAGAATAGAAATTTTAGTTTTCAAGGATAAATGAAAATGTGTTCCTATTCTATCCCTCTACACCTTTTGACTCACCGTTTTTCAATAGTTCAAACCATAATCATGGGTAGCATTTATTACAATTAAATATCATCTATAACGAACATATTTCCTTTCAAAAGCCAATCCAAGCTCACATAGTATAGGCAAAGTTTTGCACGTAAGATTATATTTGTATAAGTGATTTTCACTGGAAATCGCTTCCAGTAATGCCAGACGGGAAATAAGTAAACTCAATTAACTGGCAAGGCTCCTGTCATCTTCCGCACCCGCATGGGACTTCTCAACATTCTTCTACTTATATTATTGATGCAAAACATTATTTTATAATTTATCTACCGGATGGAATTAAATAATAGTGGTACCCTGAAAATATCATATCGAGTTTAAACGCATATTGTTTTTTGTCATAATGACATTACCATTAACGTTTAATTGTTGTTATATTACATATTTGTTTCAATAACATCAAGGTACATTATACAAATTAAATAATGGAAATGCTATTTATATTTCTATATAGTTTATATTTCTATTGGAAATAAATAACAAAGTTATTTTCTAGGAAAAATAAATAAATGAGGAGGGGTGACGAAGATTTATAACCTCACTAATCCGAATCATACTTTGAACTATCATATAAGACGAAAACATAACATCATTTGTCATAATATTCATTTATTAAAACCCCTTAAATAAGTACTAATATAATTATAGACTCTCGTTTAGCGTATATCCCGTGTTTACTTCATTTTATGGCAAAAGTAAATGCACACAAAAGTTACTCTAAATAACAAAGTAAACAACTTTTGTTGTGTGCACGGTTGCCGAAAAACAAATAGAAAATATAAAAAGCGAGTTTTTCATTTCAGCCTCTCTTATAATCCCCACTCCCATTTGAACCTAAAATTTTTAATATAGCTTATAATCATGGAAGAATTAATGCTAATTCACACACCGAGTTTTGCTAAGTTCGGTTCAATCGTTAGTTCCCAACAAAATTGTTGGCTCCCGCTATAGATTATAGTGTATATCTCGTTTATACTTTTCTATACGACAAAAGTGAATATAACAAAAGTTACTGAAAATAACAAAACAAACAACTTTTGATATGTTCATATTTGCCGAAAACCCAATAGGAAACGAAATATTGCTATTTTTAGTTTCAGGCCTTCCTTATAACCCCCACTCCTGTCTGAGAGAATATTAATATAGCCTAAAGTCTAAGTTGGGTCAGTAGTAATATACATACCAAGTTTCATAAAATTCGGTTCAGCCGTTTATGCGTGAAAATGTAACAAACAAACAAACAAACATACACGAAAGATACAAAATGCAGTTATGGTGTCTATAACATGTGAAACGAAAAGTTATCGTGAAAATTCGCGAAAAAATCAATGTACAGACAGAGGTTACAATTTTATATATGTATAGATATACAATATAACCTGGTCGAAAACAACAACACACACACATACATACATATATATATATATATATATATATATATATATATATATATATTATATTTATCTGAGATGTTTTCAACTTAATATATCTAGTTGGCCTTAATTTAGAACCAATAGTTGGGAATTGGGTGGGAAAGATGGACGATTGCTGGGAAGAAGAAGGATGAGCTAATCTGCTGATTACGACCACTAAAATCAGTTTTCCAACGGAGAGGGGATAAACATTTGAGGGAGGGAGTGGGGGTGCCACTGGAATGAAATGAATGGGCTGAATAACTTCCTATCTACACACATTCCAGTCAAATATCACCCTCCCCTACCGCCACTAACCATTATAAATAGATCTATTCACTTACCAATCAATGACAAGGCTATTTTTCCCATTTCATGTTCCCAAATAAATGCCCAATGATCAATATAGATTTATTCAATTAGAAATAAATGGAGTTTCAGTTCCTTCCATTAGGGGCTCCCAAATAAATTCGAAATTATCAACAACCATAGATGTATTCACATATCAATTAATGTGGAGGCTATTTTCCCATTTCACAATCACGAATAAATGGCGAATAGTGAATATAAATAAATTTATTTATATTTCAATCAATGCTGAGGCTATCTTTCCAATTTTATTTTCACAAATAAATGTGCTACGATCAATATAGATTTAATCACTTAGCAATCAATACTAGGTTAATTCCTTCCATTCCGTGTCCCATAATAACTGTCAAATTATCAATTTAAATAGGAGTATTCATACACCAATCAATGTGGAGGCTATTTTTCCTTTTTCATAATCACGAATAAATGGCGAATAGTGAATATTAATAAATATATTCATATTTCAATCAGTGTGGAGGCTATCTTTCCCATTTTATGTTCACAAATAAATGTGCTACGATCAATATAGATCTAATCCCTTAGCAATCAATACTAGGATAATTCCTTCCATTTCGTGTACCAAAATAACTGTCAAATTATCAATTTAAATAGGAGTATTCACACATCAATCAATGTGGAGGCTAATTTTCCTTTTTCATAATCACGAATAAATGGCGAATAGAGAATATAAATAAATTTTCACCATACTACGATGTAATCACCTGTTTTACACACCTAATTTGCGGTCCGAAAGCTACACTTCGCCGCCCTAGGGCCAAAAATGAAAATTTCGCCCTAGGGCCGCAAAATCAGCTGTTTATTATTTTTATCAGAAACAATCCAACTACGAGTAAAAGTGTGAATGTGTCAAACAAAAAACAAGTAATAGAATCTTCAAAGGGTATTATGTTTTCAAACAACCAAAATTGTACTTTTAACATTTCTATAAATCAAAAATAAACGAACTAACTTTTTTTAGCATTTTGAAATATATCAGTTGTATTAAATGAAACACACATATGTCCATCTCTCTTTATTAACTTACATAATAACATAACGTAAAACAATCCATACATTAAACATTCATCATGCCCCCATATCCACAAGATAACCTTCTAACAAAGAGGTACACTTAACCAAAAGAAAATCTTGTTTTGATTAATGTTATATCGTATTAATATTTATTGTAGTATGGTGAAAAATAGCGTTCGTGCCTCGGGCCAAAGTGCTTTTGCCGGCCCTCGAACTTTTCATGACCTCGACTACGTCTCGGTCAAAAAATATTTCGGCCCGGCAAACGCCCACTTTCGGCCCTTGGTACGAAATATACTATTATTCATATTTCAATCAATGCGGAGGCTATCTTTTCCATTTTATGTTCACAAATAAATGTACTACGATCAATATAGATTTAATCACTTAGTAATCAATACTTGGTTAATTCCTTCCATTCCGTGTCTCAAAATAACTGTCAAATTATCAATTTAAATAGGAGTATTCATACACCAATCAATGTGGAGGCTATTTTTCCTTTTTCATAATCACGAATAAATGGCGAATAGTGAATATAAATAAATTTATTCATATTCCAATCAATGTGGAGGCTATTCTTCCCATTTCACGTTCACAAATAAGCCTGTTATGTTCAATATAAATTTATTCACTTAGCAATAAATCGAGTGTTAATTCTTTCCGTTCCATGTTCCCAAGTAAATGCAAAATTTCCAATTTAAATAGAAGTATTCACTTATCAATCAAAGTGGAGACTATTTTTCCTTTTTCACAATCACGAATAAATGGCGAATAGTGAATAAAATAAATTTATTCATATTTCAATCAATGCGGAGGCTATCTTTCCCATTTTATGTTCACAAATAAATGCGCAATGATCAATATAGATTTAATCACTTAGCAATCAATACTAGGTTAATTCCTTGCATTCCGTGTCTCAAAATAACTGTCAAATCATCAATTTAAATAGGAGTATTCACACTTCAATCAATGTGGAGGCTATTTTTCCTTTTTCATAATCACGAATAAATGGCGAATAGTGGAGAATAAATGGTGAATATAATTAGATTTATTTATATATATATCAATCATTGTGGAGGCTCTTTTTCCCATTTCATGTTCACAAATAAATGTGCTATGATCGGTATACATTTGTTCACTTAGCAATCAATGATGTGTCGATTCTATCCATTCCATGCTCACAAATAATGGTGAAATGATGAATATATATATACTTTTTTAAGGAATGAATGTTGTATATTTTTCTTGTGAGAATGTGTGCGTGATGAGTAAGTGTATATAATTATTTAATAAAAAATATCTATTCAACTAAATTAGATTGCAGTTAGTAGATATATATAATATAATTTTAATTTAAAATTTTACTCTAAACTTTAAGTTTTAATTTAGATTTGTAAAAGTGAATAAGTATCTGTGATACATTTTCCATTTTATGAAAACCCCTTTTTTTTCTATTTTTTTCTGAAAATCAAAAAATCAAAAATTAAAAAAAAATATCTAGATAGTTAGCTCCTCAGAATCAAGGTGTACACATTGGCTAATCAACTCTTAATCATTGGCTTGTTGTTATACAACCAATATAGATGTACTGTAATGAAATTTGAAAGATGGTTTTAAATGTGAATGACAAAATTAAAAAAAAAAAAAATTGACACTACTGGTGTAGCAAGAAAATGGTGGACATAAAAGTGAGGTATGAAAATAATAATAAGAAATGTATGTCAAAGGAATGTTCAAAATTTTCCAAAACAACATGAATTTGTAATTTAAGATAAAAGGTAACCCCTTGAGAAGGAACTATAGAGCATGAAACGCGTTGGGGAAATATATATATATATATATATATATATATATATATATATATATATATATTTATATTTATTGCTTACAAGGATTATCCTTAATTTCTTCTGACTGGGACAAGTTAAAAACTATTTGTTTTGAATTAGATTAATTCCAAGACTGTTTAAGTCAATCATTTTTTAATCAAAATCAATGTATGTGTCAAGGGAAAAAAAAAACTAATAAAAAAAAACCCGAACTCACGAAATCATAACAAGCCATCATAATTCCATGTTTTCGAGATCAGCGAACCCAAATGAATATTACCACCAATTAAACTTCAAGCAGCTGTTAGGTAATTCAATTCATTGACCTTTTAATTTGGAATTATGATGCTTGTATCTCTGCTGAAAATATTTTTAATTGTTAGTAGACACGAGTTAAAAATTATTTCCTATGCCAAAAAATAGATACCAGAAGATATCTTTATTTTACATTCATCCGAAACGAATAAATAATATATTAATGTTACTTTTTATAAATGGATAATGAAATACAGACATCTATTTATTTTTATTCTTAATTCAATTTGTCAAATATAAATCCTCCTTTATATGTGAGAATGATTTTGTATAGCATTTAATTGGCACGATTCTCGGCTCACGTTCCATGTACTATGCCCTTTCAGTTGACGGAATCCCCCATAGTAATCATTTCGACTGAACTTGAATAAAATGTCTAGTCAACTCGCAATGAAGGAATTGTTTGGTTAAATGCCCAAGTGATTAAGATATATAAAAGTGATATATTAGTAATATTTTTTTTCCATACATTTTTCTATAATTCAAATTTTATTGGAGTTCATTGTATTTTTTTCTTCATCAGCCTTCTCGAAATTCTCATTCCTATAATGCGATAATGGAATAGAGAATATTAACTGCATATAGCCATACTGTAACGTCGTCCGGGTGAGGCTTGCAAGCCCTGTGTGAGTAACTCTTCCTTATTTTTAGCAGATTTAAAAAAAAAAAAAAATAAAAAAAAAAAAAAAATAAATAAAAAAAAAAAATTAACCTAAACAGATTTCCCGAGTTCCGGGTTGATTAGTTTCGGCGTGACGTCTGTACGTACGTGAGTATGTTAGCATCTCACATAACTCGAGAACGATTAGCTTAAGAATGTTGAAATTTCAGTTTTAGGATTGCTGTACCACATATATATATATATATATATATATATATATATATATACATATGCACCTCTCTTTTCGATAAAATTTGACTAAAGAGGAGGGTGTTTTAAATGGGGCCGAACCAAATGCAAATTTCTCCCTACTATTAGAGGTACAAATATTTTGTATACAAACACTTTTGTTTATCAATAAAAGGTCTATAAATTGCGTTTATGACATTTCTTGATCGAATGCATTTGAACGGAGATATCGTTTATCACTGAAATGAAATGCATTAAAACATTTTGTTTATTTAATTTTGTAGGAGTATTAAGAAGTCATGTGGTGTACACATTACATTTTTTTAAAGTCCTAGTACAAAGTGAAGTAGGTACTTAATAACGAGAAATTGTTGTTTTAAATTTCGACGTAATGTGCCGTTATGGTCCTCCCTTACTCCATTTGGACTAGTTTCAGCGTATGTACGCATGTATTTACATAGCTTACGTAACTAAAAACAGTCTGTCACGTAGATTTTTCGTAAACTAAGCAGATTTCTTGTGTGCTGGTATGACACGCCAAACTGATAAGTAGAAAGGGTGGGGGGGGGCTTGCTGAAGGCAGAAAACTAGAAAGTACAAATAACTCGCTTAATACTTGAGTCACGAAAAAGTGCATATAATAACAATTATAGAGAATCGATAGTTTAATACGATTGGTTCTGAAGCGATTGGTTCGAATATTTACGATTCGACTTTTAATAAAGAACATGTTTTGAATTTTACAATTCCCCCCTTTAAACACCCATTATTCCATGTCCAATTCCGGCCACTAACACATATAAGTATGTTCATTACTGTTGACTTAAATGATTAAATATTAAATTCGTTATAGATCAAATAAACATTTTCGAAACAAGAACAAAAAATCTTGATCGATGACGTCATTACAACGAATTTGCAAGTAGCTCATATAATAAAGGTCTTTTGAAAACAATATTTGGTATTTAAACTTCGAGGGTTTCGAATTTAATAGAGTATTGCTAATTTAAATTGTGTAGAGAGGGGGGGGGTTTGCTGAAGGCTGAAAACAAAAAAAATCCAAAAATATCGGTTAATATTCATGATAGAGAATAAGTATATAACAATATTTATAGTAAATTTAATTTGCAGTAAGATTGATTTTACACAATCTTTCGATCCAACTTATAGTAAGGAGACATAATTACGGAGATATTTCGAGTTTTCGAAATTCCGCCCTCTAGGGAGGTCCTCTCACTGGCCTGATTTCAGACATTAACGATCTTAACCATTAGCTTTGCATGGGACGTTTATATATTGAGTTTTGTAACGATCAAACAAAAATTGCGACCACTAGAGCGTTAACAGGCAAATATACGAGTATATATTTGAACGGACCTCATTTTTTTCGTCACCTACTTGGTAGCATCGATGGACATTTGAGGAAATTTTTCGAAAATCGCGTCATGAGAACAACCTGAACCGCTGATTTCCCTGAAGGGCTAAACGCAAAAACGACAAGTATTTGAATTTTGAAATTTTTGTGTACATTCAGTTATTCACTATAAATGTTAAATTTCATGACACTCGGACCTTTCCTATTGGGGCTCAGGTTAGCCATGTAAGTTAAATCGTTGACCTTAATCTCACATGGTAAACCTAGAGTGGCGTGTTTGATTCACGCCTAGGCAAAGGAAATTTATTAATGACCGAATTCATTGAATAACAGCCTAAGTCCCACCCTGGTTAGAAAAGGGTGGGACCTGTAGATAACCCGTCACAATTAGCCTTAGTTGCAAAAAGTGGACGTTAATAAATAATAATAATAATAATTTTGAAATTAAAATGAAATAATAATACATAAAGCGCTGCAAAATATTTTTTATATTAAATTTAACAGAAATATAAAGAAATGATGTGGTGCGCACATCAGATTTTTTTAGCAGATTTCCCTTAGGGGAAATCAGCTATTGAGGTATATATATATATATATATATATATATATATATATATATATATATATATATATATATATATATTTTTGTCTGTTAACACTCTAGTGGTCGCAATTCTTGTTTAATCGACATCAAACTCGGTATTTAAACGTTTAATCTGAAAAGGAAGATCAAGTTCGTTAACGGCTGAAATCGGACCAGTGGGAGGGGGGGTTTAGAGGGGGGATTTTCGAAATATCTCCTTTACTATACGTCGGTACGAAAAAATGGTATACAACCAATCTTATTGCAAATTAAATTTACTATAAATATTGTTATATACATTTATTCTCTATCTTGAATATTAACCGAGATATTTGCATTTTTATTAAGTATAACGGACGAGCTATGGTTCCCACCGAATGCTAGTTCGGCCGTTTCCGTAACTGATTGGCGTATACTCGGAGATTTCTCTATTGTCTAACTTTACGTGGGAAATCTGCTTAGTTTACGCAGCCCCTGTGTGACGGACTTTTTAAAAGTTAGAAGTGCGTAAATAGGAGAATTGTGTGGCTATGGCGTTTTTTGTTTTGATATAATAAGCTGGGCTTTTCCAGGTTGAGGTTATAAATCAGGCTCGAAGGTCCATGATAACAAGAATTACATAGCACCTTGACTGCAGTTGATTTAGAGCTTTCACCGACGAGTAATTAATTGCCTTTTTAAGCATTCATAGTATGTTTGGGAGTAATCCTTGCTGGCGGTAGGGCGTCCTCTCCTCAGGGAAGGGAGGCCGTGATAAAAAGTTGACAGAGCCCGTATCAGCCAAGAGGATTGGAGCCCTAAACTCCCCAGCCCTCATAGAGCCGCTTGTTTATAAATGCCCCGAGATAAATATAATTTATTGGATATCGGAATAGTGATAGCGGCCTAGGTCTCCTCTTATCTACAGGTAGATTTAACAGGTTAATCGATGGCCTCCTTGAGGAACGGTACATCTACTCCTGCATTCCTACACCACTCTCCACAGTAGGAATCATCTACATTATATATCCATTAATTAGAATACAAAGTCGAGCCGCACTCACTAACGATTTTTTTTTTTTTAAGAAAAGAATTTAGATATTGAGTATTAAACAGCATTTGCAGTCAAATGAACATATTATCTATTTCTATCATCTAATGAAACCTCTTATTAACCAAATGATACCGTTACGATTCTTTATCTTCATTTACCCGAATTGAACAAGTAAAACCTTTTTGGTAACCAAAAATAAAACAAAATTAATATGTTTAAAATAGTACCATGGTTAACATTGCTCCTGTCATGTTAGCTTTGTGCCCAAAGAGATTAGGCGTTCTGGCTCAATAAAAGACGTTTATCTTATATATTATATTTTTTGTGCTTCGCTGCTACATTTCTAAGGATGATTGGGGAAGAACTTGTCTGGTATGAGCCATTAGAATGCTTATCTCTTCATTATCATGGAAGTTACATTTGAAAGTAAGAAAGCGACTGGCTGTTCTAGTAGCAGCTCACATATTGTATTTGAAATTGATTGCACTCACATATTACTGGCACATAGTTATGCTTTCTTTCTTATTTGCTCAGACTCCTTAGTCAATAGAGTAATTTTGGTTGTTCGCTTAACATTTTATAAGTAAAGTTGAGGATTTCAGATAATTTTCAAGTATGAAGGAGAATATAAAAATAGACTCAAGTGGTTTTGTAGTTACTGTTATTTATTCAAAATTCTGCCAAATTCCATTTTGTGCTACTAAGGCTAATTGAGACGTGCTATACACGGGTTACCACTCATGTCATTGTACTCATGACGTGATTTTTGAAAAGTTCCTTAAATATTCACCCTACCTAGGAGATGCCGAAAATGAGGTTCATTATAATATATATATATATATATATATATATATATATTCGTTTGTTACCGCTCTAGCGGTCACAATTTTTGTCTAATCCTATCCAAACTCGACATATAAGCGTTTTGTTTAAAAATATAGATCCAGTTCGTTATTGGTTGAAATCGGACGAGTGGGAGGGGGGGGGGGTAAAGGGGAGGATATTCGAAAATTCGCAATATCTCCGTTACTATACGTCGGATCGAAAACGTGTCTTATTGAAAATTGCATTAACTTTAAATATTGTTTTATACATTTATTATCTATCTTGAATATTTACCGAGATATTTGCATTTTTCAGCCTTTGCCAAACCCCTACTCCTACACATGTCACCATAAACAATACTCTGTTATATAATAGACCACTTTATTGGGAGCTTAAATACCACATATTGTTTTCAAGAGACCTTTATTATACGAGATACTTGCAAATATGTTCTGTTCCCCCGTCTTAATTTTTTTGGATTACTAAAATTTGAGTGATATAATAAAAATTGTTCTGATTCATTATAAATTACAGTCTAGATATATTAATTAGTTTTCAACAATATTAATATGTTATATTCAGGCATATTTCAGTAATTGTTTTTCTTTTCGGCCTAGAATATTTCTATCTATCTATTTAACCCTGAGAGTTTGGCTAATTTGTTTGTTTACAATTCAGACGCTTTCCGTCGATTTCGTTGGGTGGTTATTAAAACTGGCAGAAAGATTTCTCATTACCATTTACATTTATTCTCTTAATATTCAATGTGTTTTTTAAGTGTTACCAGTATATAAATTTATCTATTGTAGAACTTCACCTGGGAAATCTCCTTAGTTTACGCAACCCCTGCGTGATGGACTTTTTTCTTTTCCTAGCCGTATGTTAAAAGTCAACAAATAAACCTCCTTCATGATATCGGCATCACGTTTTCACTTCATTAATCCATAGAGGATAAATGAAGCAACCCCGTTCTAGTGACTATTAAACAATTTTCTGGAGCACATATTTTCAGTTCCTTTACCTTCCACAATGTTGTCTTTAAGAATTTAGTCCACCGACTGAGCGTAGACAGACAGGGTCCAAAATTAATTTAGTGGTGGAAATGCATAAATATGTTTTCCATTGAGTTAGATTTATTCAAATTTCTGTGATTATACTCATTGTTGGAACACATTTTCCCATTTTCATTTAGAACTGTCTGGAATCTCCGGGTATGATGGATTGGTTCCCTGTATTAATGACTTCCCTTTTTGTTTTGTGGTCATTGATCAAACAATGGGTGGTTTAGTTAGAGTTACGTCTGAGTAGGTTTAGAGATTTGCGGTAAGACTAGGAAGGGGGTTGGTTAGAGCATAATCTTTGGTTTACTTTGAGCCACAGGGTTCTTAAAACCCTTTTCCTCTCAATGATGATTTAACTGCAAATAGCATAACTCCCTGAGGCACAGGCTTTTGTACTACTTTTTAGCAGATTTCCCTTAAGGGAAATCAGCTATTGAGGTTGTACTCATGACGGAATTTTCGAAATTTTTCTTCAAATGTCCATCGATCCTACCTAGCAGATGAGGTCCGTCCAAAACTGTATGTATATATATATATATATATATATATATATATATATATATATTTGTCTGTTACCTCTCTAGCGGTCGCAATTTTTGTTTGATCGTTACCTAACTCGGAATTTAATCGTTTTATGTAAAAAGAAAGATCAAGTTCGTTAATGGCTGAAATCGGACCAATGGAAGGGGGGGGAGTTTAGAGGGGAGGATTTTCGAATATTTGAAATATCTCCGTTATTATGCGTCGGATCGAAAAATTGTATAAAACAAATCTAATTGCAAATTAAATTTACTATAAATATTGTTTTATACATTTATTCTGTATCTTGAATATTAACCGAGATATTTGCATTTGTATTCTGCGTGTGGTCGGCTATGTTCGGACTTTCCGCCGAGAGCTCTGGCGGCCGTTTCTGTAACTATTTGTCCCTCGTGAATAGGTTTAGAGGTTTCTTACTACTACAGTTGTTATTAGGCAGATTTATGTATTGTAAAACTTCACGTGGGAAATCTGCTTAGTTTACGCAGCCCCTGCGTGACGGACTTTTTTTTAAAGTCATTTTATCCCATTGGCTCCACTCTGAATTTATGAATTAACTACATTTTAAGAGATTTCCCTTAAATATATATATATCTATATATATATATATATATATATATATATATATATATATATATATAATATGTATATGTATATGTGTGTTGCCGCTCTAGCTGTAGCAATTTACGTTTTATCGTTACCAATCTCGATATATAAGCGTTTCATGTATAAACTAAAGGTTAAAATCGAACCGGGGGGTAGGGGAGTTTAGAGGGAAGGAATTTATAAATATCTCCTTTATTTATCCTTTATTATTATAAGTCAGATCGAAAAATGATATAGAACCAATCTTATTACAAATGTAATAGTCAAAAAAATATTCTTACTTGCATATTTTCTCTATCATTAATATTATCAGAGATATTTAAATTATTGAGTTTTCAGCCTTTAGTAATCCCCAACTCCTACTCAAGTCATATCAACAATAAGCTGTTATATTATGAAACACTATATTATAAGCTTAATGCGAAACATTGTTTTGAAGAGACTTGAAGATAAATGGAAATTCGTGGTTATGCCATTAATTATGATTTTTCGTTTTTGTTTCGAAAATGTTTAATTGATCTATACGATACTCTATATTTAACCGTTTCATTTAAGACTGAGGGTAATATATGTTATTGGCTGAAGTCGGAATAGGGGGGCTTATTATAAGTTAGAGTATATATATATATATATATATATATATAAGTTTAGAGGGAGAATTTGAAAATTCAAAATATTTTCGTTATTATGAGCCAGGTAGGTAAAAGTTATAGTACCAGTCTTGTTAAACAATTCATGGTCTACAATTGTTGTACTAAGCATTTTGTCGTAACTGAAGTATTACGCGAGTTATTCCTAATTTCTTGTTCTCTGCCGTCAGTACCCCTCACCCTTCTAATAATCGGGTTTTACAAATAAATAGAGAATATGTGGTTTGTTTGAGACCACAAGTGTGTTATCCCAGCATGAGGGAACTACGCTTAGTTTACGCATCCCCTGCGTGATGTACTTGTTTAGATAGGAAGGGGGGTGGGGCTGGAGTCCTGAACTATTATTGATACTATATGATCACACATAAATATTAATTGTCTTAATATGACAGGGAAAATATTAATTTTTATATACAATTGAAATTTATCAAATCCTTATTTATGTTTTTGATTTTCTCATAGGCTATCATACATTTAATAAAATTCTCTGAGATTAACACTCTCAAGGGAAATAATCAATTGCCATTGTAACCGTTGCGCAATAATTGAAGCTTCTTCAAATGCCTTTTAATTTCACGTAGTAGATTGACATTGAAAGAAAAGTTAAAACATCATACGTTGAAAAAAAAATTAGTTAAAAAGAATATATATATTTAAATAGAAAAAAAGTAGTGAAAAAAAGAATATATATATATATATATTAATTTTTTTTAAATAGAAAAAAGGAAAGATATATTTTTAATTTAAAAAAAATAGAAAAAAAAAGAAAAATATATATTAAAATTTTAAAAAAAAGTAGTGAAAAAAAAGAAAAATAGATATTTAAGTTTTAAAAAAAGTAGTGAAAAAAAAAGAAAAAAATATATAAATAAATTTAATAAAATAGTGAAGAAAAAGAAAAATATATATTTTAATTTTTTAAAAATAAGTAGTGAAAAAAAAGAAAAATATATATTTAAATTTAAAAAATAGTAGTGAAAAAAAAGATAAATATATATTTTAATTTTTTAAAAATATGTAGTTAAAAAAAAAGGCAAATATATATTTTAATTTTTAAAAAAGTAGTAAATTATTTTAAAAAAAAAAAAAATTTTTTTTTTTAAAAAGTAGAAAATAGTTATTTTTCAAGTGACGAAATTTTAAAAAAATTTCCCATAAAAAATAAAATAAAAAAGTAATGTATATTTTTAAATTACAACTCGAATGAAACGTTTACCCACACGAGCGAAGCGAGTGTGGTCATTTCACGAGAGTTGTAAATTCTACTTTCGTCACGTGTGTAATATTAAATTTTTTCTGTAATCGTGTAATACATGATCAAATCTAACCAGAATATGAAGAAAATTAGGATGTTGTGAAGATTATGGTAGGTTGTTGGTAGGTTATAAGCATGGTTGTGAAAGGTTACAAGCATAGTTATAAAACAACTAGTGATGATTGTGAAGTAGTGCAGTTATAAACAAGTGGAGGTTATAAACAAGGAAGGTAATTATTATTATATTTAAATTTTAAAATATATTGATTATTTCCACCAATAATTCATTCACATTTCAATTTATTTTGTTAAAATAAATTCTTACAATGTTAAGAAACATTTAAAAGCATTTAATTTCCAACTTCAAATTATTTTTTAATTTATACTTATACAAGGAATTATTTCTTTATTGCAAAATGTTTCACTTTTTGTCACTCATTTCAGTTTAGTAATGTTACCATTATTCAACGATTACAGAAAAAAAATATATATACATTTAAATTTTAAAAAAAGTAGTGAATAAAATGAAAAATATATAAATAAATTTAATAAAATAGTGAAGAAAAAATGAAAATATATATATTCATTTTAAAAAAAGTTGTAAAAACAAAGAAAAATGTGTATTTAAATTTAGCAAAAAAAAATGAAAAAAAATGAAAAATATATACTTTAATTTTAAAAAATAAGTAGTGGAAATAATATATATATATTTTAATTTTTTTTTAAAATAAGTAGTGAAGAAAAAGAAAAATATATATTTCAATTTTTAAAAAACAAGTAGGGTGTTCTAAAAATAGGATGGAATTTTACCTGTCATTGTTAATAAAAATTCTCATTACGGAACATCCTAAGTAGAGGTTAACAACTAAAACCACTTTGATCGTTACCATTACGAAAAAAACAACAATTTCAATTACTAGAATGGCACTCTTTCTTTCTAAAACCCGTCTTGAGTACAACCCAGTAGCTGCTTTCCATTAATGGAAATCGGCTAAAGTTATAGTAGATATTAACTTAATCGCTTATAGAAAAAAAAATGTTTGTTTATAGGAAATATCACAGAAATGTTCTCATGTCAATTTTGACCAGCAGTGTCTACGAGAGGCACGGAATTTGAGCGTTTGAGATTTTTTATTTTATATTCTTGTGATTTGGGTCAGTGTTGCTCAATTGATTTGCGAAAGCAGATGATAACGGGCGATGAGTATGCACTCACATTGATGTCCCCATCGAATCGACAGCAATAAACACATCAAAAGTGAAATAGACAAACTAACTAGTTTGCATCTATCATCTGTAATACGGCGTAGAAACCACAGACGGTGAAACCCGGTAATGATATGCATGTATTATGTCCACAATTATTAAACGTACCAAAAAAGCTAAAAAGTACAGTTAATACTTTATATGTATATATATATATATATATATATATATATATATATGTATATACATATATGGCACATTGTTATAAGAGTGTAACACATAGTGTTTGTGTTAATTCTAGTTACCAAGACTAAAGATACTTAATAACTGTTGTATCTGTAAGTGTAAACTACCCACGCCTGTTATAGTGTATATCTATATAGGTTACACTTAGTACTCCTAATGTAAACAAAGATACAACAGGAATGTACAATAGTTTTTAAGTATAATTAGTATTGGTAAGTAGAACACAAACACTATCTATCACACTCTAATAACAATGTACAATATATATATATATATATATATATATATATATATATATATATATATATATATATACATACTATAACAGGGTACTGGCGGAGCAAAGGAATAGATAACGCGCCGAATGCTTCAACTGCGGTATGGTCGGCCATTTTCAGCGCAACTGTAAAGCACCAAAGAAAGGATTGAGATCTTTTACACCATGGTGGAACCACCATCGTGCGAGTAACGTCCAAATCTCAAGGAGTGACATAGAAGACATATCAAACAAGTACTGGAGGGGCAAATGAATAGATCGCGCGCCAAATGCTTCAACTGCGGTGAGGTTGGCCACTTTCAGCGTAATTGTAAAGCGCCAAGGAAAATGTCGAGATCTATTTCTCCATGGAGGACAACAAATGGGCGACTGACGTCGAAATCTCAAGAGCCAATGTAAAACTAGAACGAGCTTGCACTGAGGGGCAAGAACTAGCTCCTAAAACCGATGGCTCTACAATCTCTATTTCCATTATAAGACAGAAGAACAGCAACCTTACTGCTTGTGGGCACATCAACGGGAGGAAACAGGTCCTCACCATGGACACGGGAGCGAATCACTCCATCATTCGGCCCGATTTGGTAAAAGGGGCAGTGGAACCGTTGGAGAACGTACGACTGCGAACTGCTACAGGGGAGTCAGCCACAGTCTACGGAAGAGCCAAGATGAGAGTGACTATCGCCAACATCAGCACTGAACATGGCTTTGTTGTTGCTGACATAATGGATGAAGTGATCATCGGTGTAGACTTCATGATAGCCCACGGTATTGCCCTGCAAATGGGTAAGCAAATTAGGATCTGGCGAACACAGAAATACCTTTGGATGTCGGACATGAGAGCAAGACCACCAGGGATCTACGTACCGACGGAGCCCAGAAATTGTTACCTCGAGCAGAAGCATGTTCTATTGTCCATAGGAAAGGGAGAAAACACGATGACGCTCTAGCCCTCTCAAGGCGGCCATGCAACGTGGAGTACAAGGATTGTGCAAAAGCCGAGGAAGAGGAGTGCATCGTTAGCTCAGGAGGAGCCAGGTAGACGGCGCAGAAGGGCGACCCTATGCTGGCTAAGAAGGACAATGGAAGGTCGACCCGTCATGAAATATTGGACCGCATTAAAATGACCTGCAACCAGATGAATGTCGTGTATAATCGAGCAGCAAAAACGGAGGGATTCACTGAAGGACAAATGGTTCTACTATTTAACCCCCAACGCAAGAAAGGACTATCGCCTAAATTGCAGACGCACTGAGAGGGACCTTACAAGGTGATCAAGAGATTAAACGACGTGGTCTACAGGATTCAGAGATACCACAATCTGAGGTCTAAAACGAAAGTGGTACACCTAGAGCGACTAGCCAAGTATGGCAACGGCGATATTGAGCCTATTCTGGACGAAAAGGCTTAAGTGGGCAGCAGTGTTGCGAAAATTAATACGTGAAAGATTGCCTGAAGGAGAGGGAGCCGTGCGTTTGATCTAATTAGGGCCGATCTATTTAGGGCGGCCCGCAGAATCTAATTCTAGCTGCCCATCTTCCAGGAACTTCTGGACCTTTCTCGAACTGGCCCCTTCTAAGCCTAGGCCCTTCTACAGGTATATATAAGGGACTCTCACAGTACCCCACAGTTCAGTTGACGCTCGACGGTCTTCGAGGGATGTTCAGCGCTACAGTGCGACAGTGCAGTGCGGTAAAGTGTTGTGCCGTGAAGTAAAGAACAGTGACCGTGAGTGAATTATTGGACTGTGTAACCTGAAGAACAGTGACACTATCAGTGTAATTCTGTGAGTAGTAATAATTAACCAAGAGTATTGTGCATTGTGAAATAAATCGTGGAGTGATAAACTGTGAAACTTGTGTGTGTTTAATTTTGCAATCCAAAAGAACTCTTATTAACAACTTTTATTACTGGTTTTGTAATAAAAACGTAACAATATATATATATATATATATATATATATATATATATATATATGAAGTAGTACATGTACTTTTTAGCCCTGAAGAAGAGAAAATAAATATTCTCGAAATATTGGAATGAACTAAAATGTTTTCAACAAACTCCAAAAAACTATAACACCATATATATATATATATATATATATATATATATATATATATATATATATATATATGTGTGTGTGTGTGTGTGTGTAATAATTACATATTTATGTTTACATCGATCTAATGAGTTTAATATAGATAGTTTTTGTATCTCTTATCATTGTATTCAGATATAGATATAATAGGGTGTTTTACTTTTTCGGGATCATACTCATATATAGTTACTCGACATAAAATCCTATATTTTCATTCATTTATAACTAATAATTGGGGAACAATAAATTGTTCCATGATATTATTTTTTATTTTCAATTTAAAAAAGACAATAAGGGAAGCTCAGATGCTCACTTTTATAACCAAACATGGAGGAGAGGAGAGCTGAGTAGAAGGGGACCTGAATTCATTTCACCCCTATACTATTTCAGGCAGGGAGGAGATAAATTTTCAATGCTCCACTCTTTATTTTTGATGTTCTGATTGAATGAGGGGGAGAGGGTTTAAGTCGGAAATAGGGGACAAAGAGAAATGAGAGAGGGACAAAGAGTCAGGGAGCCAGAGGGAGAGGGGGTCATTAGATTTAGAGGTGGGGGGAGGGGGTTGGGGGGTAAGGAGATAATTGTGAGGGCCCTATATTGGTCGGCTCTGTTTGATCCGGATATTAAAGAGGGCACCGCTTTGGTTCCCTTCAATTTCGGTACCCGGTTCCAGTTACAATCTACCCCCATATACTCCCTTTATCCTAGTACTCCACCTTCCCTCACTCAGAAATGGGGAGGGAGCTCTAGCCAATCTACCTACAACGGTAAATTCAGAAAATTGTTTTTGCCACAATTTAGTTCGTCAATTAATAGAATATGTAGGGAGTTTTAAACCGTTTTATTTTTCAAAAGTCTCAATAATTATTTATAGTGGGGATGCCTTTGTTCGTTATTTTTGCTGATTAAATTTTTTTTTTTTTTTTTCATAATTACTCGTGATAATTATGTGAGATGCATCAAATACCATTAAAAAAGTACGCCATACAGGGGCTGCTTATACTAAGCAGATTTCCTACGTGAAGTTTTAGAATAGAGGAATTTCACGAGAGCCGAGGAGTTACTGAAACGGCCGAACTAGCTAGCCGGAAACTGAGTACTACAACCGAAGTTAGCCGATCTCATCATGTCCGTTACGCTCAATAAAATGCAAATATCTTGGTTAATATTCAAGATGGAGAATAAATGTATATAACAATATTTATAGTAAATTTGATTTCTAATTTTTAATAAGATTGATTCTATACAATTTTTCGATCCGACGTATAGTAACGGAGATATTTCGAAGTTTCGAAAATCCACTCTAACCCTCCCCCCCTCCCACTGGTCCGATATCAGCCATTAACGAACTTGATCTTTATTTTTACATAAAACGTTTAAATATCGAGTTTGGTAACGATCCAGCAAAAATTGCGACCGATAGAGCGTTAACAGACAAATATATATATATATATATATATATATATAGTAATATATAATATAATATATGTTATATATATATATATATATATGCATGTATCTCTCAAAGTAATAGTTCAATGAAAACCACATTTGGTATTTAACCGTGGAATGAAGTGGTTCATGTTCTAACAGCTTATAGTTAATAAGACTGGAGGCTGAAAACCAAAAAAATCCAAATATCCTGGTTAATATTCATGATAGAGAAAACAAGTATAAGAGGGGGGGGGTTACTCACAAGCACACACACACTCTAACACACTATTCTTCTTAACTTTTCTAAATGCTATTTTGAGACAAGAAGAGTGATTCTGAGCAGAATAAAAATGGAAACTATGCATATGGCAGGTAGTTGTCATGGATGACACCTACTTGTCAAATTTGTCCTGGGTCACAGCCTTGTCGTTCAAAGGTTAACTCCAAATGAGTGGTCGGTGAGAAAACGGGCAAGGAGGATAAGAACTGAATACCTGGTGGATATTTTTATAGGGTTTGCATAGGGGGGCTGCATAGGAGTGAAGTGGGTTTGGGACGTCACAGGAGGTGCTTGGAGGGAAGTATCTGTACTTTGAGGAAAATAGAGAAGAGACTGAAGCTATGTGTGAAATTGCAAATGTCGGGGTAGGAAGTGTAGAGCTGTTTATTGAATATGCAGCCTTATGTAAATAGAGCCGAGGGCTGGAGCATGGTTTTCTCATTCAGCCATCCCATAGTCCAAGCTCCAATCATCCCCTTCTCTCTCTTGCCTCCACAAAACCAACTACATGTATATTTTGCTAACGTTTCCTAGCCCATTGGAGTGGAAACGTCCCTACTAGCAGCTATACATCCATGTAAAAAGTATGTTTCGTTATCAATCCGCTTACGACTAGACTCATCTATTGAACTACTTGTTTATTGTGTCATCGGTGAAACAGTGCATACAAACGTGAAAATAACTTGTCCCGGGGAATCGTTTATTGGCACAATCAATTATGCCTTACATATAGTTGAGTAAATTTGCCAATTTTGACTTAAAATGGATGCCAGATGCGAGGCAGTTGTCAATATTGCATTTTTTTGTTGTTGTTTTTTCTAGCCTTTACCTTGTGCCCTCAGTCCATCCACCAGACTTCTGTTCATTTATACGGCTCCAGGTGGTTATAATAGACCATTACAAATTGTCACTTCCATCAAAATATGGGATGGACTCTTCAGAAACTTTTTCAAAAACCACACCCACGTCCCTTCATTGAGTATTCTAGAAATTGAGTCGAAAGGGAATTGGCGAATGTACGCCAAGTAGACCACGACTTAAACTAAACAGATTTCCCACGAGATATACAAATAAAAAGTCCGTCACGCAGGGGCTGCGTAAACTAAGCAGATTTCCCACGTGAAGTTTTACAATAGAGAAATCTGCCTAATAACAACTGTAGTAGTAAGAAACCTCTAAACCTAAAACATTATTTAGGGCTTAATAACCCAGTAGTTTCTAGCCCCAAAAAACAGTTAACCTAACCTCTAAACCTATTCACGAGGGACGAATAGTTATGGAAACGGCCACCAGAGCTCTCGGCGGAAAGTCCGAACATAGCCTACTGGTGACCACACGCAGAATACAAATGCAAATATCTCGGTTAATATTCAATATAGAGAAAAAATGTATATAACAGTATTTATAGTAAATTTAATTTGCAATAAGATGATTCTGTACAATTTTTCGGTCCAACGTATTGTAACGGAGATACTTCGACTTTTCGAAAATTCTCTCCTATAACCCCCCCCCTCCCACTGGTCCGATTTCAGCCGTTAACGAACTTGATCTTTCTTTTTATATAAAACGACTAAATATCGAGTTTGGTAACGTTCTAACAAAAACGCGACCGCTGGAGCGGTAACAGACTAATATATAGATAGATAGATAGATAGATAGATATTTATATATATATATATATATATATATATATAATTATATATATATACATATATATATATATATATAATATTATATATATATATATATATATATATATCTATATATATACAGTTTTGAACGGACCTCATTTTCGTCATCTCCTGGGTAGGATCGATGAACATTTGAAGAAAAATTCCGTCATGAGTACAACCTCAATAGCTGATTTCCCTTAAGGGAAATCTGCTAAAAATGATAATATCATACAAATGCCGTCATCTTTCAATTTATTTTCTATTCCAATCTGAATAGTAGCTCTATGTAGAACATCCTTGAAATTAAAACTGTGCAGTGATGTAGTTGATTTATGTAAAAGTGGGGGTGCGATTAGTCCTCGGTAGTATTTCAAATAATTCACAATTATAGTATTACCAAGTGAGATTATCATCTACGCTATAACTCAAGGGGCCAACGTGAGTCCCAAGATAGATTATATATAGCATTTTTCTGTGTATCCCATAATAATGGTGTTTGAGTTCCAATGTATCATAACGTCTCTAAACCTCCACTTTTATTTGTCTGATTTGTGACTTTGATGAGCTTGGAATTTAGTTTAACATGAAACTTGTCTGTTGCCGCTCTAGCAGTTGAAATTGTTGTTTGATCGTTACGAAATTCGATATACAAGTGTTACATGCAACACTAAAAGTCAAGTTTGTTAATGGCTTACATCGGACAGGTGGGGGGGGGGAACTTACAGGGGGGGGGGAATTTAATCTCCGTTATTATAAGTCAGATCAAAAAATTGTAAATAACCAATGTTATTGTAAATTTAATCTGCTATAAATTTTGTTATACGCCGTGTTTCTTCTACTTGAATAGTAATCGAGATATTTGCATTTCAGCCTTCAGTAAACACCCACTCCTACTAATGTCACATTAACAATAAGTTGTTATGCCCTGAAACGCTTTATTCTAAGGATAAATACCAAATATTTGTTTGCAAGAGACCTTTATTACGCTACACACAAGATATGTGCATACATGCAAATTCGTTGTGTGATGATGTCATTTATTCAGATTTTACGTTTTAGTCTCGAAAATGTTTATTTGATACCATACTCGATATTAACCCTCCGTCGGGCGCGTGATCTCTCAGATACACAGTTTCTAGAAAAATATTTGCCACTTCCCTAGCAGAGAGTGGTGGTGTAGTGCTTCGAGTTATGCTCTTTATAGGACTCCCCCTCAAGTTATGTTGAGTCACTGTGTTTAACGGAGTCGTGTGTTTCACCTGTCATTAAATTTTATCCCCTAGATACCACGCGCCCGATCTCGTAAGTTTTTTTGAAATCTTTATTTCATAAATATGTTCATCAATTAAGTTTCTCTTTATTAAATGGAATCATATAAACCTATTATTCTATTATTTTGCTCATACATGAGCTTTCAGAAGAACTTGTACAAGGATATATTGTACGATGCATTGACAATAGTAGACGTTTGCCAACCGAACTAAGGACGAAACTTCAAGACTACAGAGACTCATAAGAGTAGACTAACTCATTGGACCATACATTGAACTCAAGTACAGAACAGCATAAAAAAAGTCCCTCCACTACAACGAACGAAAGAAAATGATGTGAACCAAGCAAAACTGAAAATAAATGTAGGTGTACTAATTACTGTTGAGAGATTTACAAAAACAAAGTTTGTTTACAACATAGTTCCATGCTTTGTCCTAATTGTAATGCAGCTCTGCAAAAGAAATAACAATTAAACTGGTATTTTTAAAATTGTTTGATGATTTTCATTAAGTCTTATCTAAAAGTGATTTCGTGCTACTTATTTTTGATTGAAGTTATATTTAGATATTTTGTTTATATTGTTCACAAACTGAAATGAAATATGTATAATAAAGGCATGTGCATTTAAACAATTCCTTTTGATATTTGTGTTTTTAATTATATTTTAAAAATTATCGTCCACCGTTTCTTTATATTATAATACTTGACAATTTTAAAAATTATTTACTTCTTTCAAACAAATACTTCCTATGTTATGGTTTCTAATCACACGCTGAACATTTTAGTGCAAAATATATATTAAAAAACTGTATTTCCGTAAAAACGGTTGAGGATGATCTGTGAGATACACGCGCCCGATGGCGGAATATTCTTGACGCGCCCGACCAAGGGTTAAACTGTTTAATTCAAAACGGGAAATAACATTAGTTATTGGCTGAAATCGTGCCTAAATTGGGGGGGGGGTAGGCTATTAGGTAATTCAAAATATCTCCGTTATTGATTCGAATCGAAAAATGCTGTAAAACCAATCTTGTTACAATTTATGCTCTACAATTGTTGTTCGATACATTCTTCCTAACTGAAATATTAAGCGAGTTAATCGTACGTTCTCATTTGCAGCCTTTAGTAACCCTTTATAAGTAGAGAATATTTGTTGAAATGAGATCAGTATTATGTCACTTCACATGGGAAATCTGCTTAGACGGAATTTTGAATTCTTGGCTTTGTTAGGTTTAGTGGAAAAAACTCATTGTAGGTATGATTTGGAGCCTCTTATCTATAAAAACATTTTCATTCAGGATAAAATTTCTTGCTAGGATCTCATGCCACCAGTAATTAGTTTTCATACAAATTCACCTGGTCCTATCATGGCACACAAGCCCTCTGACGTACCTAATCCAGAGGGTGAGTAAGACTGGCAAATATTAATTTACATATAATCATGACGATTTGAAAACTAAATAGATTTCCCACGTGAAGTTTTACAATAGATAAATCTACATACTGGTAACACTTAACACCTTAGTGAATATTAAGTGAATAAAGACAAACGGTAATGAGAAATTTTTTAGTCAATTTTAGTAACCTCCCAAGCGTCTGAATTGTAAACAAACAGTCTGCCAACTTATCAAAGCTCAATATATAGATAGATAGAAATATTCATCACCGGAAAGAAAAATATTTACTGAAATATATAAAGTATTAATTTTATTGGAAAATATTTAATATATCTAGAACAAATTAATAATGGATAAGAATAATTATTATCTCAATCATTCAAATTTTAGTAATCCAAAAACTTAAGACGTGGAGGGGGAATCAACAGAACATATTTGCATGGATCTCGTATAATAAAGGTCTCTTGAAAACAATATTTGGTATTTAAACTTCGAATGATGTGGTTTATTACATAACCGAGTATTGTTTATGTAACATGAGTAGAAGTGGGGGTCTGCTGAAGGCTGAAAACTGAAAAATGCTAATATCTCGGTACATATTCAAGATAGAGAATAAATGTATATAACAATATTTATAGTAAATGCAATTTCCAATAAGATTGGTTAATATTAATGATTAAAAAGATATGTATAGAACAACATTTATATGTCATCCACATATAAGATTCGTTCTAAACAATTTAGTATGCTTTGGAAATTATAAATAAAAGCGTAAACACCACAGTAGAATTGGATCAGAGAGGTTTATGGCGTTTTGATTGTAGCTACAAAGAGAATGTTAGAAAAGAGGAAAGAAATCGTATTGTTAGTATCCAGGATATTTTTTCCTGTGGAAGGGGGCTTTGGCATTGACTCCCATACATTGGCAGCTGTGGCTTCTTCATATTTGATGGCTTATTCTTTATGCAGTTGTCCCAATTCAACGAGGATCCCTTCCGTTTTTCCCAGATTGCTTCATTAATACACCCCTCTTTCCTTTCTTCCGTAGCATATATTTTCTCATATTTCGGGAATTTCGTGAATTGGGTTCCCTAGTGGTATTTTTAAATTTAATGGAATTATTCCAAAAAAAAAATCTTTGCATGGCTTTTAATATTTGGTAATCACATTCTTGTTCAAACATAAAAACGTCCGTCACGCACGGGGCTGCGTAAACTAAGCAGATTTCCCTCGTGAAGTTTTGCAATAGATAAATCTACATACTGATAACACTTAAGACCACCGTGGACACCGACGGAAAGCGTCTGATTTGTAGACAAACACATCTGCCAACTTCTCAGAACTGAATAGGTAGAAAGAAATATTCCTCACCCGGAAGAAAAACAATCGCTTAAATATATTTCAATATAATATATTCATTTTATTGAAAACTATTTATTGTATATCCAGTACTATAATTTATAATGAATCAGAATAATTTTTATCTCAATCACTCAAATTTTACTAGTCCAAGAACTTAAGACGGGCGAGGGGATCAACAGAACATATTTGCATGTATCTCATATAATAAAGGGCTCTTGGAAACAACATATTATATTTAATGTTCAAATAAAGCGTTTTATTATATATCAGATTATTGTTTTTGTGAAATGAGTAGAAGTGGGGGTTTGCTGAAGGCTGAAAACTGGAAAACGCTAACATCTCGGTTAATATTAAAGAGAGAGAAGAAATAAATATTTCTAGTACATTTAATTCACAATTAGATTGGTACTATACTATTTTTGGATCAGATGTATAATAACGAAGATATTTCGAATTTTCATAATTCTCCCCCTCTAAATCCCCTCTCCATGTTCCGATTTTAGTCGTTAACAAACTTAATCTTTAGTTTTGCGTAAACCCTTATACGTATATCGAGTTTGGTAACGATAAAAAATATATGTGAAATTTTGATGACATACAATTTTCGTCATTTCCTTGGTCGGATCAATGGACATTTGAATATTTTTTCGGCAATCGCGTCATTAGTACGACCTTGATAGCTGATTTCCCCGAAGGAAAATCTGCTAATAAAGAATGTTGCTCATGCATGATTCATTTGATATATGGTATTTGAAAATGACTGTAAAAGATTTTAGTTCTTTTTTTTTTCCTCTCAACATATTTTTAACATTTTCCTATCTACCGAGGAGATAACGTAAATATGGTCCTTTCAAATTTATCTAATTTTTGCCATGACTAGAAGGAACCATGTTTTCCTTTTTATGATTTATATTTTTATTTTATATTCTTATATTTCTCTTGCTCAGATAAAACACGTGGTGTAAGCAAAGTATTTCACTATTTTATAAAAAAAAAGTCCGTCACGCAGGGGCTGCGTAAACTAAGCAGATTTCCCACGTGAAGTTTAACAATAGAGAAATTTCACAATAGAGAGTTGAATAGTTACGGGAACGGCCCGAACTAGTTCTTGACGGAAACTCACGACTAGACCCGAAGTTAGCCGATCTCATCTCAGAAGCTGAAAACAGAAAAATGCAAATATCTCGATTAATATTCAAGATACAGAATAAATGTATATAACATTATTTATAGTAAATTTAATTTGCAATAAGATTAGATTCTATATAATTTTTCGATCCGACGTATAGTAACGGAGATATTTCGAATTTTCGAAAATCCTACCCTCTAAACCCCCCTCTCACTGGTCCGATTTCAGCCATTAACGAACTTGATCTTTATTTTTACATAAAACGTTTAAATATCGAGTTTGGTAACGATCAAACAAAAATTGCGACCGCTAGAGCGTTAACAGACACACACACATATATATATATATATATATATATATATATATATATATATATATATATATATATATATATATATATATATATATATAATTTTGAACGGACCTCATTTTCGTCATCTCCTGGGTAGGATCGGTGGACATTTGAAGAAATTTTTCGAAACTCGCGTCATGAGTACGACCTCAATAGCTGATTTCTCTTCAGGGAAATCTGCAAAAAAATTGAAAAAAAAAAATGTGCTTAATCTTGCAACAAGAAGTCAAGATCAAATTTTGCAAGTTTGAAGGAAATGTGCCATGACTGCATATACTATTTACCTTCATTTTGTCTTTAGGAGGGGGTCTTTAATATTATTGGAAGTTATCACTCATTAAGGGTGAGTCCCAATCATAAATGAATCATTTTTTTATCTAAATCTACTCATGAATTTTATTATATGTCCTAACATGTGTTTAGATATATTCTGCATGTATCCTTCTAAAGTATAAACAGCAAGAGCAATGGATAATGCTGTAAGATTTTATCTCAAATGAAATCAAATTCAGTTATCACCAGAATATGCCTCGTACAGTGTGAGCCTATTATGTAAGTCAATGCCCGAATCTTAGATTGATAAGTAGTTCTCTTAAAAGCCTGATTATAAATTACCTCACTTTCCAACGAATACAACTCTAGGTTTGAAGGCGAGGCTCAATTCAGAAAATGTGCCCAGGAGCTTTAATATAATAGGCGTTTTGCCGAATTTTTAAAAATATTACATGTTATACGAAATACTAACCACTCGAGCCAACTTTTTTCTACCGTCATGTCTACAATTCATTCGCCTTACCTGAAACAAAAATATGCCAAAACATTAAGTCAAGAGCTTCAATTTATGAGCAACAATATACATATAAAACAAAGATAATATCAACAGTTCATTAATAAAATTCATGAATACAGAAATGTTTGACCATAACACGAAGAAACTTGTTATCACAATCAATACTATTTTTATTTAGGCTTGGTACTGTTCAGCGAAGTATTATTAGTAATATCAAAGATAAACTAATTCAAATTATGGTTTTAGTGTCGATGGAGATAAGATAAATATGATAATAATGAAAGGATATTATTGTCAAGGGGGATCTTATTGGATGATTCAAAGCGGTTGGTAATGACATTAGTTTTCCTTCCTTGAAAGAAATATGAAAAGTAGTATTATTACAAAAAGAAAAATTGTATTTCAGATATGATACTTCCATTCAAATCGTAAATTGATTTTATTTTTGTGATATGACTATATCTATTATTTCTTTCAAGGAAAGAAATCTAATGTCATTATAAACCTTCTTACATCATCCAATGAAGCTATGGCTTCCACCTTGACAATAATACATCTTATTATCATGTTTACCATATCTCCATCGAGATTAAAATCACAATTTTAATATGTTTTGACCGTGCCTGAATATATATATATATATATATATATATATATATATATATATATACACACACACACGGCTCTCGTATAATTAACCTATTAAAAAACGACTTAGCTTATAATCTTGGAATTTCATATTCCGCAACATTTAAAAAAAAGTCCGTCACGCAGGGGCTGCGTAAACTAAGCAGATTTCCCTCGTGAAGTTTAGTAATAGATAAATATACATACTGCTAACACAACAATACCGTGAATAAATACAAACGGAAATAAGAAATGTTTCAATAACCTGCCGACAGGAAGCGTTAGGTTAGAAATGTAAACAAACGGGTCGGCCCGCCTAACACCGGAAAGAAAAACAATTTCTGAAATATATCAGAATATAACACATTAATTTTATTGAGAACTATTTACTATATCTAGTACTGTAATTAACAATGAGTCAGAATAATTGTTATCTCAATCAATAAAATTTTAGTTGTCCAAAACTTTAAGATGGGGGGGGGGGGGGAGTCACCAGGGCATATTTGCATGTATCTCGTATAATAAAGGTCGCTTGAATACAATTTTTGGTATTTAAACTTCCAATAATGTGATTTATTATGTAGCAGAGTATTGTTTACGTAACATGAGTAGAAGTGGCGGTTTGCTGAAAACTGAAAAATGCAAATATCTCGGTTAATATTCAAGATAGAGAATAAACGTATCTAAGACTATTTATAGTAAATTTAATTTGCAATAAGATTGGTTATATACACTTTTTCGATCTAATGCATAATAACACAGATATTTGGAATTTTCGAAAATCCCCCCTCTAAACCCCCTCTCCCTCTGGTCCGATTTCAGTCATTAACGAGCTTGATCTTTATTTATGCATAAAACGTTTAAATATCGAGTTTGGTAATGATCAAACGAAAATTGCTACCGCTAGAGCGTTAATTTTGAAAGGACCTCATTTTCGTCATCTCCTGGGTAGGATTGTTGGACATTTGAAGAAAATTTTCGAAACTCACGTCATGAGTACGACCTCAATAGCAGGGAAATCTGCTAAAAATGAGTAAAACTCGGTAAAAAAATAACTAAAACATATGCAGTTTTCTTACCAACTAAATACTATAATATTATCTAGGATGTATTAAAGGTCACAAGAGGATATAGCCGACATCTCCGTTCTTATGCATAAGATCGAATAATATTATAGAACATGTAGGTATTTCTCCGCAAATCGAAAATGGTAATTTACAAATCTTGCGGTATTGTTCGGTAAACTTAAGGAAATATGAAATTTTGTATTTCCGCCCAACCCCCCCCCCCCCCTCCTCTCCCTTAACCCATATTGATAGTAAACGAATCAACAACATTCGTAAGAAAAAAAACACGTTAATATTCCCGGTATTAAACATAATGGACGTTTCATTAAAAGTTTGCAAAAAGCGAAATTTTTCACATACATACATAAACGAACGTGCGCGCGCACACACCCATAAGCATATATACTAATTTTCACGAATTTTGACTTTTCATCAAAAGACATTAAAATAAAAAGTCTTTATCTTTTCCTGGGTCTCGTCAATATTTCACCTACTGTAAAGCCTATTCTTGAAAGTCAAATTCATTAAAAAGTAAATATATATATATATATATATATATATATATATATATATATATATATATGTGTGTGTGTGTGTGTGTGTGTGTGTGTGTGTGTGTGTGTGTGTGTATACACGGCTCTCGTATAACTAACTACTAAAAAAACTACTTAGCTTATAATCTTGGAATTTCATACTCCGCAACATTTAGTGGTGACATCCTCTTTCCATTAATCTCGACTTTGTGGGGGATAGAGTTTAGAAGTAGGAAAAAATTAAAAGATCTCTGAACCTATTAGAAATACAGAATAATTGAATAGGGCCGCTTTTGCTTTCGTTTACAATCTAAGAAATCAATAGATTATGTTTTATAATATTTCTTGATCTATGCATTGGAGATTCTTGTCATTTTCAAATAAACCAATTTTAAGTGACACACAGCCAAACATGTTGTATATTTAGGCCTCTAAATTAGATTTTTTTTTTTTAAATTTCACACAATGCCTAAATCAGAGAGGAAGGCATTGGTGTGGGATACACTGGGTCGATGATGTATAAAGATATCTTAAAATTTTTCTTTTCATTGAAAATTATTTTTAGAAATTTAGATATAATCAGTAAACACGTTATTTAAAAATATTACGAATTATTTTGTACGAGAATTATTATCATTGAATTTGCCTTTCAAGAATAGGCTTTACAGTAGGTGAAATATTGACAACGAGACCCAGAAAATGTGAGAGACTTTTTATTTTAACATCTTTTGATGAAAAAGTTGAAAGTCGTGAAAATTAGTATGTATGCTAATGGGTATGCGCGCGCGCACGTTCGTTTATGTATGTATGTGAAAAATTTCGTTTCAAACGTCCATTATGTTTAATACCGGGAATATAAACGTTTTTTTCTAATGAATTGTGTTGGTTCGTTAACCATAAATACGGGTTAAGGGAGAGGGGGCGGAAATACAAAATTTCATATTTCATCAAGTCTAATGAGAGATTTGTAAGTGGCCATTTTTGATTTGCGGAGAAAAACATACATGTTCTATAATATTATTCGATCCTATGCATAAGAACCGTGATGCCGGCTATATCCACTTGTGATCTTTCATACATCCTAGATAATATTATTTAGATGGTCAGGAAGCTGCATATGTTTCACATTTTTACCGAGTTTTATTCATTTTTTTTTTAATTTTTAGGTGCTTCAATTTCTTCAAAATATTAAAAATTTATAACAAGAAATGTAAACATGAATTTCTCTGAGAATGCAATTTTTCCTAGTCGGGATTACTTTAATTGTTATCTTAATGATCATTTACTTCTTGAAAAAATTAAGAAGGGGGATATTTTCTACAATAAGCATGCAAAATTAACAGATGTTTCCATTTCAGGCATTCAATCCTGTATTGTTTAATACCAATGTTATTAATATAACTTTTTATATTATGAAACACTGGGAAAAGAAATATTCCCGAGACGAAGGTAGCTGCTGAGAAGGAGAGTATTGGGAAGTTTGTATTTGAGGAAGAGCAGAGTTGAACCCCTATGTAAATAATTCCAGAAAAAGACTAAAACTTACTTGGAGCTCCCCCCGACTCACAAACCAAAATTTCCCCCAAATAGCAACACCGAAGAATTCAGCCCTCGCCTTCTATTTTCTTCGACAATCTTACCCCCAGATAGGTCCTAAGATTCAGTCTTTGGAACTGGAATCACTAACATTAATAACGAAATCGTGTCGAGTTAATTAATCGTATTTAATCAGAAACATTGGTTGCATACACGAATAATGTTTATTGGATTAAAGAAAAGCGAATGTAAGAAGCCAGTAATGTATTATATCATTTTAGCAGATTTCCTGTAAGGGAAATCAGCTATTAAGGCCGTAATCATGACGCGATTTTCAAAACTTTTCTTCAAATGTCCATCGATCCTACCCAGGAGATGACGAAAATGTGGTCCGTTCAAAATGATATATATATATATATATATATTTGTCTGTTAATACTCTAGTGGTCGCAATTTTTATTTGATCATTACCAAACTCGATATTTAAACGTTCTATGTAAAAAGACAGATCAAGTTCATTAATGGCTGAAATCTGACCAGTGGGAGGGGGGGGGGTTTAGAGGGCTTTTTTTTAAATTAAAAATATCTCCGTTACTATACATCGGATCAAAAAATTGTACAGAACCAATCTTATTGTAAATTTACTATAAATATTGTTATAATCATTTATTCTCTATCTGGAATATTAACCGAGATATTTTCTTTTGTATTAAGTGTGTACGGATAATGAGATGAGATCGGCTAACTTCAGGTCTAGTGAGTTTCTGTCAGTAGCTAGTTCGGCCGTTTCCTTAACTGTGCGGCTCTCGTGAAATTCCTTTATTGTAAAACTTTACGAAGGAAATTTGCTTAGTTTACGCAGCCCCTGCGTGACGGATTTTTTCTCCTTCAGTACTGTATCCAGAGGGAGTATATTTCTGTAATACTTTCCACTTGTGGAGTCGGTTATTTACAATAATTATTTTTCATCAAAGACAATTAGTTGAAGTGCCATATATATATAAAATCTATTTAAAAAAAGTTAAATAAAATATACGAAATATAATTAAATTAATACTTGATATAACATATTTGCAATTAGGGAAAAATATACAACAACAAAACCAAGACAAAAAAAAATTCTTACTAATAATGGAAAGGAAATATAAAGGGAAATATTTTTGTAGAAAGTCCAAATCGTTTTCTAGAGTAGCTATTAGTCTTCTAGTCTTTTCGAGCTTTCTCGTTAGCTTGTGTATACCCTCGCCGTATAGGGTTGTAATTCTATTTTTGAGGCTGCATCGCTAGGAAGTATTTTCATTGTGAGGAGTTCGGCTATTTGCTCCAGCGGTTTGAATTTTTGTTAGTATGCAAATTTTCGATTTTCGACTGGCAATGAAGTAAAGGTTTTTTTTAATTAAATATAAGTAATATGATTTGTTATAATCTGTGTCACCTATAAATGGCATAAAACCTATAGTAAAAACAAAAAGCAAATACGATCTGCTGAAACTGGTCAATTATGTCCACGAGAAATTATTCTTTACATTCAAGTTTTTGTCATGGTCATTCTCAACAGTTTACAGTAAAATATTATATGTCCCTAAGTTTATTCTGTATTAAATCATTACCTAAAGAAAATGGTTGTGGAAGTTTAACTCACTTGTGAGTGTTGCGGAGACATTTTGAATTTTCAAACCCCCCACCCCCTCTAAACCCTACTGTTCGACGAATTTATTCTTTAGTTTTACATAAAAGTTTAAATATCGAGTTTCGTAACGATTAAACAAAAATTGCTACCCCAAAGCATTAATGGACGTATATATATATATATATATATATATATATATATATATATATATATTTAGAGAGAGAGAGAGAGAGAGATTGTTAGAGAGAATTGTACTTTAGTTTTAGACAAGCTTATTATTATAGTTGGTGTTGTCGATTGGTAAGGTTTGTGGTCAATGTTCATGAAAGAAGTTTTAGTCTAGGCCAATATTTCGTGACTTTTTATTCCCTTCTTTAGAGCTGTAAAACAAGTGCTCTTTATATACATGCAGACATATATATATACATATATATATATATATATATATAGATATATATATATATATATATATATATACATATTACATTGTTATTTAACTAAAGTGTAACACAGTGGTGTTTAGGTTATTTGTACTTACCAAGACTATATATATATATATATATATATATATATATATATATATATATATTAACGGACATTAATATAGATATATTCTAGGTAGGATCGATGGACATTTGTCGAAATTTATCGAAAATAACGCCATGAGTAAGACATCAATATCCTCAGAGACATCTGATAAAATATGTATTATTAAGTTATTTTATTCGACTTAGAATTCCAACCAGCGTACCATTTACCGTCCGGTATTTTGTTTGTCACCTCTAAATTACTGGGCGAAAGAGATTGTTTTGAATTAAAGATGCTTTGCTAGGGTGCCAAGGGATGTAGGGGCAGGGTGGAAGTCGGTACCAAGACGTATCAACGCCTTACATTCTTTTCGCCCGTCGGCGACATTCTCTGAAAGTACGTCTTCTCCATTAAATTATTTATATGATACTTGCTAGATTTCGAGATGAGAAACCACTGTCAGGGAATGTTTTACCATGCGGACGAGTTGTGCAATTTGAATGAAAGCATATTTGAGGGGGCCCTTGGGATCTGGTCCTCCTTCCTTCGACTCCCTTTTCCTCCCTCTTATTGCCTTCTTTTCCTTCTACGACCAGACAATTTCATTTCACCTGCCCCGTCTACTACTACTCATCACACCCTACAAACCGTAAAGTCTCACGAACCGTCATATTTATTCGGTAAAGCTCCAAACCTATTAAAAGAATGAATATGAACACTTTCAGCGGCAAGTCATATTTACGGCAATCCTTTGAATATATTCTTTAAACAGAAGATGAGACCATATATTGAGGAATCGATTACCTCTCGAGTGGTTCAATATTTGTTCTATTGATTCCAATCTCAATATTTCTATTGATTCCAATTGGATATTTAGGCTTGTTATGCAAAACGTATGATAAAAGGCTAGTTAACCATAAATTCCGGTCAGAAGGAGGGGAGGTGTATAAAAGGGACATCTGAATTTATAATATCTCTATTAATAGCAAATTTCCCTTTATGCTTAAGGCAGCTATTCAGCTTGTAGAAATGCCCATCATCTATACATTGTTACGTTGAGTATTAAAATAATATACGTTATTTATTAGAGTTCTTTTGGATTGCAAAATTAAACACAGAAGCTCTAGAGTTTTTATCACTGCAGGATTTATTTAACACTGCACAACACACTTGGTAAATTATTCTTATTTATTACTCACAATATGCACTGATAACTTCATTTCCTATGTACACGGTTCAATAACTCACGATCACTGAAGTTCACAAAAAAAAACACGGCACTGCACTGTTCTTCACAAAGGACACGGCACTGCACTGTTCTTTACATAATCACGGCACTAAACTGTTATTCACACTGAAACGAAAATGCACTGTTCACTAAAGCTGCAATGAAAGCACTGTTATTCACTTGAAGAGAACTAAGAACAAAACTAGACTGTCGTGCGAGCTGGGCCGCTTTTATGGATGGGCGGCAAGATCTAAGGGAAAGGGCCCAGGTTTGTCTAGATCCCAACTGCCGCCGCCTAGAACATTACTGGTGACATCGTTCGTGGAGGGTCGGTTCCTTTCATCTAATTCCTACATCTTAAATACGAGATACGAGATTAACTCTGTGTACTTTTTCATGTACGTAGTTTTAGCATACGTACAGTATATATATTTATATACATATGTGTCTGCATTTAGTGTTTGATCGTTACCAAACTCGATATTTAAACGTTTTATAAAAACTAAAGTTTGTTAACGCTTCAAATCGGACCTACGGAGGGGGATTTAAAAAACTTCGAAATATCTCAGTTATCATCAGTCAGATCAAAAAATTGTATAGATATTTTATATGCACGTTTCCTCTATAATGCATATTAATGGAGATAATTTTTTTTAAAGGAGGGGCTTTCAGTAATGCCACTCCTACTGGTGCCATATTAACAATAACTGATGTCACTTTATTCTGAGCTTAAATACCAAATATTGTTTTCGAGAGACCTTTATTATGTGAAGTACATGTAATTTCATTGTGTGATGACGTCAAGCAATTTAGATTTTACATTCTAGTATCGAAAATGTTTATTTATGTACAATCTATATCATTCTTGATATTTAACTATTTCAGTCAAGACTATAGATAATATTTGCTATTAGTAGAAATCTTATTAGAAATATGGAGAAGGGGTTAGAGAGGAGTGGGGGTAAGAGGTCAAAAATCAGAATATCTGCGTTATTATGAGTCAGATTGAAAAATGTTTTAAAGAGAAACTTGATTAAATTTTGGTAAAATTGTTCCTCCATCTATTTTTTCGTATCTTAAATATTAAGTGATTAATTCGCACTTTATGGTTTTCAGTCTGAATATGTGGTGAGATAAGATCAGTAATGTAGATCTGAACAATATCTCATAGGTAAGAATGTTTGAAGAAGGTTTTTGAAAATCGAGTACGATCTCAAAAGCTGATTTCCCTTAAGGAAAATCATGACTCTCATATATCTATTTTCAAATTTTTTAAACCCAGATAAATTATGTCGTTTATAATTAATTGACGACGGCGTCATGTACTAATACGTTTGTATTTTTATCTGTGGTTTGGGACATTCTTCGAGAATAATAATAAAATGCAAGGGATTTAATTTTCAAAAAATTTTAAAATTTGTCCCTGATCCCAATTTTATTATTAACCCTCCAGAACTCGCGCCGTGAACAAAATACTCATACCCTGTAGAAAAAAGATATATCTATTATAATACGTCTTTGTTGATAGTGCTACACTCTCTAGCTACACCTTGTATCCTTATCTTACCACCCCCGTTGACTCCCAATCATTAGTAACAACTGACTTTCGCCAGGACAAAATTAATCAGCCGGAATAAGTTAAGTATGAGTATTTTTCTCAGAGTGCGAGTTCTGGCGCAACGTTCTTTTGGTTTATTGTGAGTGTTTTTCTCATCAAGTGAGTTCTGGTGGAAGTTTTTTTTTGTTTTTTAATACGAGAATAATTCTCATCAAGCGAGTGCTTTGGTGATTTACCGAAAACTGTTGTTTGGCTCTGGAATTTATCAAACTTCACCTGATCAACCGTTCACAACTGACCACCGTGCCCCTATTAGAAAGAAACAAAATAATGAGGATTGCTGGTGTAGAAGAGGAAAATCTCACTTGTTCTGGTTCTAGTACTCCGTCGCAGTAACTATTGTGCTAGGAGAAAAAACAAAATGTCAAAAAATGAGTTGCCGAACATGTAGAAAAAGAGTTTGTAATGAACATTCCTTTGTTGTGTCATTCTTTTGGAGTACAAAACTTTAATTAGTTAGGTAGCTTTTTAAGTTGCTTGACATAATGTTTCTTCAAATCATACCTGTACGATAAATTTTTAATAATATTATTATTATTTTAGTATTTGATGTTTATAATAAATATATATATATATATATATTTTTTTTTAGAAATATTTTATTTATCAACTTCCTTTGAGGGAAATAGGTGGTGTGAGATAAGTTCTCACGCGCGAGTTCTCAGGTCCTTCATTTTGACGCGAGTTCTGGAGGGTTAAGGGCTGGATTTGAAGGGGTAAACTAAGACGCGACAAAAAGCAGTGCTTGTCCATGGGCATAATTTCCACAGGGAATACTAAGAGAGAAAGGGGAAGGGGGTTGGGTATTGGAGATAGGACATGGGGGTAGGGGGTGGCTGATGTTAGAATAACGGGATGGTGTAGATAATTGCTCCTGTTCTCCTCACTCCTATCAACAGCCATTCACTCCAGCCTAGGAACAATGTCCCCATGACAGGCCACATTCACCCTCGCCCAACTACTCCAATCTGCTCCTGATATTGACGGCATCCTATACTTGTTTTTCCAAATCTATTTGACGGGATCTGAACACCTATCCATCACCCAACCCCCTACTTTCAATGGCTTCGTTCGTCTTTTCAACAGGAGCCCTCATCATTTCGTTCACATGTCTGTCAGACAATTGAACATGAGCCTGCCGACAGTATTTGTGGAAGAAGAATGAGGTTTGCTTGAAAAACCAGGTGAGTCAACTCTAACGGAGAGAAAAGTAGCCCGTTAACAGCAAACCTGCTTTCTCAAAAATTTTGGTACATGCCGATTATCGAGAGGCCAAGACGATTATTAAATCACATTAAAAAAAAAACCTCTTTATTAATTAAAATAACACTTCTAGAATTTATTTAAATGACATAATGTTGTAGCGGTTAAGAAAAAAGTCCGTCTCGCAGGGGCTGCGTAAACTAAGCAGATTTCATACGTGAAGTATTAGAATAGAGAAATTTCACGAGAACCGAACAGTTACTGAAAAAGCCGAACTAGCTAGCCGGAAAATGACGTCTGCAACCGAAGTTAGCCGATCTCATCATGTCCGTCCCGCTCAATAAAATGCAAATATCTCGGTTAATATTCAAGATAGACAATAAATGTAAATTACCATATTTATAGTAAATTTAATTAGCAATAAGATTGGTTCTGTACAATGTTTCGATCCGACGTATAGTAACGGAAAAATTTCGAAAATTCCCACCTCTAAACCCCCCCTCCCATTTGTCCGATTTCAGCCATTAACGAACTTGATCTTTCTTTTTACATAAAACGTTTAAATATAGAGTTTGGTACCGATCAAGCAAAAATTGCGACCACATGGTGTAGATAAACAACAACCAAAAAATGAACATTTGAAGAAATTTTTCGAAAATCGCGTCATGAGTACAACCTAGCTGATCTCCCTTAAGGGAAATCTGCTAGAAAACATATGTTCAGTTACTCATATAGACAGTTTGGTTAACAGTCAATCAGTGTGCATCTCGCGAGTACCTATTTCTAAAAACATCTCCACGGGAGAATATTTTGTGCCCGCTTTTAACTCATAAACGGTAATGGACGTGAGTGCAATAATTAGTGGCCGCACGACTCTTAACCACTGTCAGGATCTAAAAGAGTGAGTTACATTTTATAATTGAACACTACATACTGGTAATTGAACTGTTTTTTTTTTTTATTACCGCTACAATGTATAAATTAAAGTTAGCCCAAAACGATATCGCGGAGTAGCTGCATAAGGCGTCCATCCCCGGCCGTTGTATGCCACATGAAATCTGCAAGTTAGCTGTCCAAAGTTCCGTTTAATGCTGGAAGCTGTTATTGGAAGATTGTATTTTTTACAATTAAGGAGAAGATGTGGGGCAGTAAGATGGACATTACAAAAATCTCTTTTCAATAGATAACTGTTTTAATGTTTTATGTCCAAATCGGATAAGAGCAAGAACTACATCCACATTTTGGATTTTTTACATGCAGTATTCCGTCGCGTAGTAATTTGTCACAGGTTGTCCACCTTTGAAATATGAGTTTTTGAAACTCTCGTTTCCAGTCATATGAGGAAATGAAGGTTACTGTTGTTTTATCTTCTCGAGCACTTCGAGTTTCCAAATCCGCCTTTTCATTACCCTATGCCATTAAAAACCAAGCTAAATGATTTTATATAAACTCGTAAACTTCCACGGCCCTGGTCATTAATACTGTTAAGGTCTTCGGGTATTGACCGTGTCTTCATTTTGGTTGCCAACGTTTCGCTAGACATGCTTCTAGCTTCCTCAGTGCTATCTCTGAGACTGAAGAGTGAGTGTTCACCTCAGGTATATATGTAGGCCTTGTCCGGTTTCCTTGGGCGGAGTCGTCCCCTCCAGGTGTCTATGCATACTTCTTCCGGTGGTCGTTCCCCGGCTATACCGTCGTTTATGTTTCTTGTCGGTGATCTCTGTGGAATGACGGGCTTCCAGAGTTTGCTGAGTCTTTATCCATCCCCTGCTGACGTGGTTTCCACAATTAAGTTACAATGTTTTCAAAGCAATCACGATACAATTTATAATTCTAAAAATACATGTCTCTGGATAATTAACCGGGAATAGTTATTCTAGTTTAATGAATAAATTATAAATAACCTCCCACGGAACGTAAAATGTCGTAGGAAAGAGAGCTCAACTCAGCTTCAAAAGTTTCTCATTTGTCTTAAAATTATTCTTTAATATTATTTCCTTCACTATGAAAGAAAGAAGAAATATTTGTGACAGAAGAGTAGCTATTGAGAAAGTAGGGTATTAGGAAGTTTGTATTTGAAGAAGGGTCGGGCTGTACTCCTATGTAAATAATTCCCGAAGAAGACAGGCTAAACCTTACTTGGAGCTCTCTCACCCCCCAAACCAAAGTTTCCACAAATAGCAACACCAAGGGATTCGAGCAACTCCTTCCATTTGTTTGAACAAGGATACAAGGGAGAGCCCTCGTACCTTATGTTTTTCGACTATCAGTCATATAAGAGGTGTTTTGTCTTCTTTCGCCTTTTCTTCCCGGTTTAAACACCAGATGATGGGACTGGTAAATAATTGGTTTCCTCCTAATGCCGTTCAGGAATTACAAAGTTCCCTGAAGAAGTATAACACAAATAACTCGAATTGTCATTCGTCGAAATCTTGATGGAGTAGAATTCATCAAGCCACCACTATCTCGATGGTCGGGTTTTAGGATACCTACTAATTGAGCATAACAGTCATGGAAAAAAAATCTATAATTCTTATTTATTTATGAATATTTTGCTTCTACCCGGAGAGTCATTATCAGGCACGAGGCTCTATACTGCATTAAAAATATTTACCATCTTAAGAAATTTAAATATGTTTTGAACATTATTTTCTTCATTCTTCAAAATTTCGAAGATAGAGAAGATCCGAAATGGTACATTCTTCTGGTTTTGTTGTAGCAAGGGAAATTTACTAACATTGATTCTACTGTTAATTTTAAGTTATATTTTGGAAAGCAGAATAAAAATGACATTTTAGAAAATGACAAATTCACTAGGCAGTACGGAAATGCGGCGATTATTTCTCGATTCTTGACGATGTTTGCCATTTCCTAATTTCACGTTTAATTTTTACTAATTTGGAATTTTATGATAATCGTCATGTATTTCACTTTTGGTCCAGTGTTCTTCACTCATTAATTTACAAATATCAGCTATTATAAACACGAATTCGGCTATTTTCCACTGTTTACATGACTTATGGTCACATTACACATTTATTCTGCATGTTAGATGACTTTGTGGTATGACGATTTTCATTTTAATCTCAAACTTTATATTCTCAAGGGAAACCATTTCCATTTTACAACAAATTACAAAGCTAGTGTAAATATAAAACACTCAAATTCGAATAAGGAAAACTGGAACCTGGGACTTGTTATTAAAAAGTTCATTTTGGGACCTGCAGTCCCTTTACACAGAAGAATCAGAGCTATTATTAAAGAAGAGGCTTTCTCAGAATATTAAAAAGTCCGTCACGCAGGGGCTGCGTAAACTAAGCAGATTTCCCAAGAAGTTTTACAATAGAGAAATTTCAGAATAGAGAATCAAACAGTTACGGGAACGGCCCGAACTAGCTCTTGACGGAAACTCACGACTAGACCCGAAGTTAGCCGATCTCATCTCAGAAGCTGAAAACAGAAAAATGCAAATATCTCTGTTAATATTCAAGATACAGAATAAATGTATTTATATTTATAGTAAATGTAATTTGCAATAAGATTGATTCTATATAATCTTTCGATCCGACGTTTAGTAACGGAGATATTTCGAATTTTTGAAAATCCTCCCCTCTAAACCCCCCCTCCCACTGGTCCGATTTCAGTCATTAACGAGCTTGATCTTTATTTATGCATAAACCGTTTAAATATCGAGTTTGGTAACGATCAAACGAAAATTGCGACCGCTAGAGCGTTAACAGACAAATATATATAAATATATATATATATATATATATATATATATATATATATATATATATATATAATTTTGAACGGACCTCATTTTCGTCATCTCCTGGGTAGGATTGATGGACATTTGAAGAAATTTTTCGAAACTCACGTCATGAGTACGACCTCAATAGCTGATTTCCCTTAAGGAAAATCTGCTAAAAGTATAGACGACAAGTGACAGCTCCTTCTGATGATTAGGTACAAAATAAACATAAATAATGCTAACATGGCAACTTATTTCTAGGACTCAGTTTTTTTATCCTGTACTAAGAATTTAACTTGTTTTTGAATGAAACTACCATAAGGAGGTTAATAAATACAACAGTTTTTAGAAATTTAATGTATGTCAATATCTTTTCTTTGATGGAATATTAGTTAGTCTTAAATTGATTTTTAGCTTATATTGAAATTTATTATTTCGGATAAAACTCCTTGAAACTTATCATATCTCCAACTCTATATCTAATAATATTATCTATTTAAAACTAAAATAGATTTATTTGAAAAAAAAAAATTGTTTTTGAGGAGTAACGAAATATATTCAACTGATGAGTTTTAGCATATTTGTTTCAAAGAGCAGTGCTATCTGTACATATACGCAAGGCGAGATTGTAATTAAACCAGTTATTGAAATCAAATGTAATTACTAAATCATTACAGGGAGGCAATCGAAAAACTTGTTCACTGGAGGCATTAATGGAATTGCACCACAATTACATGTCGATTGGACAATAGAGTATGCATAACATATAACAAACGATTCCTCTTTATTGTTGATAATTAAAAGTCTTACATTTGTAAATTTGAATAAAATGTTAAAACGTGAGCTACAATGAGGAATTTACTCAGTGTATCATCGCGGTTCTTAAACAGATTTTTCTCCAGGAAAATCAACAATGGACGATGTACTTTTGCGGGATTTTTTTAAAAAATGCTTCAAATGTCCATCTATCCTACCTAGTAAATGAGGTCCATTTAACATAATATGTCTGTTTGTCCGTTACTCTTATCGTTGCCAAACTTGAAAAAAATCTATAATTCTTATTTATTTATGAATATTTTTCTTCTACTCGGAGGTTCATTATCAGGCACAAGGCACTATACTGCATTAAAAATATTTACCATCTTAAGAAATATAAATATGTTTCGAACAGTATTTTTTTCATTCATCAAAATTTCGAAGATAGAGAAGATCCGAAATGGTACATTCTTCTGGTCTTGTAGCAAGGACAATTCACTAACACATAGTCTACTGTTAATTTTAAGTTATATTTTGGGAGGCAAAATAAAAAAAGATATCTTAGGAAATGACTAATTCACTAGGCATTACGGAATTGCTGTGGCTATTTCTCGGTTGGCTATGTTTGCCATTTCCTAATTTCACGTTTAATTTTTACTAATTTAGAATTTTATGATAATCGTCATGTATTTCACTTTTGGTCCAGTGTTCTTCACTCATTCATTCACGAATATCAGCTGTTAAGTTTTTATGAGTTGAAATGAACTTAGCCAATAAATTGACGAAAACATTTATATTTATAAAAATAAAAACATAAACATATGCTAACGTACATCTTAACCTTTAGCCGTTATTTTAATAACCTCGCCCAGGCTGATATTATTTTTTTAACTATAAAATGTAACTTGTTGATAATTAAAAGTCTTACATTTGTAAATTTGAATAAAATGTCAAAACGTGAGCTACAATGAGGAATCAGTGTATCATCGCGGTTCTTAAACAGATTTCTCTCCAGGAAAATCAACAATGGACGATGTACTTTTGCGGGATTTTTTAAAAAAAAATGCTTCAAATGTCCATCTACCCTACCTAGTAAATGACGTAAATGAGGTCCATTTAACATAATATGTCTGTTTGTCCGTTACTCTTATCGTTGCCAAACTTGATATATTAACGTCCGTACGTTATGTAATATGAAAGATCGAGTTCCCTAATGGCTAAAATTGGACTAGGGTGGGGGAATATTTTGAAACTTCGAAATAACTCTGTTATTATATGTCTGATGGAAAAATTGTATAGAGAAAATGTTATTGCAAATATAATTGTCTATAAATGTTTTTACTTATATATATTTGTTCACTATCTTGATTATTAATCGTGTTATTTGCATATTTAGTTTTCGGGCTTTAGTAAATCCCGGCTCTTGCTCTTGTCATATTAAAAATAAGCTGTTATATCACGAAGAACTTCATTCTTAGCTTAAATGCTAAACATTTTTTCATTGTGCTTTTACTGTGTGAGTTACATGGAAATATGTAGTGTGAAGTCATCAATTAAGATTTCTCGGTCTCGACTCGGAAATGTTTATCTAATCTATACCATATTTTATATTTAACAGTTTCATTCAACACTAATGACAATATTGGTTAATGGCTGGAATAGGACATGGAATAGGGGAAGTGGGTTAGAGGGGTGAAATCGATAATTCCAAATATCACTGTTGTTATGAGTGGGATCGAACATTTTATAGAGTCAATCTTATTAAATTATTGGTACTCTAAAATCATTGTTCTATATATTTTTTCATAACTCAAATATTAAGAAAGTTATATGTAATTTCTTGTTCCCCTACATAGTAAACCTATGTGGAGGGATTTTATTTTTCTGCACATCCCATGCATATTTGCATTATATGTGCATTTTGTCAAAACATTTAATAACTTTTTATATAATAATATATATACATATTAAAATGTAAATAAGATTATGAAAATTAAACTTGACAAAATAAAACAAAAAAAACATTAAATATAACAATTCAGCAATAAAATTAAATAACCAATAAATAATTACATAATATTAATTTGATATTATCTTTTCCTCTCTCAGCTTAAGGATATCATAGGCTATTGCTTTTAATAAATTTAGGTCTTTTGAAAATAAAATATCGGGACTGATAGGCCCTGCGGGAATATGAGTCTTTAACTGTCTTCGTATGTCTTGAGTCAGCCTACATTCATAAATCAGGTGGGTGAATGTCTGTTCAGTATTACTGCCGCATTTACAAGTATTTGAGTCTGTAAGTTTGAATCTGTATAAGTAAGAGTTTGTATTTCCGTGACCAGTTAGTATTTGTGTTAGGTAAAAGGTATGTTGTGATAGTGAGATATTGGTTTTTAAAACAGGGATAAATAATTTTAGATGTATTCATTTATCTGTTCGATTCCATCTCTGTTGCCACAAATTAATACTTTTTCCCTTAGTAAAGCTTTTAACACAGTTGGAGTAATTTTATTGTAAATTACCTCATCGCTACTTTTAGAGGCACTTTATCAATTGTAATTTCTTGTTTTTCCCCTTCAATAAACCACCCCTTCTACTCATCGGATTATTACTTAAAAATATAAATTATGTGTTAAGGAGAGATCAATAGCGTGTAATATTCCATTCCTGGAAGGAAAATCTGCTTAGTTTACGCAGTCGGACTTTTATCAATCCACACCCCTTTCATTGACGAAATCTTCATTATTTTAGTTCACTGAATTCGTTCATTCGATTTAATTTTAACTCTTTCCAGAGATCAGATCTTTATCATTGTCTGAGAAGTCCTAAAAAGTGTGTCGGGATTACTTTTGTTTTTCAGGCTCTTTCTCAATTTCAATTTGATAATTAAAGGGCGGTTCTGCCAGATAAATCTCCAGAAAACAACTTTTAGACTTCCTTGTTTCTAGCGTAAAAGCCACTAAAATCTCACTTTATGAATTACTCTTTCATTTTTCAGAGTTAAGGCTAAAATTTATACGTTTCAAGAGTTAATAATGTTGGTTTGGATAATTTAGAGGATCTTACAGAGCCATGAAAAAATATGGGGAATCTGAAAGGAGGTCAATTTAACTATTGTTGTATTAGCTGATTTCCATTAAGAGAAATCTGCTATTGAGGTTGTACTTGTGATGCTTTTTTCTACAAATTTCTTCAAATTTTCATCGATCATACGCAGAAGATTACGAAAATGAGGTCCTTTCCAAATAATACATATACTTATATATATATATATATATATATATATATATATATATATATATATATATATACATAATAGTAACCTCAGTCTGTACATTGATTTTTTTTCTCGACAGTTTACAATACATTTTCATCACATGCCATAGACACGATATCCGCAATTTTAGTTATTTTGTCACTCCTAAATGACAACCGAATTTAATGAAACATGGTATGAATATTACTACTTACCTACCTTAGACTATGGGCTATACTAATATTCTCTGAGACCAACAGTTGTATGTTTTGTTATTTAGAGCAACTTTTTTTATATTCACTTTCGTCGTATAACAATGGCAAAACGAGATATAAACTAAAAATTAAAGCGGGAGTCAACACTTTTAATGGGCACTAACGATTCAACCGAACTTAACAAAACTTGGTATGCGAAGTAGCATTAACTCTTCCATGATTATAAGCTATATTAGAATTTCTAGGTACGGGCAGGAGTGGGGGTTGTACGGGATGCCTGAAATGAAAAATCGAGTAATTTCGTTTTCTATTATTTTTCGGTATATTGTATTATTTAAAGTCACTTCAGTTACATACTCTTTTGCCGTATATCTAAGTGTAAAGGAGACATACGCTAAAAACTATAACGGAAGTCAACAATTTTATTGGACAATAATGACAAAAAAGTACTAAACCAAACTCGGCATGAGAATTAACATTAACTCTTCCATGGTTATAAGCTTTATCAACGTTTCTAGGGAAGACCAGGAGTAGAGGCATTATATGAAAAATCGTCGTACTTCGTTTCTTATTAGTTATTCAGCTAACATGCACATATCAAAAGGTGTTTATTTTTTTATTTAGAGTACTTTTGTTGTATTCTGACAGAAAGAAAAAACGACAGCACCAGGACTTCCCCTACGACTTACAAGAACTTTTGACGGAAGTCAGCCTATACATTAACAACATATTCTAATACCTACACAAAATTCAAATATACGACAAAATTTAAAATACAAATTAAATTTGTGGCATGCAACAAAATTTCAAATTATAATCATTAATTGTATCAGATGGGTTTTTACACATGTATGAATTTACCCCGAATGAGGTAGTTACGACAATCATCAGCAAAATTTCCATTTTCAGCCATTCATTTCCTATTGATGCTATGCCAACTATGCCCATCGCCAATTTTTTTTTTTTAATGTTGACTTATAAAATGTTTATCCATTTCACTTTTGTTATTTCTCATTGTTATTTGGTATTGTTATTGTTACTTGTTGTTTATCTGTTATCTATTTAACTGTGTACAATTCTTGACTTCTGAAAGGGCAAATCACTTTTGATGTGATGTCCATAAATAAATAAATGTTAAAAAATGCTGTATTCACTTTCTTCACACAACGATGAATACACGAGTTATTCGCTCAAAACTATAGCGTGAGTCAACAATTTTATTAGTACTCATTAAAGTTTTTTTTAATATACTCGTATTATGAGAATATTATGACAAATGATATAATGTTTTTATGTTATAATTCAGATTAGGGAAGGTATAAATCTCCGCCCCTACCCTCCATATTCATTATTTATTTTAATTTATTAAACATTTTTAATGGGCCTTATTTTCGTTATCCCCTGGATAGTAGAATTGATGGACAACACTGAGCTCAGTGTACACCATATATAAATATAACCTGGTCAAAAATATCAACACAATTATATATATGTACAGGGTGATTACTGAGAAACGCATGTATTTGACTTGCGTAGTATACACGGAATGTCGTTCGGTGACGGCGGGTAGTTGTTGCGCTGAGGAGGGGGGAGTGTGCAGTTTCAGTTGTAGCCGAGATGCGGAACCTTGAGCATCGTATGTTTCTCATGGGACGGTTTTACACAAATGGTGAATCAGTCACTCAGGCTCAGCGAGACTTGCGTGTACATTTTAACATTGCACGGCATGGTGCTATCCCTGATCGTAACACGATATTGCATTGGATACATAATGTTAACACTACTGGATCTTTGCTTAAGAAGAAACTCCCTAGACCGGCAAGGCAAAATCCGTAGCAAGTTTTAAAGAACGCCTTCAACACTCTATCCAAGCAGAAGGCAACCACCTTAGTGTAATTTTTAAGCGCTAAATTGTAAGTAATTTTATTCTGAAATTGCATACTGTGTACACTGTTTTTTCACTCATAAATACATTTTTTGCTCTGAATTGTCTGAGTACTCGTTATTTGAAAAACATGCGTTTCTCGGTAATCACCCTGTATAAGGCTGAAAACTAGACCCCCAAAGCAATTACGCCTGGGTAGGATTGATGGACATTTGAAGAAATGTTTCTAAAATCCCATCATGAGTACAACCTCAATAGCTGATTTCCCCTAAGGGAAATCTGCTAAAAGGGTAATATGTGGGTATTGGAGAAAGACTTGCTTGTTAGACGAGAAAAGAGAGGAGAGAGTGACGGATGTGATAGAATAGCGAGAGGATGGTAGTGGAATGAGGGAGGTAGATCCGAGTTCCCAGAAACAAGGGGGTAACTAATTGAGGTTAGGAGCGGACATGAACAGGTTAATAAGGTGACTGCACCTGATTAGCTATGTATGATTAGGAGCGATACCAACCACCGCCTTCTCCTATCTCAAAGCATACCATCAAAATAACCTTAACAACAAATCTTCTTAATCTAGTAAACCTAACTAACGATGCTCTGGAGAAATGTAATAATTGGATGAATAAACAAAGCCCATTTTCCTCTACAAAACGTTTATGTTGTCAGTGCTCACTCCCAGAACACCAGCTCTATATTATTTAGCAGATTTCCCTTAAGGGAAATCAGCTATTGAGGTTTTATACATGATGCGATTTTCGAAAAGAACATCTTCAAATGTCCATCGGTCCTACCTAGTAGATGATGAAAATGAGGTCCGTTTAAATTGATCTGTATATATATATGTATATATATATATATATATATATATATATAATCAATCTATCTATCTATATCTCGCTACCAAACGTGATATATAGTCGTTTTATGTGAAATGAATGATCAACGCCTGAAATCGGACCAGTGGGAGTGATGGGGTTTAGAGGCATGGATATTAGAACATTTGAACTATCTCCGTCACTATACGTCGGATCGAAAAATTATATGAAACCAATCTTATTGTAAATTAAATCTACTATAAATGTCGATATGTACATTTATTCTCTATCTTGAATATTACTCGCGATATTTGCATTTTTCAGTTTTAAGCCTTCAGCAGACCCTACTTCTACTTATGTTATATGAACAATACACTGATATGTAATAACCCACATTATTCGAATCTTTTACAAAAGATATTGTTATCATTTGACCTTTTTTATTACCTTATTACACGATATACATGTAAATATGTTCTGGCGACCCCCCCCCCCCCCCGGCTTAAGTTCTTGGACTACTAAAATTTGATTGATTGAGTTAGTTATTCTGATTCTTTATAAATTACATTACTAGATATAATATATAATTATTTTGAGGTACCCTTTAACTCACATGGCTAACCTGTGCCCCAAGTGTATAATGAGGAACGCTTTAACTCACATGGCTGACCTGTGCCCCAAGTATATTATGAGGAACGCCTTAACTCACATGTTTAACCTGTGCCCCAAGTATATTATGAGGAACGCTTTAACTCACATGGCTGACCTGTGCCCCAAGTGTATTATGAGGAACGCTTTAACTCACATGGCTAACCTGTGCCCCAAGTGTATTATGAGATGCCCTTTAACTCACATGGCTAACCTGTGCCCCAAATGTATTATGAGGAACGCTTTAACTCACATGGCTAACCTGTGCCCCAAGTGTATTATGAGGAACGCCTTAACTCACATGGCTGACCTGTGCCCCAAGTGTATTATGAGGAACGCCTTAACTCACATGGCTAACCTGTGCCCCAAGTGTATTATGAGATGCCCTTTAACTCACATGGCTAACCTGAGCCCCAAGTGTATTATGAGATGCCCGTTAACTCACATGGCTAACTTGTGCCCCAAGTGTATTATGAGGAACGCTTCAAGTCACATGGCTAACCTGTGCCCAAGTGTATTATGAGATGCCCTTTAACACACATGGCTAACCTGTGCCCCAAATGTATTATGAGGAACGCTTTAACTCACATGGCTAACCCTGTGCCCCAAGTATATTATGAGGATCGCCTTAACTCACATGGCTAATCTGTGCCCCAAGTGTATTATGAGGTGGTACCCTTTAACGCTTTAACTCAGGTGGCTGTATTGAACCAGTCTGACTCTGATTTCTGTTGGAAAGAAATCTGCTTAGCCTATTCAGCCATCGCGTAAAGAAGGTCTTGTCTCGGGCTTGGTGACGCCGGGATGTAATCACAGGCAAAAGTTGGAGCGAAGGATGAAGAGAAGCATGACAAAGCATCTATAAGGGCTTGTTGGGAATTCCACTGAAATTTCCATATCTTGTTCTTTCTACTGCAATCACAGCACTTTTCAAAGTTCATGATTCGTCATCCACTTTGCCTTGTATGATACTCGTCATTTTCACAAGCGTTACTGTTCATCGAATTTTAGGATACTTGGAATGTATCCACCATACAGCAATTGCACTTCAAGAAGAATATAACTGCGTTTTCCCCTACAGATTTAAACTGCTCAATGGAATGATATAAGTGGTTAATTGGCTTCGAAATAATATTTTTAGGAAGTAAAGAAGTAACATTTCATTTTATAACTAACCTATGATGAATAGTTCTCAATTAAAATCAATTCAGTAAAGAAAGATAATAAATAGGGTTTTAAGAAGTTTACAAGTAATCTAATACATACTAATCCCATAATTGCTAGCAGATTTCCCTTAAGGGAAATCAGCTATTGAAGTCGAACTCATGACGCGATTTTCGAAAAATGTTCTTCAAATGTCCATCGACCTTACCCAGGAGATGACGAAAATGAGGTCCGTTCAAAATTATATATATATATTTGTCTGTTAACACTCTATTCTAGCGGTCGCAATTTTTGTTTGATCGTTACCAAACTTGTTTTATGTAAAACGAAAGATCAAGTTCGTTAATGGCTGCAATTGGACCAGTGGGAGCGGGGGTTTAGAGGGAGGATTTTTGAATATTCGAAATATGTAAAAATTGTATGGAACCAATCATATTGCAAATAAAATTTACTATAAATATTTTTATATATATTTATTCTATATCTTAAATATTAACCGAGATATTTGCATTTTTATTAAGTGTGTACGGATAACAGAAATGAGATCGGCTGAAGTCGGTTCTATTAGGGACTTTAAAGCCGTTTCCGTAACTGTTCGGCTCTCGTGAAACTGTTTTAGAGACTCGTTACTACTACTGTTACTAGCAGGCAGATTTCTATATTGTAAAATTTCACGTGGGAACTCTGCTTAGATTACACAGCCCCTGCGTGACGGACTTTTTTAGTGTAGTTTACATTTCTTGACCAAATGAACTAATTTGTATCCAATGTCATCACTGTGCGTTAAAAGTGGTTCACAAGGTGATAATGGCAAGGAGTTAGACGATGGAATAAATAGATCTGCCTGAAATACAAATAGAACCAAAGATCAACCTAGACAAAAAAAGTCCGCCACACAGGGGCTGCGTAAACTAACCAAATTTCCCGCGTGGTTTTACAATTGATAAATCTACATACTAACACAACACCACCGTGAATATTAAGTGAATAAATACAAACGGAAATAAGAAATGTTTCAGTCAATTTCAATAACCTGCCGACAGGAAACGTTTGAAATGTGTTTGTTTACAGATCTGCCAGCCTCATACCGGAAAGAAAAACAATTATTAAATATATCAGAATATAACATATTAATACTATTGAGAACTTTTTACTGTATCTAGTACGGTAATTAATAATGAGTCAGAATAATTGTTATCTCATTCAATCAAATTTTAGTAATCCAAAACCTTAAGACGGGGTGGGGGAGTCACCAGGAAATATTTGACTGTATCTCGTATAATAAAGATATCTTGAATACAATATTTTATATTTAAGATTCGAATAATGTGGTTTATTATATAATAGAGAATTGATTATGTAACATGAGTAGAAGTGGGGGTTTGCTGAAGGCTAAAAACTGAAGCATGCAAATATCTCGGTTAATATTCAAGATAGAGAACAAATGTATATAGCAATAATTACAGTACATTTATTTTTTAATAAGATTGGTTCTATGCATTGTTTCGATACGACGTATGGTAACGGAGATATTTCGAATTATCGAAAATCTTGCCCTCTAAACTCCCCCTCATCCTTGTCCGATTTCAGCCGTTAATGAACTTGCCAGTTTCGTAACGATTAAACATAATTGGGACCGCTAGAGCGGTAACAGATATATATATATATATATATATATATATATATATATATATATATACAGTTTTGAACTGACCTCATTTTCGTCATCTCCTAGGTAGGGTCGATGGACATTAGAAGAAAAATTTCGAAAATCGCGTCATGAGTACGACCTCAATAGCTGATTTCCGTTAAGGAAAATCTGCTAAAAATGCAGAAGTAACATTGGGAATGGATGCGTTTTGTGTATGAGTGTGCGTGCATAAGTATAAATGTATTAAATGTGCTTACTCTTAGAGGACTTCCCTTCAGGTAAATGTTTTCACAGGAATGCAGATTTTCGCAATGTTTGTTTAAATGTTAACAGACTCAATATATCATGGTTTTATATGAAACTAAAGATCAACTTCGTTAACGGTTGAAATCGGACGTGGGAAGGGGGCTATAGAGGGGAGGAATATCGAAAATTCAAAATATTTTCGTTATTATACGTCGGTTCGAAAAATAGTATAAAAGCAATGTTATTACAAATTTAATTGCTTATAAATGTTATAAACATATTTTCTCTATCATCTATAATAAATATTAATCGAGATATTGGATTTTTTTTTCAGCCTCATGTAAACACCCACTCCTACTTTTGTAATATGAACAATATGTTGTTATATCATGAACCACTTTATTATAAGATGTAATACCTAATTTTGCTTTCATGAGACCATTATTAAGCGAGATACACGCAAATTCGTTGTGTGGTGACATAATAAATTACGATCATTCATTCTTGACTAGAATATATTTATTTTATCAATACCATACTCGATATTTAACTACACACACACACACACACACACACACACACACACATATATATATATATTTTCTTTATGTGGGTATTCTAGTTATTACAGAGAATTTAGAGTCTAAGTCCATTGAACTAATCCCTTCAGGATTAGTAAACAATTAGATAAAACTCAGATTAGATTTATTTGTCGTGAAGTTGATCTATTAAGTAGTTTTTCGCACATTTAAACATCTTTAATTATTAACCAAGCATTTTCTTTAATTAATGTTTTATTTTTATTTCGGTCCAGAATAATGGATCTTTCAAACTTAGATGGAAGGCCGGAGCTTACGTTACATTGCCGAAACGCTTGGGGTAGTGAAGTCTACCATTCACTGTAATAAAAATGAAGAATATTTTTTTTTTTTAAAATGTGTTAATTTATCTTTTTATTTTTTTTTATTTTGTATTTTTGTGTAAATAATCAATAAAAATTATTCACTTTTGGCAGATTTTGTTTAAATAACCTATAGATTAACCAATTATTTTAATTAAAAAGATTAATATACATATATATTAAGTATTTAACAAAATTATAAGACTAAATCTAAGTGCCCGGTTTTTTTGCGGTTGAGTGTATAATTTTGAACGGACCTTATTTTCGTTATCTCCTGTGTAGGATTGATGGACATTTGTTACATTTTTCGAAAATACCATCATGAGTACAACCTGAACAGCTGATTTCCCCTAAGGGAATTCTGCTAAAATGCGGAAAGTATACGGAAGTATTTCAAAATAAAATTCCGAGTATGTCAGTTCTTATGTGCTATCTAAGGAGATCGGGCATAAGAACGAATAAGTCGTGAATTAGGAGTTGAACTTTGTTAGAGCTCACAAGCAGGTATTTCCAGTGGTTTGACGAATGCCCTGCTACAAAAGAATTCAATCTTGGGCAACGCTCACAAAATCCGCGTCTGTAACCCACATTACTTGTACAGAACAAATTGTGAATTTGTTTAGAACCGACCTTATTGCAAATTAAGTGTACTACAAAAATTTTTATATACATTTATTCTCTATCTTGAATGTTAACCGAAGTATTTGCATTTTTCAGTTTTCAGCTTTCAGCAACCCCCCTCCCTTCTACTCATGTCATATTTTAATAATAAGCTCTTATACATATTATGAAGCACTTCATTTGAAGGCTAAATACCATATATTGTCTTCTTTGAACTTTTACTTTCTGAGGTGCACGCCAATATCTACTGTTTATCCCCCCTCCCCATCCTTTGTTCTTGGACTACTAAAATTTGAGTGATCTCTACTATAAATTATTCTGAATAATTTTACATTACAGTACTAGATATTGTAGTTTTCAATAAAAGTAATATTTTATATTCAGTTATATTTCAGTAATTATTTTTCTTTCCGGTGAACAATATTTCTATTTATCTGTTCATCTTTGAGCGATTGGCAGACGTGTTTTGTTTTTTTTACGATTCAGACGCTTTCCGTTTGGAGGTTATTAAAATTGACTGAAAGGTTACTCATTACAGTATGTATTTATTCACAGTGCCGTTGTTGTCAGTAAGCAGATTTATCTATTGTAAAACATCTCGTGGGAAATCTGCTTCGTTTACGCACCCCCTTCGTGACGGACTTTTTTCTCTTCTTCCAGCCATCGATTGGTTGAATGTAATCTCAAGGCTTACATTCACTAGAAAAAAAATTCCGTCACGCAGGAGCTGCATAAACTAAGCAGATTTTGGACGTAAAGTTATACAATAAAGAAATCTTCATACAAGTGCCGAACAGTTACGGAAACGGCCGAACTAGCTTTGGCGGGAAACTCACTCGTCCGTTGTCCGCCCACATTTAATAAAAATGTAAATATCTCGGTTAATATTCAAGATAGAGAATAAATGTATTTAACATTATTTATAGTAAATTTAATTTACAATAAGATTGATTCTATTATAATGTTTTGATCTGACGTATAGTAACAGAGATATTTCGAACTTTCGAAAATCCCCCCTCTAAGCCCCCTCCCACTGGTCCGATTTCAGCCATTAACGAACTTGATTTGTCTTTATATATATAATTTTGAACGGACCTCATTTTCGTCATCTCCTAGGTAGGATCGGTGGACATTTGAAGAGATGTTTCGAAAATCGTGTCACGAGTACGACCTCAATAGCTGATATCCCTTAAGGGAAATCTGCTAATGAGCGGAATATTTGTCACTCATATGCCCATTGGACATTTCAATGGCATTATGAGTTGTGTCAAAATTATTCCAAACAATTAAGCGTTAGTGTTGCAAACCTAAGACAAAGAAATAGGAGGTTAGGAGCTGTTTCCAATGAAACCACCTTCGTGATCAATTAACGGTTTGCAACTCTCTCCTTCAAACTTGCCCAAAGCCATATTGATTCCAAGTACACCTATAGCCGTCAAATCGTCCCTCAACAAAGTTACACTCGGATTAAAATCACATTATGCAAATCGCTACCTCTCTTTGTTTGTAGTTCGAAAGCATATTCCATGGCTGTAGCCTGGAACTACGGGCATGGACATTATTCACTTTGCTAGTTCAAGGTAAATGCATTAATAAAAAGTCCATCACGCAGGGGATGTGTTAGCTAAGCAGATTTCCCATGTGCGACACGTAATTTGAAATTATCTCAAAAGGTAAAAGTTCAACGATAACAATATTTGGTATTTACGCTTCAAATAATGTGACTCATAATATAACAGCTTATTGTTAATATAACATGAGCAAAGGGAGGGGGTTACTGAAGGCCGAAAACTGTAAAATGTAAATAACCCGGTTAATTATCAAGATAATGAAAAAACTTACATAATAACACTTAATGAACATTACATTTGCAATGAAATTGGTTCTATACAATGCTTTTCCCGACACTCACAATTACTGAATAAGTGATCTGCAGGTGTTTCCGAAACAGACCCACCTAGATTTACAGTTTTAAATAGTTCATTATTAGTGAAATTCAGCATTTAATCTTTTCGAAAGAGTAGTAAGCATATGCTGCTTTGTGAATATATAGAAAAGTCTTAAATAAAGTTCTAAGAGAGGTTGAAAATTTCAATCGCTAATATTACCGTTTCTAGGCATGGGATTTAAAATAAAGTCCGTCGCGTAGGGGCTGCGTTAACAAAGCAGATTTCCCACCAGCCCAGATGTGCGTCACATATTTTCATTTATCTCAAAAAATAAAAATCCGATGACAACAATATTTGGTATTTAGGCTTCAAATAAAGTGCTTCATAATAATAGCATATTGTTAATACGAGATGAGCAGGAGGGGGGGTGGAGGGTTGCTAATGACCAAAAACTAAAAAATGCCAATATTTCGGTTAATGATGACCTGTTTGTTTACATTTCAGACGCTTCCCGCCGGGAGGGGAAACATTTCTATTGCCGTTTGTATTTATTCACGGTGGTGTTGTGTTAGCAATCTGTAGGTTTATCTATAGTTAAGCTTCATGAAGGAAATCTGTTTAATTTGCGCAGCCCCAGCGTGACGTACTTTTTTCTCATGTGACTCTTGAAAATCATGTTGAAAAATTTACTTTTATTCTGCAATATTAAAACTATTATTCAATATATTTTCATTTCCCCGTGGTTCTGACAGAGCTTTTCCTCACCAAGTTATAAACCCGTCAGCGATATTTCGAGACTAAGCTTATATATAGCGAGTTGTAAATGGATACTCTTTCTTCCGAGCTTAAATAGCATTTATTGTTGAAATTGGGCATCAATAAGAGGGAAACCTGAAATCGAATGTGAGATCCCAAGTTATTGATGAATATTTTTGTTTTCAACCTTCAAGATACCGCAATTTCTGAGTAATATTTATTAAACTCGATATTCCTTTTTTCCGCGTCTAAAAAAAGGCTATCTAATAAAACTTAAAATTAGGCTATTGGAGTAATAATTATTTTAATTTATCGTGGCTTAAGGTAGATTAATTCTTCTCAGTGGAAATATTTTATTTCTATTAATTGGCACGAACGAAATACACCTTCAGTAAATATAAATATATGGGAAGGACATGATTTATTCAACTTGGACTGAAATCCTGGTCTCTTCATATTTCACGAGTCTATGCTAATTTACCGTGATATGGATTCGGCCAACGGCTAATAAAAAAAATCCCGTATGTAAACCAATCCCACTCCATTGTCATCATTTCATATTAAAGATTGCTTTAGTCGGAAAATAATCACAATTAGCAGACGTCCATTTAGCGACATTTGCCATTCAAGTTGTGCTAATTGCACGGTTCGTGAAAAAAGTTCAATGAATACAATATTTGGCATTTAAGCTTCCAAGACAGTGGTTCATGATACACCGGCTTATTGTTAATAATATGACATGTAGGAGTGGGGGTTTACTGAAGGCTAGAAATGAAAAAGTCCGTCACGCTGGGGCTGCGTAAACTTAGCAGATTTCCAGCGTGAAGTTTAACAATATATAAATCTACATACTGGTAACACTACACCACCGTGAATATTAAGTTAATAAATACAAACAATAATAAGAAACTTCCCGACTGGAAACAGGGCGGGGGGGTTACCAGAAATATTTGCATGTATTTCGTATAATAAAGGTCGCTTGAAAACAATATTTGGTACTTCGAATACATTATTATAACCCACATTGGGTTATTATATAGCAGAGTATTGTTTATGTAACATGACCAGAAGTGGGGGTTTGCTGATGGCTGATGCAACTAATAAGTGCAAATATTTCAGCCCTTACCGAACTTGATCTTTCTTTTGACATAAAACGATTACATATCGAGTTTTCTAACGATCAAACACAATTTGTGGCCGCTAGAGCGTGAAACACACACACACACACACACACACACACACACACACACACATATATATAAAATTCAACGGACCTCATTTTTGTCATCTCCTGGTCCAGATTTCAGGAAGAAATTCTTCGAAAATCGCCCCCTCTATACCCTCCCCCCACTTGTCCGATTTCAGCCATAACGAACATGATTTTTCTTTTAACATAAAACGATTAAATATCAAGTTTGGTAACGATCAAACAAAATTTGTGAACGCTAGAGCGTGAACACACACACACACACACACACACACACACACACATATAAAATTCAACGGACCTCATCTTCGTCATCTCCTAGGGGAAGGATAGATGGACATTTGAAGACATTTTTCGAAAATCACGTCATGAGTACGACCTCAATAGCTGATTTCCCTTATGGAAAATCTTCTAAAAACTTAGGACGACACACAGACAGCTTTAATCCTACCCACGAGTATGTATTTGCTGGCTTCATAAACAGCGGCTGAGGCAGCTGTGCTTACCCTATGCTTTGGCCACTATTGTGCCCCAGCGGGCCATTGAAATCCCCATTGTCTCAGCTCAATAAAAATATTGGCTTTAAACAAAAATAAAACTAAACGGAGAAACCCTACTTTACATCTCGGAACTAAAATGAAGACAAAGGGAGCAAGTAAGGCTAGGAGCGGGTTGTTTCAGAGCTTTGTTCATGCTTGATTGTATATTGAAAAGGTACATGTGTGGAGCGGGGAGAATGTTCCATTGCTGGCTATTCAATGATTCAATATCAGTGGAACTCTGTTAGCTTCTCTTTGTTGTTTTGTCATACCTATCCCCAATCCAGTTCTCTGTAGAGCCAAACTTTATAATTCTCCTTAAATACAAAATCACTTTGGTAGTCGGCTTAACAGTTCAGAGCGACTTTCACCTTACAAACTCCGTTCTCTTTCCATTAATCTACAATGTCCTTGATAAATATGTAATAAATGAGCAGTGATTCGTTTACTTTCAGTTTAATGGGCTATTACTAATGAAGTGGATTTATAATTAAACAGTTTTGCTTCAATTTAATTCCCAAATAATTTACAGTAGAAAATATGTTAATATACGAATTAAAATCTAATTTTTCGTACAATACTTAATTTTAATACTGATTGATTATATAGTTATTTACACTCTCTATAGTTAAAAGTTCATCACGCAGAGGCTGCGTAAACTTTGCAGATTTCCCAACGTGTGCCACGCATTTACATTTATCTCAAAAAGTAAAAGTTCAAGGAGAACAATATTTGTTATTTATGCATCAAATAATGTGCTTCCTAATATAACAGGTTATTGTTAATATGACATGAGTAGGAGGGAGGGTTTACTGAAGGCCGAAATTGGCCGATCTTCCTTGTTAAATAAAACGATTAAATACAGAGTTTGGTAATGATCAAAGAAAAAATCATTTTGAACGGACTTCATTTTCGTCATCTCCGGGGTAGGATCGATGGACATTTGAGGAAATTTGTCAAAAATCGCGTCATGGGTGCTACCTCAATAGCTGATTTCCCTTAAGGGAAATCTGCTAATAAAGATTTAATACAGGAAATCTACGTCTTTCGTTTCCTGTCATATTCAAAATGTCCAACGAGCGCCTTACTTGTAAACCTTATAGCTGTACTCGTTTTCTGGGTGAAACCGAACTATCCTTCAGTTCTGATATCTACTGTGAGTAGTCTGAATAAAGGCTGTGTGTGGAAATGTCGAGGCTCTTTGTGCTCTGTCATTGAGAAGGTTAGGAGGTGGTGTAAGGGTGTCACCCCTTCTGCACTAATTGCTGGCTGTCAGTGAGCAGAGTAGGGGGTAAAGACAAATGCTTTGTCACGTCTAAGCCAACCCTCTTTCATCCCATAGCTCATGGAAGAGCAAGCCTCCCTGTAGTCAATGTCCTCTCGACATACTCGCCCACTCTCCCCTTATCATCCTTCTTCTGTCTCCAAAAAGTCCGTCCCGCAGGGGCTGCGTAAACGAACCAGATTTCCCTCGTGAAGACTAATATTAGATAAACCTACATACGGCTAACACAACACCACCGTGAATATTAAGTGATTAAATACAAACGGTAATAAGGAATCTTTCTCCAGCCGGGGGGTATGTTAACAAACAGGTCTGCCAACGGCTCAGCGAAAAGAAAAACAATAACTGAAACATATCAGAATATAACTTATTCATTATATTGAAAACTATGTACTATACCTAGTACTGGAATTTATAATGAATCAGAATAATTTTTATCTCAATCAATAAAATTTTAGTAGTCTAAGAATTAAAGATGGGAGGGGGGGGTCACAAGAGCATATTTTCATTTATCTCGTATAATAAAGGTCTCTGGAAAATATTATTTGGCATTTAAGCTTCGAATAATGTGGTTTATTATATAAGAGAATATTTTCTATGTAACACGAATAGAAGTGGGGGTTTGCGGAAGGCTGAAAACTGAAAAATGCAAATATTTCGGCTAATATTCAAGATAGGGAATAAATATGTATAACAATATTTATAGTAAATTTAATTTGCAATAAGATTCATTTCATAGACTTTTTCGATCAGACTTAGATATTTCGAATTTTCAAATTTCTCCTCCTCTAACCCCCCCCTCACCATGGTTCGATTTCAGCCGTAACGAACTTAATCTTTATATTTACATAAAACGATTAAATATCGAATTTTACTGACCTCATTTTCATCATTTACTAGGTAGTATCGATGGACATTTGAAGAAAAATTTTGAAAATTTCGTCACGAGTACGACCTCAATAGCTGATTTCCCTTAAGGGAAATTTGCTAAAAGGTCCCCAAGATTGAAGGATGTGAGAGGCTATTGAGCAGCACAAACCTTACCACTCTCTCAGTTGAATATTCAAACAAATACGAAATAGAAAAGAAAACAAAAAAAATGGAACCTTGAGGTAAAAAGTAACCAAGTTGCCAGTAAAAGAAAAGTTGGAGAGAGCAACCAAGAGAACGAGAATCTCTAAAGATTTTTTCCCCACACAACCACATTAAGTCGGCAGTTTCGACACCAAGCACTGAAAGTGATGCTGGGGCTCTTGAAGTGCACTTTGAATAATAGATATTTTTCAAGGGACGAACTTAATCATTGATCTTAGTCCAACCCCTTCCTCTACCTCCAAGGGGAAAAAAGCAAATAAAGTCAAGTGGAGTGATAGTATGGGAAGGAATAAAATACTTATGAGTAAAAAAGAGACAAGTGAATGGGAGTAGGGTGGGTAAACATGAGAGAGAGGGAGAGAGGGGGGAGTGAGGGAGCGAGAGAGAGGGAGGGAGCTCTCCTCCATTTATCTGCGGAGATGACTCGAGCTCTGATGGAAGAATTGAGTGGCCAATTCCAGAAGCCGCTCTCATGACATCCTCCTTCCACCCCCAATTCTCTACAGGAGAGATAGCATTTTTCCTCGTCCGGAAAGCCCCCTTTTCCTCTAGAAATAACGTAGTCACAATTTCCCCCACTTCGAGACAAAGGGAATGTTCCGGTTCATATATTCCGAGGTTCCCATGTATCAACAGCGGCTTATCAGCAACGGCAATTTCTCTTCTTTTTCGTTATTCTAACGTAATCAAATGCGTTATAAATGGAGCCAAGTCAGATTTGACTATTCTAACAAAAGAAGTTTTAGCAGAGTTTAGAGGATATGTACGAAAAAGTGAAAAAACCCGACACGTAGGGGCTGCGTAAGCTAAGCGGATATCAAACGTGATGTTTTACAACAGATACATCTACATACTGCCACACAACACACCACCGTGAATACTATTTTATTTTATTCATTTATTAACGTCCACTTTATGCTACTATGGCTAATTGGCACGGCATATCTACAGGTTACCACCATTTTCTAGCCAGGGTGAGACTTAGGATTTTATTTAATGAGTGCGTCACTAAATAAATTCCGATTTGCCCAGGCGAGAATCGAACTCGCCACTCTAGGTTTACCATGTGAGATAAAAGCCAACACTTCAACTCACATGGCAAACCTGAGCCCCCGTGAATATTAAGTAAATAAATACAAAGGGTAATTAGAAATCTTTCTGCCCATTTTACTAACCTCCCAAGGGAAAGGTCTGAATTGTAAAAAAAAGGGTCTGCCAACCGCTCAGAGCTGAATAGATAGATAAAAATATTCTTCTCCGGAAAGGAAAAAAAATTAAATATATCTGAACATAACATATTAATTTAATTGAAAACTATTTACAATATCCAGTACTGTAATATATACTGAATCCGAATAATATTTATCTCAATCACTCAAATTTTAGTAGTCCAAGAACAAAAGAAGAAGGGGGGGGGGACATTTCGTATTTAATCTTGAATTGAATTGGTTCGTGATATATTAGCTTATTATTAATATGACATGAGTGGGAGTGGGGGTTTGCTGAAGGCTGAAAACTGAAAAATGCAAATATCTCGGTTTATATTCAAGATAGAGGATAAAAGTATACACAATGTTTATAATGAATTTAATTTACAATAAGATTGGTTCTACACAATGTGTTTGGGCGTAAAGCTTTTGGTTTGGCAAAAGAATTAAGAAAAGTATTAGTCTGATGTTGGGAGAGCTTAGACTGACATAGGAGGGATAATAACACAAAGATAAACAACTGTTTGAGTTCTCCAAAGAATAAACGTATATTGTGTGAAGATAAATCTATGCATGACTACCTTTTATAATTATAGACAGATAAAAGAACAATAAGCTTAAATTAAACCTTAACTTAGGTGCGTTAAAATATATACACTGATACAATCTAAAGGTCGCTATAGACAAAGGAAATGTGACTTTGTGAAACAAGATTATTATTATTATTATTATTTATTAACGTCCACTTTTTGCAACTTAGGCTAATCGGGACGGGTTATCTACAGGTGAAACAAGATGGCGGCTATATAACTATATGTATTACAATATTTATAGTAAATTTAATTTGCAATAAGATTACTTCTATACAATTTTTCGATTCGACGCATAGTAACAGAGATATTTCGAATTGTCCAAAATCCCCCCTCTAAACCCCCCTTCCCACTAGTCCGATTTCAGCCGCTAACGAACTTGATTTTCCTTTTTACATAAAACGACTAAATATCGAGTTTGGTAACGATCAAACAATAATTGCAACCGCTAGAGTGGTAACAGACAAATATATGTGTAAATACAATTTTGAACGGACCTCATTTTCGTCATCTCCTACGTAGGATCGATGTACATTTGAAGAAAAATTTCGAAAATTGCGTCATGAGTACGACCTAAATAGCTTATTTCCTATAAGTGAAATCTGCTAACATACTAATGACCTTATTAGGGTTTACTGACGGCCTAAACATTGTATAAGGAAACTGAGTTGCTCTCAGGTGGAGAGTGTGAGTCTACTCACTAAAGGGAATGAATGCCTTTGTTAATCTGCGGTTACTCCCCACGAGTAGCTGACACTCAGGCCTACTGGATTTTTAAAATCTCAACACGACACTTGAAATCATTAAAAATGCAAAAAAAAACTTGAACTCAACATACGAAATTCACGAATCTACTCAACACCGCCAACACTACTATAGTCTTGTATCTTCAACAGTTATTCCTGCACAGGCCAGCAACACATTATCATTAGACTCACCGGATTGAATAAAGAATATTCAAAACTTTAGGGACCTATTCTTAAACTTTTGTCAAAAACATCTAATACCTCCTGGCATAGAATGGCTTAAGGGAAATCAGCTATTGAATTTTACTAGATTTTCGAGATTTGTTTTCAGCTGTCCATCCTGCTCAGGTGATAACGGAAATGAGGTCTGTTCAAAACTATATATAATTATAGTTATATTTGCCTGGTATCAATCTAGCTTTTAGCAGATTTCCCTTAAGGGAAATCAGCTATTGAGGTCGTACTCATGACGCGAGTTTTGAAAAATTTCCTCAAATGTCCATCGATCCTACCCAGGAGATGACGAAAATGAGGTCCGTTCAAAATTATATATATTTGTCTGTTAACGCTCTAGCGGTCGCAATTTTTGTTTGATCGTTACCAAACTTCATATTTAAGCGTTTTACTTAAAAAGAAAGATCAAGTTCGTTAATGGCTGAAATCGGACCAGTGGGAGGGGGGGTTTAGAGGGGGGGACTTTTGAAAATTCAAAATATCTCCGTTATTATGCGTCGGATCGAAAAATTGTATAGAATCAATCTTATTGTAAATTAAATGTACTATAAATATTGTTCTATACATTTATTCTGTATCTTTAATATTAACCGAGATATTTGCATTTGTATTGTGTGTGTGGTCGACGGAACCCCACCATGTTCCGGACTCTCCGCCGAGAGCTCTGGTGGCCGTTTCCAGAACTATTCGTCCCTCGTGAATAGGTTTAGAGATCCCTTCCTACTACAGCTGTTATTAGGCGGATTTCTCTATTGTAAAGCTTCACGTGGGAAATCTGCTTAGTTTACGCAGCCCCTGCGTGACGGACTTTTTCTATTTTTGTTTAATTCTTACAAAATGCCATATTATAAAATTTTATGTAAATCTAATGATCATTGTCGTTATTGGCTGAAATCGGAGTGGTGGGAGGGGAGAGGGGAGTTCAAGAGGAATTTCGGAAATTCAAAATATTTTCGTTATTATAAGTCGGATCGAAAAAGTGTGTTGAAGGAATATTGATAAACTATTGATGCTCTACAATTTGTGTGGAATGAATTTTCTTGTAACTCAAATATCAAGGGAGTTATTCGCTCATCGAGTCAAATCATCATTGGATTTTAACCTAGAAATTGGGAATATATGGTTAGATATTACTTGTGTGTCATTCCAGCACATGCTCTGCATAGTTTACGCATCATGGTATTGATGAATTATATTTGTAAACAATACTTTTTCCCCCAATATATTTTTTTGTCCAATCCAAACAAACCATTTTAAACCTCATTAGACTCCATCGGTAATTCTATAAGAAGATATTTAGTAATTTCAAAATAACTCCGTTATTATACGTCGGATTTAAAATTTATATAGATCTTGTTGAAAATTAAATGTACTATAAATATTGTTATATAAATTTATTCTCTATCTTGATTATGAACCGAGATATTTGTATTTTATAGTTTTCAGCCTTCATCAAACCCCCACTTCTAATCGCGCCATATTAATAATTCGCTTTTATATCATGAACCACATCATTCCAATGTTAAACGCCAAATATTGTTTTCATTGAACTTCCATTTTGTGAGATACACTCAAATACGTTCCATTAATCCCCCTCCCCTTCTTTTGTTCTTGGACTACTAAAATTTGAGTGATTGAGATAAAAATTATTCTTATTCATTAAAAATTACAGCACTAGCTGTAGGAAATGGTTTTCAATAAAATTAATTTTTTATATTCAGATATATTTCGTTAATTGCTTTTCTTTCCGGTCTAGCATATTTCTAGCAATCTGTTCAGCCTTGAGAGGTTGGCTGACCTGTTTGTTTACAATTCAGACACTTTCCGTTGCAGAGGTTATTAACATGTAAATTGAGTGAAAGATTTCTCATAACGTTTTGTATTAATTTACTTAATAATCACGGTGGCGTTAGGAGCATGTAGATTTATCTTTTGTAAAACTTCACATGGGAAATCTGCTTAGATGGACGGGATTTTTATTCATTGCGATAAGGGAATTAATATTGTATTTCTTCGGAGTCGCTCAATAAAAGAGTTAGGCAAGTTCAATTTCCCTTTTAAGCACTTGAAGGTATTTTACTCTCCCTCTCTGTCCTCTTTGTCTATATGCTTTCAGAAGCCCTTTAAAAAAAAAAAAGAAAAAGAAAAAGAAAAAAAAATGTAAACACTCGCCAACTAAGAGACGGATCAAACCACTTTTTACCCTCAAAACGGAGGAGTGAAAGAGCGTTTGAAGCGGGTAACTAGCCAAGTAAGAGGGAACGTAAACATTTTCGTATACCCTGAAAAAATGGGCCCGGGAAAGGGAGGGGGGGGGGGTGAGTTGGACCCGAGATGGAGGGGGGGAGGGGTTGCGGACTACGTGTTCTGCTTGGGAAAGTCAGTCAGTAATCAAGAGACCGGCGTTGGCTCTCTTTAGCCATCGCCCTCCCCTAGCTCCCCAAGACCAATGTGACCCACATTTTGAGCAGCCACACTTATTTCATTACCCCTCACCCCTGCCTCCCCACCCCCTCCCTCTCCAGGGCATCTCTTCGCCCTTCCTTCTTTCTCTCTCTCTCTACTATACCCCCCTCCCCCTACCACGCACCTTCCTCACAACACACATACAGGTATCCTTCAACTTACAGCAGATTTCCGCTACTAACGGAAGTCCACTATTGACGTTGAACGACTTCTCATAATGCGATTTTCGGAAATTCCCTCAAATGTCAACGAACCTACAAAGATGACGAAAATGAGTTCCCTTCAAAAATTGTATATATACATTTACATATATACATATTACATGAATATTATATACATAACACCACAATGTATACAATATTCATGTATTGTTAAAATTATGGCCAAAATGTGATTATGTATATTAATACAGGAGCACCCGCAACTAGTCGATTTGGCATAAAATTTAACAATGCAATAAAATCAATATAATAGAAAAATAACAAAAACTGTATCAACAATAAAAAAACATAAATAAACAACACGATAAATACTACAAATATTACATTAAACTAGTATTAAAAGTAACAAATTAAAATAGTTTTATTATATATATATAATTGTGTTGTTTTCGACCAGGTTATATTTATATATGGTGTTATTATTGTTTCTTGGAGCTTTGGTCAATGTTGGTGAAAAACATTTTAGTTTATACCGATATTTCGAGAGTATTTATTTTCTCTTCTTTAGGGCTGTAAAAATAGAGGTACTACTTAATATATATTGCACATTGTTATTAAACTTGTTCTTAATATACGCAGAAGTGCAATATATATATATATATAAAGTAGTACCTGTATTTTTACAGCTCTGAAGAAGAGGAAATAAATATTCTTGAAATATTGGCATTAACTAAATTTTCGTTCAATAACATTGACCAAAATTCCAAGAAACAATATAAAGAAACGCCATACAAATATATATATATATATATATATATATATATATATATATATATATATATATATATATATATACCTACCTACAAATTACACTTATTCTCTACCTTGAATATTAACCGAGATATTTGCATTTTTATTAAGTCTATGTGCGGCTATTGTCGTTACTCTCCGGATTAGTTCGGCCGTTTCCGTAACTGTTCGGCTCTTGTGTAACCTAACCGTTTTTGTCTTTTAACCTTTTACATTGTGAGATATATGCAAATACTTTCTGTTCATTCGCCCCCCCCCGCCCCTTCTTTATTTCTTGAACTAGTAAAATTTTAGTTATTAAAATATAAATTATTCTGATTCATTATAAATTGCAGTACTAGGTATAGCAAATAGTTTGCAATAAAGTTAATGCTTTATATTCAGATGTATATCAGTAATTGTTTTTCTTTCCGGCGATGAATATGACTATCTTTCTGTTCAGCTCTGAGTGGTTGGCAGACCTATTTTGTTTACAACTCAGAAGCCGTTTCCGTTGAGGGCTTATTAAAATTAACTAAACGATTTCTCATTTCCGTTTGTATTTACTCACGGTCGTGTTGTGTTAGCAGTATGGAGTTTTCTCTATTGTAAAACTTCACATGGGAAATCTGCTTTGTTTTCGCAGCCCCATCGAGACGGACTTTTTGTATTAGCTTATTATGAAAAGAAAGCTACTTTTCGAGAATTCAGTGAAATGTCATTAAACATTTAGATTATAGTAAATTAAAACTCAATGGTTAAAAAATATTTTTATGTAATCCTCCTAATAAATAAAAACTTCAAAAAATGTTTCTATGGTCTTGGGATTTGGGTTACAAGCGTATGAGATATCCTTACATGAATATTTAACTATTTCTTTTTAATTCTGATTAACTTTGACGGGCTTCTATGCTATTTTCAGACAAATTAACATATATATTAAACTCACTGGTTACACATACTAAATGTGACCTTATATCTCTCTATTTTAGTTCAGTTTTACTACGTGTGAAAAGGACTATAAACGAGCTTTAAGAGCTAGAAGATAAGAAAAAAAAATTACCGGTGAGTAACAAAAAAAATTAAATATGACTACAAATATTTATTACGTAATAAATATAAGAGCTTCAGCGATATCTATTAACAACGTTTTAGCATATTATAAATCAACTACTCATGTCGCGATTTTCGAAAAATCTAGATTCTAGATGACGAAAATGTGGTCCGTTCAGAATTATATATATATATATATATATATATATATATATATATATATATATATATATATATATATATTTCTGTTACCGCAACAGACTAATGTTTTTATAGACGTGTTTTCTCTATCTTCAATATTATTCCAGATATTGGCATTTTTTTAGATTTCAACCTTCAGTAAACCCCCAATTTCAGTAATCGCACTTCATGAATAAGCTAATATATCATGAATCGTCTTATTTGAAGCCCAAATACCAAATATTGTGTTCAAGAAATCTTTTCTAGATGAGATTCGTTCTGATGACCCCTCCCCCCCCTCTGTCTTTTTTTCTTGAATTGCTAAAATTAGAGTGATTGAGATTATTCTCATTCATTGTAAATTACGGTACTAGATTTAATAAATATTTTTCAATAAAATTAATATATTATATTCAAATATATTTCAGTAATTGTTAGCAGATTTCCCTTAAGGGAAATCAGCTATTGAGGTCTTACTCATGACGCGATTTTCGAAAAATGTCTTGAAATGTCCATCGATCCTACCCAGGAGATGACGAAAATGAGGTCCGTTCAAAACTATATATATATTTGTCTGTTAACGCTCTAGCGGTCGCAATTTTTGTTTAATCGTCACCAAACTCGGTATTTAATCGTTTTATGTAAAAATAAAGATCAAGTTCGTTAACGGCTGAAATCGGGAGGGGGTGGATTAGAGGAGGGGTAATTTCGAAGATTCGAAATATCTCCGTTACTATACGTCGGATCGAAAAATTGTATAGAACTAATCTTATTGCAAAGTAAATGTACTATACATATTGTTATATACATTTATTCTCTATCTGGAATATTAACCGAGATATTTGCATTTTTATTAAGTGCGTGTTAGGAGGAGCTATGGTCGCTTCTAATCGTTCCCGCCGAAAGCTAGTTCGGCCGTTTCCGTAACTATTCGGCACTCGTATGGAGATTTCTCTATAGTACAACTTTACGTGGGAAATCTGCTTAGTTTACGCAGCCCCCTGCGTGATGAACTTTGTTTCCCGATCAAGAATACTTTGATCTTTCAGCTCTTAGATGTTGGGAGACCTCCTTGTTTACAATCGGACGATTTCCGTTGTGAAGCTTATTAAAATGTAAATAGACTGAACCATTTCTTATTATCATTTTTAGTTATTCACTGTGGTGTTATGTAGATTTATCTATATTAAAACTTCACGTGGAAAATCTGCTTCGATTACTCAGCCCCCACGTGACAGATTTTTTTTTTCCACTTGTACAACTTCCATAGCTGCTTTTACCTATAGGAAATTTGTTAAAAGGAAGTTATCTTTATGGACGTACGCCAGGAATGGGTGAGTGATTATAAATAAAATTCCCTATTCCTTTCTGACACGAGCGAGCGAGTCTACACAGTATATTGATAACGTCGGCAAATCTGAGTAGGGGGAAAATAGGAATAAGGGGCTAAATCAGAAAGAAGCCTCACCAACCCCACGCTATTTGTTGTCTGCTATACCCTTCCAATGTTCTGCAGGCTTTACATTAAAGCCCCTTCCCCCTCCCTTGCCCTCTACATACGCTAAATTTATAAATGAAAAAAAAAAATAAAGAAGAAGCTGCTGAGAAAGGCGAAGAGGTTAATAAATTGAGGGGCAAAGATATGGGGGGGGGGCGGTAGAGGAGGTATCGGAGTTGGCTAGAGGCCAGCGGGATGGTCCCTATCAACATCCACTAACACCCTTTTATTCCCAGCAACCTGCCTCACCAGCTATTATTCACCTATTGCCTCATTTATTTTTTAGCCAACCCCCCTCCCTCTCTCAAGCCAAATGTGGGTACTATTGATGGCTCTCCTCTACCCACTACAGTCATTTTTACATACTCCAATAACACGACAACTTTATTTATCAATTATTCTACATAAATGCTTGAACAGCCAGTAAATAGTTTAACTAAAGAATTATTTTCACCAATCGGGGCTCAGGTTAGCCATGCGAGTTAAAGCTTATCTTTATCTCACATGGTAAACCTAGAGTGGCGAGTTCGATTCTTGCCTGGGCAAAGGAAATTATTTAGTGACGAAATTCATTAAATAACGTCCTAAAATCCCACCCTGGCTAGAAAAGGGTGGTAACCTCTAGATAACCCGTCCCGATTAGCCTAAGTTGGAAAAAGTGGACGTTAATAAATAATAATAATAATTTTCACCAAAGCATCACGGAAATAATAGTTTTAAACGCAGCTTTAACCATATATAAAAGTCCGTCATACAGGGGCTGCGTTAACTAAGCAGATTTCCCACTTGCGTCCCGTATTTGCATTTATCTCATGACGTAAAAGTGCAATAAGAACAATATTTGTTATTTAGGCTTTAAATAAAGTGCTCCATAATATAATAGCTTATTAACAGATTTCTCCTAAGGGAAATCAGCTATTGAGGTTGTACTAATGACGGAATTTCCGAAATTTTTATATATATATATATATGTCTGTTACCACTCTAGTGGTCGCAATTTTTTTTTTATCGTTACCAAACTCGAAATTTAGTCGTTTTATGTAAAAAGAAAGATCAAGTTCGTTAACGGCTGAAATCGGACCAGTGCGAGGGGGGGTTTAGAGGGGAGGTTTTTCGAAAATTCGAAATATTTCCGTTACAATACGTCGGATCGAAAAATTGTATAGAATCAATCTTATTGCAAATTAAATTAATTTACTATAAATATTGTTATATGCGTTTATTCTCTATCTAGAATATTAACCGAGATATTTGCATTTTTATTAAATCTGGGTGGATAACGGATGAGAGTGAGTTTCCCGCTAAAAGCTAGGTCGTCCGTTTCCTTAACTTTTCGGCTCTCGTGAAATTTGTCTATTGTAAAACTTCACGTGGGAAATCTGTTTAGTTTACGCAGCCCCTGCGTGACGGACTTTTGTTGATATGACATGAGTATGAGCCCGAAAACTAAAAAAACGCAAATATCTCTGTTAATATTAAAGATAATTAAATCATGTACATAACGACATTTATAGGTAATAATAAGATTGGTTCTATACAAATTTTCGATCCGACGTACAATAACGGAGATATGTCGAATTTCCGAAAATCCTCCCCTCTAAACCTCCCTTCCCACTGGTCCGATTTCAGCCGTTAACGAACTTGATTTGTATGCTTACATAAAACGTTTAAATATGGAGTTTGGAAACGATCAAGCAAAAATTGCGACCATTAGAGCGTTAACATACAAATATATATATAATTTTGAACGGACCTCATTTTCGTCAACTCTTGGGTAGGATCGATGGACATTTGAAGAAAATGTTTCAAATTGCGTCATGAGTACGACCTCAATAGCTGATTTCCCGTAAGTGAAATCTGGTAAGAGGCCGGCCATGTACACGAGGCGTAAACTAAACAGATTTCCCACTCGAAGGTTTAACATTAGATAAATATGCATACAGGTAACACTATCGTGAATATTAAGTGAATAAATACAGACGTAATGAGAAATCTATCAGCCAATTTAAAAGTTAATATTCTTTACAACGGAAAGCGCCTGAATTGTAAACCAACAGGCCAGCCAACCTCGTAGCTCTGAATAGATAGATAGACCAGAAAGAAAAATAATTAATGAAATATATCTGAATATAAAATGTTAGTTTTATTGAAAACTTTTTACTAAAGCTAGTTCCGTAAATTGTAATGAATCAGAATCATTTTTATCTCAATCACTCAAAATTTAAGTAATTCAACAAAAAAAGAAGGGGGGGGGATCAACAGAACGTATTTGCATATATCTCAAAAAGTAAAAGTTCAACGAAAACAAAATTTAGTATTCAACCTTCGAATAAATATGTTCATGATATAACAGCTTATTACTAATATGACATGAGTACGAGTGGGGTTCGCTGAAGGCTCAAAACTGAAAAATGCATATATCTTGGTTAAAATTCAAGATAGAGAATAAATATATATATATATATATGTGTATATATATATATATATGTGTATATATATATATATATAAATATATATATATATATATATATATATATATATATATAACAATATTTATAGTACATATAATTTTCAATAAAGTTGGTCCTATACAATTTTCCGCTGCGATGTACAATAACGGAGATATTTCGAATTTTCGGAAATACCTTCTTGTATTTCTCGATACATTATAAAGTGAACACATTTTATCCAATATGTCCACACCTACTTTGGTTTGATTATAATGTGTAAAAATGGAAGGCTTTTTCTTTTCTCCTGTTCTCTCATTTATTTCTCCATCAAAATGCATACTTGATATAGCCAATACATTTCTAATTTTGGACTTATTTTTTGGGACATAGGAAACCAGGGAGCCCTCCTTCCTATAAGCTAAGATGCTTGAATTGATTTCCCTATTTTTATACTTTTAAGCTCCCTATAAATCTACCACCTCACTACTCACAAAGGTAGTCGCGCGGGATCTCAAAGATGCCTCAAAGTCGTGCGCAGTACTGGAGAATGAGAAAAGGGTTGAAACAGTACTGGTGGAAGGCTCTAGACATGAGGGGAAGGTAGCTAGGGTGGGGGGCACCCAGGTTCTATCCTCTACTCAGCAGTTCAAAAAGTCTCTCCAAGTCATCTCTCAGATGACACGCGACTACTAGAGTGTGCAGAACCCCATCTTCAGTGCTCTAGTGTTGATCCCAGATGGAAATCTCAGGGAAGATGGGGCGGTTCTTCCCGAAAGTGCTCTGCTTTTAATGAAGAATCTTTATGTGTGTAGGTAGTCGACTTTCTTATCCTTCCTTACCGTACTCGTGATATTTTTTTCTGACAAATAATATAGGTGATATTTCATTTTACTCTTCTGTAAATCCCCTCTCCTTTGAGCCCGGGTTCTTATAATAGACTGAAGTCAACGTGCAGTTCACACATTCTTGATAAGAATGAGATTGAATTGAAAGGTAAGCGAAAGAGCTGATCTGATATTGATTAGGGAAAGCGATGTAGTAAAACATGCAATGAGAAAGGGAAAGGGAGAGTGAATTAGAGTGGGCACGGCTAGAAGATACGAAAGGAGGGGCGACAAAGAGAAGTATAGGAGTCGACAAGCTGTAAATACTCTTGGAAAATTTCTTCCAACCTGGTCAATAAACGAGGAATGAGTGGAAAGTACAATAGAAAGAAAGTGGAGTGGCTGTTGGATTAGCGGGACTGGAATGGAATTGCTGAGAGCGTGTGGGCAGAGGTGAGCAAGACCAGCTCCAATTCTTTTATTTATCCCTTTCTTTTTAGCAGATTTCCCCAGTGGAAAATCTGCTATTGACGATATACTCAGGACACGATTCTCCAAACATTTTTTCAAATTTGTATTGACTCCTACCAAGGAGACAATTAAAAACGTCCGTCATGTAGGGGCTGCGGAAACAAAGCAGATTACCCACCTGAAGTTTTACAATAGAGAAATCTGCCAACTAATAACTGTAGTAGTAACGAGTCTTTAATGCAATTTCACGAGAGCCGAACAGTTAAGGAAACGGCCGAACTAGCTTTCGGCGGAAAGTCCCGAATAGAACCGACTTCAGCCGAACTCAACTCTGTTATCAGGCACACACTTAATAAAAATGCAAATATCTCGGTTAATATTCAAGATAGAGAATAAATGTATATAACATTATTTATAGTAAATTTAATTTGCCCTATGATTGGTTCTTTATAATATTTCGATCCGACGCCTAATAACGGAGATATTTTAAATATTCGAACCCCCCCCCATCTACACCACCCCTTCCCACTGGTCCGATTTCAGCTATTAACGAACTTGTTCTTTCTTTTTACATAAAACAATTAAATATCGAGTTTGGTAACGATCAAACAAAAATTGCGACCGCTAGAGCGTTAACAGACAAATATATATATATATATATATATATATATATATATATATATATATATATATATATATATATATATATATATAAAATTGTAACCTCTGTCTGTACATTGATTTTTTTCGCGAAATTTCACGATAACTTTTCGTTTCACATGTCATAGACACCATATCTGCATTTTGTTTCTTTCGTGTATGTTTGTTTGTTTGTTTGTTTGTTTGTTTGTTTGTTTGTTTGTTTGTTTGTTACCTTTTCACGCATAAACGGCTGAACCGAATTTTATGAAACTTGGTATATATATTACTACTAACCCAACTTAGACTTTAGGCTATATTAATTTTCTCTGAGACGAACAGGAGTGGGGGTTATAAGGGAAGCCTGAAATTAAAAATAGCGATATTTCGTTTTCTATTGGTTTTTCGGCAAATATGCACATAACAAAAGTTGTTTATTTTGTTATTTAGAGTAACTTTTGTTATATACTCTTTTGTCGTATACCGAAGTTTAAATGCGTTATACGCTAAAAATTATAGCGGGAGTCAACAATATTATTTGCCAAAATAGACTCAACCGAACTAAATAAAACTCGGTATGTGTATTAGCAGTGAGGCCTTCATTATAATAAGCCATACCAACATTTCTATGGATGGGCAGGAGTGGGGGTTATAAGGGAAGCCTGAAATTAAAAATAGCGATATTTCGTTTCCTATTGGTTTTTCCGCAAATATAAACATAACAAAAGTTGTTTATTTTGTTATTTGGAGTAACTTTTGTTATACACACTTTTGTCGTATACCTAAGTATAAATGATTTATACGTTAAAACTTTAGCGGGAGCCAACAATTTTATTGGGCACTAACGGCTGAACCGAACTTAACAAAACTCAGTATGTCAATTAGCATTAATTCTTCCATGATTATAAGTTATATTAAAATTTTTAGGTTCGAACGGGAGGGGGGTTATAAAGGAGGCCTGAAATAAAAATTCACCATATTTACATGTATAAGAGACGGGAAATACAAAAATATCGAAGACAGTGAAGCCTTATCGAACAAATAATTCTATTATTAGCAAATCCACGGCAACGACGGGTATCAATCCTAAACACTGGGACGGGTAAATGTCAAAATATTGTGCAATGTAAAGCCTGCTAAAAAATACCATCACCATTCAGCCTCAAATGAATTCCCGGGCGAAGCCGGGTATCTGAGCTAGTATATATATATATATATATATATATATATATATATATATATATATATATATATATATAATTTTGAACGGAACTCAGTTTCGTCGAAAATCGCATCGTGAGTACGACCTCAATAGCTGATTTCCTGGGAAATCTGCTAATAGGTACCTTTTAATATATTGATGCAAATTTGTATGTTAATGCTCTGAAGATCGTTAAGTGTGTGTGAGCCGCTCAACCATATGAAAAATTAAGTTCGTTAAATGGGTGTAATTAAGCCAAGATAAATTTATTTAATCATGTTGGAATTGTAATATTACGCAATTATTGTTTTGCTCATTTTTCTATCCTTAAGGTTACTTATATTTTTCTGTTTACGTATTAAATTAAACCTCCACTCACACCCCTCTCATAATAAGCCAATGTACATTAATATTTAATTTATGTTTAATTAACATCTTATAATAATTGCAGGAAATGAGTCTTTATCAGGAGTCTCATTTCCTGCAATTCCGGAGTGTGCGACTAATTCATTCTTTATTTTATTAACTAAGTAATTAGGTACTTCAGTAATAGTTATTTCTTGTAAATTACAAATAGCTCATTGTTAGAATATGTAAAAAAAAAAGAAATATTTACCATGTGTAAGTTTACAATTGATAAATCTACATACTGGTAACACTTAACACCACAGTGAATATTAAGTGGATAAATACAAACGGTAATAATAATTGTTATCTCACTCACTCAAATTTTTGCAGCACCAAAAGCAGATCACATGGGAGGGATCCGACTTCAATTCTATGAAACTAATGATATGAGCACCTGGCTAAATAGCAAAGGCCATAGAAGCTGGGATTCAATGTGGAAGGAAGTAGCACTCACAAACAAATTATAAAAGATTCTCCAAGGACATGACACATTGCCTTCAAAGGCATTCGAAAAGAAGGGATAGCGACTACCAGGATGCGTATAGGACCACAGAAATCTTACGCACATAACCTTAATAACTAAAGATCCCCCAACAACAATGCGAAATATGCCATGTTCCACTCACAATACTCCATCTTATAAAGGAATGCCAACCTGTGCAAACGATTTTCGAAGATTTAGACATTCCTAGAAACATAAAATTTGTCTTACATGACACTTCACAAGCAGTAGATGGAATCATTTCGTTAGTAAAGGAGCTATCTCAATAAAATAAAATTTAGGTATTGTTTAATAGGATATAAGGGTATTGAGTAATGAATTTAAGAAAAAAAAATGAATATATGTGAACATGTGTGTGCGCTTGAAAAGATAGTAGTAAAATAAGCTGTTTGAGTATTTTCACAGAAACAAAGTAACCCCAACAATAAATTTTATATCTCTGGAATATGCTGGATGGCAGAGGAACCAATTGATAAGGATCAATAAAAAGGCCTTGTCCTCTACTGTTTTTTTAATATTATGCAGAGTGCACTTTCGTGGTCAACGCTCCACCGTCATTGCATGATTATAGCTGTGTAGCCTGGACAACAACCGCCGGGGACTCTACTGCTATAATCAGCAGGTACTGACGATGGGGCATTGGCTCCGCATAATATTAAAAAACAGTAGAGGACAAGGACCTTTTTTATTGATCCTTATTAATAAATTTTATATTTCATAAAGGGTGTAATAACCACGAAGTTGATTGCCCAAACAAACATCCTACCTACCTACCTTTACCAGTACATAATAACGGGGACATTTTGATTTTTGGCTGTGAGGAAAGTTATTAACCCTCCAGAACTCGCGTCAAAAGGAGTGACCTGCGAACTCGCGTCAAAACGAGTGACCTGAGAACTCGCGTCAAAACGAGTGACCTGCGAACTCGCGTCAAAACGAGTGACCTGAGAACTCGCGTCAAAACGAGTGACCTGAGAACTCGCGTCAAAACGAGTGACCTGAGAACTCGCGTCAAAACGAGTGACCTGAGAACTCGCGTCAAAACGAGTGACCTGAGAACTCGCGTCAATACGAGTGACCTGAGAGCTCGCGTGTGAGAATTTTTCTCACACCACATATTTCCCCCAAAAAAAGTTGGTAAATAAAATATTTTCAACAAAAAAATTTTTATTAATTACAAACATCAAATAGTAATATTAAATAATAATATTATTCAAAATGTATCTCGTACAGATATTCTGTTTTGAAGAAACAAACAACATAAGAATCCATCTAACTAATTAAAATTTTGTTATCCACTAGAATGACACACGACAAAGCAATGTTCATCACAAACTGCTTTTCTAAATGTTCGGCAACTCTTTTTTGTTTTTTCTCCTCGGACAATAGGCACAAAACTGAGACGGGGTACAAGAACCAGAACATGTGGGATTTTCCTCTTCTACGCAAGAAACTCTCTTCAATTTTGTTTCTTTCTAATAGGGGTATGGTGGTCAGTTGTGAACGGTTGATCAGGTGAGGTTGGAGCCAAAAAAACAGTTTTCGGTAAATTACCGAAGCACTCGATTGACGAGAAGAACTCTCGTATTAAAAGAGAAAAAAATCTAGCAGAACTCACTTGATGAGAAAAACACAATAAACCAAAAAAAAAAAAAACGTTGCGCCACAACTCGCACTGTGAGAAAAACACCCACACTTAACTTACTCCGGTTGATTAACCTTGACCTGGATTCAGTCAGCTTATACTAATGATTGGGAGTCAACGAGGATGGTAAGAGAAGGCTACAAGGTGTAGCTAGAGAGTGTAGCACTATCACCAAAGACGTATAATAATAGATATAACTTTTTTCTTCGGGGTGTGAGTGTTAGAAGATTTCCCTTAAGGGAAATCAGCTATTGAGGTCGTACTCATGACACGATTTTCGAAAAATTTCTTCAAATGTCCATCGATCCTACCCAGGAGATGACGAAAATGAGGTGCGTTGAAAATTAAATATATATATATATATATATATATATATATATATATATATATATATATATATATATACTAGCTCAGATACCCGGCTTCGCTCGGGAATTCATTTGAGGCTGAATGGTGATGGTATTTTTTTGGCAAGGCTTTAGTTTGCACAATATTTTCAATTTTACCCGTCCCACTATTTAGGATTAACACCCGTTGTTAGCATTTGTTAATAATAAAATTAATTTTTTATGTAAGTCTTCACTGTCCTCCAAATTGTCATATTTCCCGTCTCCTGTGCATTATGCATAGATTTCAGTTATTAAGCACAAAATATTGTGGTGAAACGAAATATCACTATTATTAATTTCAGGCCTCCCTTATAACCCCCACTCCTGCCCGTCCCTAGAAATGTTAGTGTGGCTTATTATAATGAAAGCGTTAGTGCTAATACACATACCGAGTTTTATTTATTTCGGCTGGGTCTTTTGTCCCAAATAAAATTGTTCACTTCCGCTATAGGTTTTAGCATATATCTCGTTTATAATTCGGTATACTAAAAAAGTGTATATAACAAAATTTACTCTAAATAACAAAATACACTTCCGCTATAGGTTTTAGCGTATATCTCGTTTATAATACGGTATACGAAAAAAGTGTGTAAAACATCTGAGGAAAGAAAGAGGGAGTGAGAAATGTTCTAGATTACAGGAAGATCTCCCCACCAGTCCCTGACGCTCCAGGTTAACCAACAGAACATGACTAACGGCTAACTCTCAATTACGCTAACATTACCTTATATTCAGATTCTATTTTCAATTCTAATTATGTATGTTTAAATACTTTCGTTTTTTGTGAATTAATTGATGTTTTAAACACATTAATGGATGAAATTACTTACTTCCGATTAATTAATGTTCCAGTGAAAGACAGAGGAAGGGGGGGGGGTAGTAATATACTTTGCTCCTCATGAAACAGCTACTTGTTTTTAAAATGCTTCATACAATTGAAATGTTCTTGTTTATCGTCATGTTCATATTTGCCGAAAAACCAATAGGAAACGAAATACCGCTATTATTAATTTCTTGCTTCCCTTATAACCCCCACGCCTGCCCGTGCCTAGAAATGTTGATATGGTTTGTTATAATGAAAGCGTTAGTGCTAATACACATACCGAGTTTTATTTATTTCGGTTGGGTCTATTGTCCCAAATAAAATTGTTCACTTCCGCTATAGATTTTAGCGTATATCTCGTTTATTATTCGGTATACGAAAAAAGTGTATATAACAAATGTTACTCTAAATAACAAAGTAAACAACTTTTGTAATGTTCATATTTACCGAAAAACCAATAGGAAACGAAATATCGCTATTTTTAATTTCTGGCTTCCCTTATAACCCCCACTCCTGCCCGTCCCTAGAAATGTTGGTATGGCTTGTTATAATAAAAGCGTTAGTGCTAATAGATATACCGAGTTTTACTTAGTTCGGTTGAGTGTTTTGTGCCAAATAAAATTGTTGACTCCCGCTATAATTTTTAGCGTATAACTCATTTATACTTCGGTATACGACGAAAGTGTATATAACAAAAGTTACTCTAAATAACAAAATAAATAACTTTTGTTATGTGCATATTTGCCGAAAAACCAATAGGAAACGAAATATCGCAATTTTTAATTTCAGGCCTCCCTTATAACCCCCACTCCTGTTTGTCTTAGAGAATAATAATATAGCCTAAAGTCTAAGTTGGGCTAGTAGTAATATACATACCAAGTTTCATAAAATTCGGTTCAGCCGTTTATGCGTTAAAAGGTAACAAACAAACAAACAAACAAACAAACAAACAAACAAACAAACAAACATACACGAAAGAAACAAAATGCAGTTTTGGTGTCTATGACATGTGAAACGAAAAGTTATCGTGAAATTTCGCGAAAGAAATCAATGTACAGACAGAGGTTACAATTTTATATATATATATAGATTTGTCTGTTAAACTATCGGTCGCAATTTTTGTTTGATCTTTACCAAACTCGATATTTAAACGTTTTATGCAAAAAGACAGATCAAGTTCGTTAATGGCTGAAATCGGACCAGTGGGAGGGGGGTTTAGAGGGGGGAGGATTTTAGAAAATTCGAAATATCTCCGTTACCATACGTCGGATCAAAACATTGTGTAGAACCAATCTTATTGCAAATTAAATGTACTATAAATATTGTCCTATGCATTTATTCTATATCTTGAATATTAACCGAGATATGTGCATTTTTATGAAATGAGGGCATATAACGGACGATTTAGTTTCCCGCCAAAAGCTAGTTTGGCCCTTTGCCGTAACTGTTCTGCTCTCGTATGGAGCTTTCTCTACTGTTTAACTTCAAGTGGGAAATCTGCTTAGTTTACGCAGCCCCTGCGTGACGGACTTTTTTTCTCACGGCGCGAGTACTGGAGGGTTAAGGGTTGATAAGGCACGGTCAACCATGGAGCAATAAATAATAAGGAAGTAGGTCTAGATGATGCAGATGGTGATAGAAGGATTTGAGCGATGATTTGTGATCAAAGGGAGGGGAAAAAATGGTCGAGACCCTTTATTACTAGCATTCATCGTGCTAAGGAGGGTGTGGAGGGCTGGTGATTTGTTGAGCTCTGTTCGCCTGCTGATGTGGGGGGCCCGGAGAAAGAAGGCTGAATAAGGGTGCCCGGGATCGAAGAATTGGAGAAGGTACGACTCATTCTTGGAGCAAACTTTTCCATAGCCATCAATCAGCCAGTCTATACGCCGTCTATTCCACATCTCCCGTCAAAAATCCATCACTTCTACAGCATTCCCTCAGCTCTCCTACCTATTTTTTAATACTCGCGTATATGTTGTCATACTTGACTTTCTTTTTCACTTCAAAGGAGAAATTTTCTCAAATTACAGGTAATATCCATTTTCGTTCATATTTCCCTCTCTAGACTTCTATTCAGAATTCTTGCTTATTCCATACAACCTGAACGATCAATAAATGTCCGTCACGCAGGGGCTGCACTTAACTAAGCAGATTTCCCACGTGCGTCACTTATTCGCACTTATCTCAAAACGTACAAGTTCAATGAGAAAAATATTTGGTGTTTAGGCTTCAAAGAAACTGCTTCATAATATAACTGCTATATACAATAGCTAGAGAGTGTAGCACTATCACCAAAGACGTATAATAATAGATATAACTTTTTTCTTCGGGGTGTGAGTGTTAGAAGATTTCCCTTAAGGGAAATCAGCTATTGAGGTCGTACTCATGACGCGAGTTTCGAAAAATTTCTTCAAATGTCCATCGATCCTACCCAGGAGATGATGAAAATGAGGTCCGTTCAAAATTATATATATATTTGTCTGTTAACGCTCTAGTGGTCGCAATTTTTGTTTGATCGTTACCAAACTCGGAATTTAAACGTTTTATGTAAAAAGGAAGATCAAGTTCGTTAATGGCTAAAATCGGACAAGTGGGAGGGGGGATTTTTGAAAATTCAAAATATCTCCATTATTATTCATCAAATCGAAAAATTGTATAGAATCAATCTTATTGCAAATTAAATATACTATAAATATTGTTTTATACATTTATTCTGTATCTTGAATATTAACCGAGATATTTGCATTTGTATTCTGTGCGTGGTCGGCAGGAGTCGGCTATGTTCGGGACATTCCGCCGAGAGCTCTTGCGGCCGTTTCCGTAAACTATTCGTCCCTCCTGAATAAGTTTAGAGATCCCTTACACTACAGTTGTTATTGGGCAGATTTCTCGACTGTGAAACTTCAAGTGGGAAATCTGCTTAGTTTACGCAGCCCCTGCGTGACGGACTTCTTTTACACAGAAATAGTAAATGTCTTATACCAGCACATGGTAAATCTGCTTAATTTACGCAGCCCCTGCGTGACGGACTTTTATTAGTACCCAGTGAGGCCAATAGCCATTAACCGCTACATTTCTGTCACTTATGACAAAAATGAATTATAAAATACCAGCCATTTTAGAGGTGTTGTACTTTTATATCAGTAAATATATAGGTTTCATCGTTTTCAAATTAATCATTTCTAAATGAATTTAAAGAGAGATCACGTGGCGATTCCAAGCTGAATTTGACACATTTTTTTTTTTTTAAATCACATAATCAGCATTTAAACTAATATTATTATAAGATAAATAAAAATTTCTCGTTGAATTTTTTTGACCCCTATTGACTACAAATAATAAATATTAACTTTGCTTTATACAGTCTGTTTTATAATTATGTTTAGTATGGAAAGGTTCCAATTAACTTAAGTGGAATACATTTGAAAGCGTCCCATTTAAAGTTAAAATTGAATTCTGTTAATCAATAATGGAAAGTCAAAGCGTTAAGTATGTGTGTGCTGTATTTTTGTTAGGAGTTATTGGAATTATTTTTGGAAATTTTCTTTATTTACTCATTTATAGCGTAACTGAACCTTAGCGGTGACCTTCTCTGTGATATTCAAGTAGAACTTATACAAATTTATAAACATATAAATGACTTTAAAAATAAAATATTCAGGGGTGATGTTTTAAAGTTCATTGGTTCTCCGTTAGACCTAACCTTTATCTCCTTTACTTAGTTCCATTTTAATTTGGTTGGTTGTTATATATCCGTCTGAGTAAAAGTATAACCATTTAGTTGAAAATAGAAAAGGGTTATGATATTTCTATGTTTTAGGGGACTTAGGGGAAATAAGCTGTTGAGGTTGTATTCATGATGAGATTTTCGAAAAATTTCTTCAAATGTCCATTGATTGGATAACGAAATCGAGGTTCGCTCAAAATTGTATGAATATATTTGTCTGTTAACCCTGTAGCGGTCGCAGATTTTATTACCAAACTCAATATAACTCAATGTAAAAATGAAGATCAAGTTCAATAATGGCTAATATCGGACCAGTGCGAGAGGGACAGACTTTTAAAGGGAGAATTTCGAAATTTTAAATATCTCCTTTGTATTACGTTGAATCGATATATTGTATAGAATTCATCTCATTGAAAATATGATGTTCTGTATATGTTGCTATATACATTTTTTCTCTATATTGAATATTAACCGAGATATTTCCATATTTTAGTTTTGCCCATCAACCCCCACTCCTGCTCATTTCATATTAACTATAAGCTGTTATATCATGAACTACTTCCTTCCAAGGTTAAATACCAAATATGGTCTTCATTGAACTATTACTTTGTGTGACAAGTGCAAATACGTCATGTGATGACGTCATCAATTAAGATTTTACGTTCTTTTCTCGAAAATGTTTATTTGATCTATACCATACTCGATATTTAGCCTTTTCAGTGAACACTAAAGATCACATTTGTCATTGGACATGGAAGAGTGTTGGTTTAGACAGAGGGAATTAGAAAATTAAAAATATCTTTGTGATTATGAGTGGGATCATAAAATATTATAGAACCAATCTTGTTAAAATTTGATTTTCTACAATTGTTGGTCGATACCTTTTTTTTGTAACTCCAGTATTAAGGGAGTTATTCATACTTTATTGTTTCCTGTCCCACCCCATTCTACTCATCGTTTTTTTTTTCATAAAAAGTAGAGAATACGTGGTGATATGAGATCACAAATGTTATATCAGCACTTGGGAAATCTGGTTTTACCGCAAATGGTATGTTCTTGGACATATGTATTTGACAAAATTAAGTATATAATCTAGGCTCAACAGTTACTTTCTTCGTGACATTGAAGTAGAACTAATAAAAGAATATTTTATGAAATTGTTCAGACCATTCTCTATACAATTTTCCCGATGATAATAATTGTGGTTTAGAGATGGTTTCAACGTGACATTTACCCTTTTCTCCTTATTCAGAACACATGTTTCGCAGTGTCACAACCACTAGGCAATTTAACTACGCCCACACTAGTTGTCAAATGGAAAGCTTAAAGAAGGCAAAGGGCTCATAATCTGTCCAGCCTTACTCAATCTAATATGAACCATGTGTGCGTGTAACTTCAGTGCAAAGACTGATAAATTCATTTTTACTTTGTTGACAAATCTAAATAGCAATTATAAATATACCATCTCAGAAATTATTTTATTTCTGTTATCATTGAAATGAAGAAGCTCGTACATTTAGTATTATGCTCGGGAAAATTTATCAAGATCTAAAAGACAATGCGATGTTCCAGTGTTATATCTTCTTTTCCTACTTAAACTCCATCATAGTTCTACTAATTAAGTCAGTTTGTTGTAATGATTTAGAACATTCTGCAGAACAACCTTAACAAGCATGACTTGTAATTTAAGACTTTGTAGAAATAGAATATGTTTACTATTCATTCTTAAACCGTGGCTATTACCACCCTTGATATTTTATGGTGCTTTTCTGATGAAATATCTGGTGATTCTTTACAGCATCAGTTCTCACAATCTTAAACGAAAATGTAGATGAACGAAGGTGAAGATTCTTTAGCCGAAGAAGTCAAAACATCAATTAGTTTAATTATAACACCTTCCTCCTTTATATGGACAATACTGTTTTATCCACAGTTATAATTTGTATTCAACAACAGTTGTATCAGCTCTCAAATACCTCGGTCATATTCCTTTTTATCATTTCTAATTTCGTGTTTAATCTTTTGTTTAATTTCCTCCTCTAAAGTATTCAGTGGCTAATCTTTCAGAATCCAATGACTAAAGTAGATTTAGTATACGTGATTAGAGCTTACATCTTCTCGGGTACAATTCTAGTCCAATATCAACTTATTATCTACTCCTCATAACAATCGTTTTTGCCATGGATCGTACCTATCTAAATACTGACACAAATAAATTTGCAAAGGTTTTATTCGGAAAAAAAATATGTAAGTATGGAATCTCTTCTATCAGACTGGCATCAATTACATGCGGTGTTCCCCAAGGTTCAATATTAGGTTCATTAATATTTTTAGTAAATATAAAGGATGTTTACTTGATTTTTACAAAAATGAAATTGTGGGGTTTACCTGGAAATTTAAGGTAGATTCATACAGCATTAAACCCATTTCTCTCAATATATATGATATCTGTGAATTTCAAGACAGACAAATTCATAATTTTTGAAACCGAGAAAATTGCATATTTATAAACTTTTTTAACTTATTTTTCCATCTTGTTGATGATGCCCATTTTTAGTTTTTTATTCTTATGGTCAATGACATATACACTTCTTTAGTAAGGATCCTTAGATGTGCTTAACTTGAGTGTTCTGACGAAAATTGTTGAAGTCAAAACAAAACTACCACTAATGATATACAAATTAGAGTGTTTAATAGGTAGAGCTATGTGATTTTACTTATGTGAATGTGAAACATGTTAAACTTCCGTTGCAAATTACATTTTAACACGAAGAGGCCACTCTATTGTTAAATGATACATTCAACTCAATATAGTCTACTTTAAAGTAATGAATTCTTGGGAATTGTGCAGCTCACACGGTTTAATTTGACACCTTGATCATTAACATCTTCCCCATGGCACCTAAACACGTGACAGGGTTAGAGATTTCTTAGTGAATTAAATATAACATTCTTTGAATGTTTGAAATTAACTAGGAATTCATTTTATGTCGACGACAGGTTTTGAAATAATAAGTAATTTATCATGAAGAAAGTCTTACTAAATTCACAGTCTCTTGATCTTTGTTATAAACATCTCGTGATAATGAACTGAAAGGGATATCTCAGTGCCTTCGTTAATTAACAAGCGACAAAGACCTTCAATTTTACAACAAAATGTTATATTTACACTAGATTAGAAAATAATATTACTCTTGTTATACATTTTGAATAAAACAAAATAACGACAGGTCAAAACATACATTTTTGATTCACTGTAAAATAAAAATGTCCACTTGAATTGCTATAAATTTAAGCAAAACTATCCTAATTATTTACACACACACACACACACACACACACACACACACACACACATATATATATATATATATATATATATATATATATATATATAATAGTATTTTGTAAAAAATAATAAATAGATAACTTATTTCAGGTCTGAGAATGATTAATAATACTTGGATGTAATTATACTATTATCGCAATAATGTGCTTATAAATAATAAGAAATTATTTACTTAAGTTAGATTAAATATAAATAATTAAACAGTAGTATATAATATAATTCCAACAGTCTTAAAGACATTACGTAAATCAAGTGGCGTTGTAACTAAAACTGTTATTTTTTTATGCCTTAAGATATGTCAATCGAATTCTTTTACTCTATTCTAGATAGCTCAAAAAAGCTATGACAAACATGTTGAACATACACAAATATAATAACTCAATTATACATCAGACAAAAGAAATACTTGGGATGGGTTGCCAGATTTAGGAAAATGTAATTGCAGGTATTCCAACAAACAGTGTGTTCAAAGGTATAAAAAGGAAGGGGTGGCGTAAACTAAACAGATTTCCCACCTGCTGGTATGGCACTACTGATATCTCATCACATATACCGATTGAAAACCAGAACGTACGAATTACTCGCTTAATATTTGAGTTACGAAAAAATATATATAACAGCACTTGTAGAGAGCATCAATATTTTTGCAAGATTGATTCTATAACATTTTATGATTCGACTCATAATAAAGGAGATATTTTGAATTTTCGAATCCGCCATCAAAACTCCTCTTATTCCTTTTGCGATTACTGCCAATGGCAGATATGATCTTTATTGCTCACTGAAACAGTTAAATGTCGAGTATGGAACGGATCAAATAAGCATTTTTGAGACAAGAAGGTAAAATATTAATTGATAGCATCATCGTGCAACGAATTCGTAAGTATCTCTCATAATAAAGGACTCATGAAAACAATATGTGGCATTTACGATTAGAATGTTCAGTTATAACGGCTAACTGTTAATATGAGATGAGTAGGAGAGGGTGGGTTTACTGAAACAGAAGTCTAAAAATTCCGAGTATCTCAGTTAATACTCATATTTGAGAAAATATGTATATAACAACATTTATAGGCCATTAAATGTACAATAAGATTAGTCCTATGCAATTTTTCGACCCGACGTACAGTAACGGAGATGTTTCGAAGTTTTTCAAAATGCTCTTCCTCTAAACCCCTCTTCCTACTGGACCAGTTATTATGATGTTATTGCAGCTGTCAACGAATTTGATCTTCCTTTCAGCATAAAACGATTATATATCGAATTAACATATATATCAAAATTTGCGACCGCCAGAGCGGTAAAATATATATATATATATATATATATATATATATATATATATATATATTTCTGAACGGTCCTTAATTTCGTTCTACTTAGGATCGATGGACATTTGAAGAAATATTTCGATTTTTCAAGAGTAAAGCCGCAATAGCTGATTTCCCTCGAGGAAAATTTGCTAAAAGGCAATTAATAATAAATTTAAATCTGAAAATGTAACATTTTTGAAGACAAAAATATTAATAAGTCGCAACAGTTTACGAATTGAAAATGGGTCTTATATAAAATGATTTGTAGCTAATATGAAAGTGAAACATTTAAGAACTTAACAAACATTCCGTCTATCGCAATTACAGATTGAAAAGGAAAACTCTTTGTTAAGTCAAGCTATTAACTTTTGTACAAATATATGTAAATTACTGTTAAACTGAGCATAGATATACGAACTTTATTAATGAATGCAGACTTAGATTATTTAAATTAAGGTCCTTTTTAAGGGGTTATGTAATGGGAAAATACTTTTACAAAATATGTTCTTCGCAACTACAGGATGTACGAAAGTTAGTAATGAGGCTAAAAAAATTATTCCAATACCATTAGCCACTACAGTCAATGAATGACCTGGGCCTTTGCCACCATCTTAAACCTTTTTATTACGACCCGTACCTATGTCAGTAGCTTAAGTCAACGGACGTAGAGGCAGATCATCGACTTATACGAAAAACACTTCTATCCAAATACGAAGCACCGCGTCGGACGAATAAAAAGCGTAACTTGATCGCCAATTATTCTCTCTCTTCATTTGCCAGTTATTGTGGCAACTCGGGCACGACTTCTTGGTACAGAAAATTTGCTTCCAATCAAAGAAAAGCCGGTCACGCTAAGGCAGCGTTATATACACACGTGTGTATATATATATATATATATATATATATATATATATATATATGTGTGTGTGTGTGTGTGTGTGTGTGTGTGTGTGTGTGTATGTATAGATAGACGTATTATTTGGTAGGATCGACTGCCATTTGAGGAAGTTTTCGGAAATCACGTCATGAGTAAGACCCCTTTAGGTTATTTCCTTTAAGAGAATTCTGCTAAAAGGCCCTGTCCTTTAAAAATAATTTTAATACGGAGAGTCAACTTTTAGAGACGATGCTCCTTCATCAGTGCATGCTGGCAAAATAAAAAACCTTGAGAAATGAAAATCATAGCGTAGAAAACAGTTGGACTAACGATAAAAAAATACACACATGTCGAGGAGAAAAAATAGAAAATAATGGCAGTCAAGCGGGGGCTGCGATAACTGAGCAGATTTCCCACATTCTGCTATAACACACTATTTATTTCATCTCACTATACATTTGATACTTAAAAGTAAAAATCCGATGAGTAGAAGTCGGGCTTTACTGAAGTCTGAAAACATGAAGTCACATATAACTCGCTTAACACATGAGCTACGAAAGAATGTATCGACCAACTATTGTAGAACATCAACAGCTTAACATCAATGGTTCTATGAAACATTTCAATCTGACTCATAATATTGGAGATATTTTAAAATGTCGACCCCCCCCCCCTTATTTCTTGTGCGATTTCAGCCAATAATATTATGAATATTAGAGTTGAATTAAACGATGATTTTGTAATAAGTTTGGTTTCATTCAATTCCTAATCCGCCGTATAATAGGAGTTATTTGGAATTTTAACCCCCCCCCCCCGTACCCCTGGTCCGATTTCAGCCATTAACGAACTTGATCTTTATTTTTACTTAAAACGTTTTAACTATCGAGTTTTGTAACTGTGGTGTTATATAGTTTTGAACGGACCTCATTTTCTTCATGTCTGGGGTAGGATCGATGGACATTAGAGAAATGTTTCAAAAATCCTATCATGAATACAACCTCAATAGCTGAGTACCCTTAAGAGAAAACTGTTAATAATAGCCAACCAACAGAAATAAAACCCCCATAAGAAAACTTCAAAAAGTTAGTAACAAATAAAACTATCTCTCGATTTTTGCTGGCTGGTGGAGGTCCATCATCATCGGAAGGATCAAAAAGGTCAAACACCTCCACTCTTAATACTTCTTTATTACAGGCAAAGTACTTTCGGGGCGAGCCGTCCCATCATCAGTGCTCTGTGACACAACATTTATTCTTTCAAAAACATGTAATATTTATGAATAAATAAATGTAAAAGTCAACAAAGGTAGTCGAATATTAAAAACAAACAAATATATAAAACGCAATGCTACACTTATGACTAAAACGTTACCAATAAATATTAAAAGCAACAAATAACAAAATATTGTAACATAACTAGGAGATGGACTAGGAAACTAGGTCAGTTCCTCTCCATCTCCTAGTTATGTTACAATATTTTGTTATTTGTTGCTTTTAATATTTATTGGTAACGTTTTAGTCATAAGTGTAGCGTTGCGTTTTATATATTTGTTTGTTTTTAAATGTTTTTAATATTCGACTACCTATGTTGACTTTTACATTTATTTATTCATATATATATATTACATGTTTTTGAAAGTATAAATGTTGTGTCACAGAGCACTGATGATGGGACGGCTCCTACCGTCCGGCTACTTTGCTTGTAATAAAGAAGTATTAAGAGTGGAGGCGTTTGACCTTTTTGATCCTTCCGTTAAATAAAACTATCTTTAATAGAAAGCAATTAATCGATGAAAAACATATACTATAATACAATGGTTTGGAACCCCCACCCCCTCCACCATGGAATGATGCTTCCAAAGGAGGAACTAGGGTGAAATTGTGAGGAGAAGAAACAATGTGAACGATAGAGAGGAGATATAGGACTGTGGCTGTCCTCACCGCCTGCCTACATTTATTTATTAATTAATGTTTTTCTAAAAATCATAAGTTTTTAATTATTTACTTTGTTTATCTTTTTTTTCTTAATCTTGTTCATGTATTCATTCCGTCATGTTCTGTACAGAATAAATAACCTATAAACCCACTTCGTACTTTTCTCATTAACTCGCGAAAGGAGGTACCTAATTAGAAAAGAGTAGCTGGCACCAAAGCACAATAATAACATAAAATATAGTATTACTTTTCCAAAGTAGTGATTAAAAATTTAGAGCTCTTCTTCTATCTATGTCCGCGTGAAATATTTTACCAACTTAATAAATTCTAATTAGCTTCATTAAGCATTTCAGCGATCTGTTTTTGGCATTAGAAATCCGAGTTCAGTTTTAGCAGATTTCCCCCAAGGGAAATCAGCTATTGAGGTCGTACTCATGACTCGATTTTCGAAAACGTTCCACAAATGTCCATAGATCCTACTCAGGGGATGACGAAAATGAGGTGAGTTCAAAACTATATGTGTGTGTGTGTGTGTGTGTATGTGTATACACACACACACACACACACACATACATACATACACACGCACACACACACACATTTATCTGTTAACGATCTTGCGGTTGCTAATTTTCTTTCATCGTCACAAAATTCGATATTTAATCGTTTAATGTAAAAATAAAAATCGAGGTCGTTAATGGGCCAAACCCAACTAGTGGGAGAAATCGAAAATCCTTAATCTCTGTCTTTATACGTCGGATAAAAAAATTGTATAGAACCAATCTTATTGTAAGTGTAATGTTTTATATATAACTAACTTTTATTTGGCACTTTTTTTGTTTTTGGACATGAGTGAACCCCCACTCCTACTCATGTTATATTAACAGAAAGCTGTTATAATATGAAACACTTTATTCGAAGCCTAAATGCCAGATATTGTTCTCATTGAACTTTTACGTTTTGAGATAAATGCAAATACGTGGTGCATGTAGGAATTCTGCTTAGTGTACGCAGCTGCTGGGGTAGTTTTTATTTTCGATTCTCACTATATATATAAATGGGAAATAATTTATCAAGTTGTCAGTTCACGAAACTCAAGCTAATTTTCATAAGTAGCGTGACTTGTTTAAAAGTTTTCTTGATACTTTGATTATCAAGAGAACGCCCAGTTTGCACGGGAGAGGCGTTTAGATTTCTAAGAAGAAACCGTAATAGAACAACTGAAATGAGTTCTCCGGCACGCCCGTCCTAGGTTTAATGGAATCGATTTTAAATGAAGTTTAGAGCGAGAATACTCGGACTTAAGGGATTAGTGAGAAGTAACTGCAGAGAGCTTCCTTCACTATTTATCTCCTTTTCTAGCCTGGGTATCTGAAATTAACTTAGCTCATCCATTAAATATGGCTTTAGATTACTAAGTTATTCTAAATAATATATCTTATTAAAAGCTTATCATTTGAGAAAAGAATGACAAAACTAGCTAACAAGATTGGAACAAATCGTGTTGAAAACAAATTTTCGGGAAAACATGAACTATAAGTGCATAATGAAGTCGAACATAAACGCGAGAAATATTTATACAGAGTAAAGTGATCGGGTCTATTACGTTTAACGCCCGCCAGTGATTATTGTGTATCCTGTTACCACACATCTTAGTATTATCTTTGGCTCCACCTGATCTATTTAACCTCAACCTGCAAAGTTAATTGAAAAATGGCGTTGTTTACTCTATACAATAAACTCAGCTCCAACGATGAATGTATTAAATTCCTTCAAGAAAATGGACTACTCCATCAAGAAAGGAAATGTTGTGAAGGGCATGATATGGTCCTGGTTAAGAAAAGTGATACCTTCCGCTGGAGGTGTTATAAGAGAACCTGCCGTAAGGACATTGGTCTCAGAGAAGGTACGTGGTTTGTGAATTCCAAAATATCCTTCAGAACTATAATAGTATTTATTTATGGATGGGCCAAGGGTTACACAACGACAGCATTTTGTCAAGAGGAGCTAGGCATGGCTCCAGAAACCGTGACTGATTGGAAGAATTACTTACGCGAAGTGTGGGCGGATTCCACTAAGTAAACCACTAGAAAAACTTTGTTGATCCAGTCACCGGAGCTCATGCACAAAAAATAGAGTCACTCTGGGCTAACGCGAAAAGACGCAATAAAAAAGAATGTGGAACAAGGAGGAACCACGTAGATTCCTACCTATGTGAATTCATGTGGCGCAGACGTAATAAGGACAAAGACTTATTCCAGACAATGTTAAAGGACATCACATCTTTCTGGAAGCTGTAATTATAAATTCCTTAATCCTCTAAATATATTTTAAATTTATTTTCTATATAACAGTTCATAAATAAAACCTTTTATAATTTGATTTCTTAATCATATGTTATTTTCTTAGTAATAAGTTATTGAAGGAAGTCACTGGTGGGCGTTAAACAAAAAAGACCCAAGTGATCATTTATTATAACATTAGCAAATATTAAATTTGAGAAATAAAATAGGCCCGTTACACGTCATAAAAAACTTCATTCATATTCTGGTTTAAATGACGAGAATAAACATTTTCAATTTGCATACCCCAATTTACATTTCAACCTTTGAGATCTTGTAAATCCAATATTCGTTTCTCCGTATGCCAATATATTGTTTTAGTTGTTAAAGGATATTCTTTTGTCCACTGTATATATATATTTTCATAAATACACACACTCTCTCTCACACACACACAATATACTTGTCCGTTACTGCACTAGCGGTCACAATTCTTATTTGATCGTTTCCATATACTACCGTGTCATGTAAAACTAAAATCAAGTTCGTTAACGGCTAAAATTGGACTGGATGAAAGGGGAGGGGTTATCTCGGATGGAAACGTATGGAACCAATCTCATTGTAAATTTAATCTAAAAATGACATTATTAAATATTTTCTTATTGTCATGAATATTAACGGGGACATTTTTATTTCTCTGCTTTTAGCAGTCATTAAGTCCCCCATCCTACTCATGTCATATTAGCAGCACGCAGTTATAAATATCATGAACTATTTCTAACTAAATATCAAATATGGTTTTCATTGAACATTTACAGTTGCTTACAAGCAAGTACGTTGTATGATGACTCCTTCAAGTAGGTTTTTCCGCTCTCGACTGGAAAATGTTTGTTTGATCTATACCATCTAATTCAGCTCTAATGTTTATATTATTATTGTCTGTTACCACTCTAGCCGTCGCAATTTTTGCTTGCCCATAACCAAACTCGATTTTAATCATTTTATGCAAAATTAAAGATCAATTTGGTTTACAGCTGAAATCCTTTTGAAGTCATTTTGAGAAAAAAAAATCAATGTACAGACAGACGTTAAAATTTATATATATGTATATGTATATGTATATGTATATTCCTAGTATTACTCAGCACCCGGATTTATTAGCATGACGCCATAAAAACAATGCAGACTCTTTAGACACCAGAGTAATCGAGGAAATGTTGATTATCTAAGAGAATATTTACAGTATATATTCAAGAAGCTTCAAAACAACGAATATTTTAAGGTAAGAGGTATGATAATTCAGTGGTCAAGAAAAATACGTTATGTGAGTTTTGTCTAGAAGCCCAAAACTATTGGGAGTCAGAACTTTTACTGAGCATGTTCATGAAGTTTGTAACGAAGCCAACAAAGTTCCCTGCCAGATTTATTCCTACTTCAATCGTGAAACCAAACACAGATCCGAAAATAAATTACAACTTCATAAATCGCCCATCAGCCCTAAAGCTAACGTGGTTTTCAACACGGCGAAGCTATTGGCAGTAAAAGTCAAAACGGCAGACCGAGATTCGTCTTTTATCCCTTGAACACCTATTGTGGAACGGTTATGACACCGTTTTATAACATAAGTACATTCTATGAACATTAAAGGAAATTTTCTTTCGTGATGGGATCACGCCAATATCATACCTTTATCGAAATCTCCTATTAAGGTCACCAACAAGATGCATCGCATATATTCTTTATTCTTTTTCACGGTATTTTCAAATTAATCATTTAGAACTCCTTTTAGCAGATTTCCCTTGAGGGAAATCAGCTATTGAGGTCGTACTCATGACGCGAGTTTTGAAAAATTTCCTCAAATGTCCATCGATCCTACCCAGGAGATGACGAAAATGAGGTCCGTTCAAAATTATATATATATATATCTATATATATATATATATATATATATATATATATATATATTTATATTTGTCTTTTAACGCTCTACCGGTCGCAATTTTTGTTTGATTGTTACCAAACTTCATATTTAAGCGTTTTACGTAAAAAGAGAGATAAAGTTCGTTAATGTCTGAAATCGTAACTGTGGGAGTTGGGGTTAAAAGGGGGGGATGTTTGAAAATTCCAAATATCTCCGTTATTATTCGTCGGATCGAAAAATTGTATAGAACCAATCTTATTGTAAATTAAATTTACTATAAATATTGTTCTATACATTTATTCTGTATCTTGAATATTAACCGAGATATTTGCATTTGTATTGTGTGTGTGGTCGACGGAACCCCGCCATGTTCCGGACTCTCCGCCGAGAGCTCTGGTGGCCGTTTCCAGAACTATTCGTCCCTCGTGAATAGGTTTAGAGATCCCTTCCTACTACATCTGTTCATTGGCGGATTTCTCTATTGTAAAACTTCACGTGGGAAATCTGCTTAGTTTACGCAGCCCCTGCGTGACGGACTTTTTATATTAGATACCAACACAATGATAAAAACATATAATAAATATTGAGAAGCAGATCTCTGTCGTCATCAATACCGTTTTGTTAATGAAGGAAATATGACCTGTAGGTAGGAGGGTTTAAGTGTTAAAAAAATATTGTCATTTATGACTGCCCACTTTATGCTATTATGATTAAGCGGAACAAGTTATCTACAGGACACCATGCTTTTCAAACCAAGAGAGTGGCGAGTTCCACACATTTATTTCATTCCTGTTGACCTGGTGGGAATCGAACCCACAACTTTAACGCCACCAAGCGCACTAAGCATTCGCCCTTAGCCCTCTGACGAACAACTAAATGTAACTAAATTTTCTGTTATGGTGTATATTGAAAAGAAAATATGCATAGATAATCTTCTTATATCTAATTATTCCTACAGTAGTTGTTCTATATGTGTTCATTTAACTCAAATAACAGTATTCTCATTTTTCATGTACTATTTTAAAAAGCTCATCGAATCCTTGGCGGGATTGATATCCACTGAAGTCATATGTAACTCATTCTTCCAACGAAACTCTGAAAAATTATGCCCAGCCTTTCAGAGCATATTTTGTTTTCTCTCTCTCACACTCACAAATGGCCTTCCTCCAAATTTACAATAACATCGACTTGTATAGTCCGATGGTTTTCATTTTCGACCACATTTTTTCATCTAGTTAGAACAAATGATGCTAGACTCATAAAAAATTACGTGGTTTTGATAAGCCATTTGTGATGCTCCTTGACGGCCAAAATATGTTTTGACCCACTATCCTGATTTCCTTTGAGAGCTCACATGACTTGCTTGATTACAGACCTTCCGTAAACCCCCACTTTTAATAATCGTACAGTAACTATAAGCGAATCTTGAAAAGTCTTATTCCGATCTTAAATAACAAAATGTTTTTTTTCAAGGGATCCTTAATAGATGAGATACTGCATTCAAATACATTCTATCCAAATCTACTCCGTATCTAGATTTTACGTTATAGGTTCGAAAGTGTTTACTTGATCTATACATTACTCGGCATTTAACTGTTTCATTCAACACTAAAGATCATATTTGTTATTGGCTGAAGTCGGACTACCTAGAATAGTCGTGCTATAGAGGGGGAGGGAATTCGAAAATTCAAAATACCGTCGTTATTATGAGTCGGATAGTAAAATTTTATTGGACCAAGGTTATTAAATTATTGGTGGTCTTCAATTGTTGCACTATTCATTTTTTCCAAACTCAAATATATAGCAAATTATTCGTAGAATATTGTTTTCAAGCCTTCAGTAAACCCCCTCTCCACAACCCTTTCGCCTCATTTTTTTATTTTTTTATTTTTTTTTACATATAGGGAATATGTTGGGATATGAGATCAAAAACGTTTCAAGCTAGCACATGGGATATCTGCTTAGTTTACGCAGCCCCTGCGTGAGAAACTTTTCTTAACTCAAATAATAAGCATAATTCCTTGTTTTGATTTATTTATTTATACAGGAGCAACCATATTTTGGCGATTTGGCTCAAAGTTTTACAATGTAAAATGAAAACAAAATTATAAAAAAATAACAAAAACTGAAACAACAAATAAGAAAATAAATACAACAATTACTAGTTAAAAATGTAATTAAATCATTAAATACTAGTAATAAAGACAATTAATTAACATTAGACTAGTAATAAAGACAACAATTTACAATTGTTTTAATAAAAAAAAATATGTTATTCCTATATACTAGTACATTTATATTATTATTTTTTTTTTATATTTTATTTATTTAGTTTTGTGCCCCACAGCGATGGTTGTTGGCATTATTAGGATGATATATTTACTCCTTCATGTGCTTACGTTTTTTGTACTTTTATATTATGGAAAATATTTCATTAATATCTGATTCTTTCTCATATCCGTGCTGTGTCTAAAGAATATAATAAAAGTTAACCCTTTTAAATCTTTTTAGGTATGCAGTAGACCTATTCTATTTTGTATTATATGTTTTTGTAAATGTTGATGTGTTTTAGATATTCCTTGTTTTGAGTATTCCTTTAAATTAAACCACCAATTCTTTTTTACTATTATTTTTTATTAATTTTTACTTCCACAAAATCATTTTACTTTTCTGAAGAAATAATTTTCAATATACTCTTCGTGAGTGCAGTCGGACAGGTAGTTCACACTATCCGAGGGCGCCCCTGGAATTTTCTAAATAAAAAAAAAATGGAAATAATGGGAGGAAGCTTATCTCGAATCCATTTTGCTGAATAAAATAAATGGGGAGCAGGGCTTTGTTGTGAGGTCTGGGGTAGAAAAGCTACGATAAAAGGAAGGGAGGTAATCGCCGACATGAGCATGGGATATGAGGTGATAGGGATGGCCACTCGTTGTCATACTCACAGCCAGCCTACTCCTATACCATACAATCCCCCCTCTCCACATCCTCCCTTTTTATATATTAACTAACGTACCATCGATAAAATCCCCTACCAATACACGTGATTTTAATTGACGGCCGTTATTTTATAGTCATTTAACACGCTCAGCCGGTGTGAAATAAAATTATCACCATTCCAGCTAGGAAAAAAAAAAGTCCGTCACTCAGGGGTTCCGTTAACAAAGCAGATTTCCCATGTGCGTTGCGTATTGGCATTTACCTCAATACCTAAAAGTTCAATGAAGACAATATTTTGTATTTAGGCTTCAAATAATGTGCTTCATAGTAGAACTACTTATTTTTAATACGGCATGAGAAAGAATGGAGATTTACTAAAGGACGAAAACTAAAAAATGCAAATATCTCAGTTAATAATCAATAAAGCGAAAATAAGTATATTAGAATATTTATATACAATTAAACTTTCAATAAGATTCTAATATATATATATATATATACATATATATATATATATATATATATATATAAAATTTTGAATGGACTACATTTTCCTCATGTACTTGGTAGGATCGATGGATATTTTAAGAAATATTTCGAAAATCGCGTTACGAGTATAATCTCAATAACTGATTTCCCTTAAGGGAAATCTGCTAAAACAATTTACCTGTACACATGAATAAACCTTCGTGTACAGAATCTTTGGTACTAAAAATAATATGGTTCAGTATTCGGACTCCGGCTGTTTCAAATGTTTATTACATAATAGCAAAATTAAAAGTTATATTTTATTGACTCTTACGATGTGACACGTCACCAGTAAATATTAACTATTTATTTTTTTTTTATGAGAATAGCTCGCATTCACTGTCCACGTGTAGGTCTTAGCATACTGATTAGTTTTGTTTTAGCAGATTTCCCTTAAGGAAAATCAGCTATAGAGGTCGTTCACATGCTGCGACTTTCAAAAACTTTCCTCAAATGTCCATCGGTCCCACTTAGGAGATAACGAAAATGAGGTCCGTTCAAAAGTGTGTATATATATATATATATATATATATATATATATATATATCCCAATTATTGATTCATTGTTACCAACCTTGATATATAAGCGTTTTATGTAAAACTAACGATGACTTTCGTTAATGGCTAAAATCCGAAAAGTGAGAAGGGGGGTTTAGAGGAGGGAATTTCGAAAATTCTTAATATCTCTTTTATTGTGTGTCGGATCAAAAAATTGTATTATAGCTTTCTTATTGCAAATGTAAGGTTCTGTAAATGATTTTATGCACATTTATTCTCTTTCTTGACTATCAACCGAGATATTTGCATTTTTTAGTTTTCAACCTTTTAAAAGCCCCCACTTCTACTCATGTCACACAAGACTCTGTATACTCTGTTATCTGTTATATAATAACCCACTTTATTCGAAACATAAATACCAAATATTGTTCTCATTGAACTTTTCTGCTTAGAGATAAATGCAATTACGTTGGAAATCTGCTTAGTTAACGCAGCCCCTGCGTAAAGGACTTTCCGTTATTTTGTTTTGGAATTACTATTGTTGTTCTGTTTAAATATAAAAGAAGCGATTAGAGTTCGGATTGTGGAGAGAGATCCCATTGGCCGCTCTCCTATTGGCGAATGAGTGCGTTATAAAAGAGTAGGCCAAGGTAGCAATAAGGTGAAGCAGATAAGGGGTAAGGGAGCCCTAATTTCATCTTATCTCTAGCAATTCTCTGTAATTGTTAGTGGCCCTCACCCTCTCGTCTATCTCTTCACAAGGACTCTTTTCTCCCGCTCCATCTGGATGCTTCTTATAAAGGCTCCGGCGCTAGTCATTTTCTCTAACTGTTACCACTCACTTCAAAAACCATTTTCCACTTTACAGTTTGGCAACCTTATTTTCATTTCATTGAATGCTATACTTTTAAGGGACGTAAATTTAGGTTTTCCCAGTCATTAATGGTATAATTTTGACAACATGCACTTTTAGCAGATTTCCCTTAGGGGAAATCAGCTATTGAGGTCGTACTCATGTAACTTTAATACATTGATATCTGGCAGAAGTACATAACATCGAAGCAAGGATTCCACGGAGGCCAAACCTCTAGATCAGCGGTTCTCAAACTTTTTTGGTGACGGAACCCTTTTGTAAACCAAAATACTTGACGGAACCCTAAAATAATACACAAATGTCTTTATGTGGATTATTTATTAATAATCATAATAAGACTACAATGTAATAGTTACTTATGACACAAAAAATATAATAATATAAGAAATAAAAAAAAATCTAAGTGGAGCTATAAAACTATATCTTTTTAACTTTCATCAATTAGTTGATATCACGTTCGTTGGAAGAGTCTCACATCATGTTCTGCGTCCCAATAATTGCGGTACTTTGTTTTCGATGCTGCATAGATTGTGAATCCTGTTATGCATGTTGTTGGGAACGGGAGAAGAACATTTTGGAAAACATTGGTTATTAGCAGATTTCCCTTAAGGGAAATCGGCTATTGAGTCCGTACACATGACGGGATTTTCGAAATATTTCTTCAAATGTCCATCGATCTTACCTAGTAGATGACGAAAATGAGGTCCGTTCAAAACTGTATATATATATATATATATATATATATATATATTTGTCTGTTACCGCTCTAGCGGTAGCAATTTTTGTTTGATCGTTACCAAACTCGATATTTAGTCGTTTTATGTAAAAAGAAAGATCAAGTTCGTTAACGGCTGAAATCGGACCAGTGGGAGGGGGGGGTTTAGAGGGGAGGATTTTCGAAAATTCGATATATCTCCGTTACTAAACGTCGGATCGAAAAATATTACAGAATCAATCTTATTGCAAATTAAATTTACTATAAATATTGTTCTATACATTTATTCTCTATCTTGAATATTAACTGAGATATTTGCATTTGTATTCTGCATGTGCTCGGCAGCAGTGGCTATGTTCGGACTTTCCGCCGTGAGTTCTGGCGGCCGTTTTCGTAACTATTCGTCCCTCGTAAATAGGTTTAGAGGTTACTTACTAATACAGCTGTTATTTGGCAGATTTCTCTTTTTAAAACTTCACGTGGGAAATCTGCTTAGTTTACGCAGCCCCTGCGTGACGGACTTTTTATTACGGATTCTACACCAAAAATCATTGATAGGCGTCACTCTGAACTGTGACTGCATACTTGTGTCTGATGCCGTTTCTAAAAAAGATTCTTATATCTCGTTGGACGTACGTGGTTGCTTTTATAGTCCTGGCCCCTAACTCAACGATACTCGAGTCCTTTGATAAATAAATAGACCGAAATACAAATTGGCAGCACAAACAATTCTCGACTTTATGTCTTAGCATTAGAGCTAGAGCGGAAAGTCGCTTGTCCACAACTATAGCACCTAATCTCAGAGGCGGCTTTCATCAAAGGAATTGGGAGCACACAAGTGTTGTAGATATCCCTCGGCAGCTGCATAGTACGATTGTACTGTGGTGGCCACTATGTTCGGCTGCGCCTCGTGAATCGTCGTGCCAAAGAGTCGCCCGAGCGCACGTATCATGGAAGAGTCGACCAGGGAGAAAGTTTCGATTTTTTTCTAAATTCTTGCCGAGCCTCCACAGGGGTTTCTCGGAACCCTAGGGTCCCGCCAAGGACACTTTGAGTATGGCTCTAGAGGATTATCCCTTCGTGCGCCTTATGAAAAAAAATGTGTATGGCCAATTAATGAATATCCAGTATGGATTTCCTAATGTGAGGCCTGTAAATATGTGACAGGGAGTATGATGGGGAATGATGCACTGATTGAGATATCTCGTCCTGATCAAGGCATGATGAATTCAAACGGCTAAAGCATAGGAATTTGCAAAAGTCCACGGTATTTCTTTCATGCAGTCATTTCTCTCAGCGCTTTGCATGTTTCACAGGTTGTCTCTACATTGAAATTATTTTCTGAATGCACAGTATGCACTACACCAAATTAAAAGTATATCATATGGTGAGATCAAGGTTCATCTTCGTCAGAGGTCATCATGATCTAAAGGCTATTGACTTGTAATTGCAACCATGGGATTATTTCAAAGCTGCCCCTTTCATTTTACAATACCCACCAAAATTCTTAAAAAGTTTGGTGTTGTCAAAAAATTACACTATTTGCCTCTCTTTGCCACTGTGCACAATGAATAATCTTAGCTTGAAATATATCTGTGAAAAAGTCATTCTGCCTCATGATATTTATTGCCCAGTACGTTTCTTCCTCCTTTTTGCCATGGCCTTAATGACTTTTACGTTCATTTACCTCATGTAGAACTTCCGAGTTGGACTTTTGTTTTAGTCAAACTTCTTTCGATTATGTGCCAAATCCACATTTCCATAACTTCCAAATTATTATATTCCGTTTTGTGAAGAGAGAATCCAACTTTTGTTCCCCTAGAGCAATACGCAATAAGAGCATTGATGGTACGGAGTAATGCACTCATCTCTATGTGCATTAAAGAGTACCTGACAGCTGAATTATATGCTCTCTGTGTTTTAACGTCGTCTGAAGATGTGATGTCTATGTACAACGAATCACAGTACCACATAAGTGCCAAACATAGGGTGGAGAGATGTCTAACTTAACTTAAAATGGGAAGAAGTTTTTATATTTTATTAGAGGATATAGGGATTCATCGAATTTTATTAACTAACGAAGCTGCTTACCATGTGAGGTTCACATAAATATTATACCAAGGATACTCATTTTTTCACTCCTTGCAATAATTTCGTCATTTAAGTTTACTGTGGGTCCGGGTTGTTTACATTTGTTTAATACTCAAGCAGGAGCAACTTTTTTTATTCAGGAGGAAATTTTTTTGTGTTGTTGTTTCGGTCAACCTGAAATGCATATGAGCACGTCGTCTGCGTGAATGTTACCATACAGGGCACAGGATGTTATGTCATTAATGTAGATTGAGAACAGTAGTGACCCTAATACAGATCCTTGCAGTACTCCTGTTCTACTGATAACCCAATCCGAAAAAAAAATTCAGGAGAGAGAGAGAGAGCGAGAGAGAGAGAGAGAGAGAGAGAGAGAGAGAGTGAGAGAGAGAGAGAGAGAGAGAGAGAGAGAGAGAGAGAGAGAGAGAGAGAGAGAGAGAGAGAGAGAGAGAGAGAGAGAGAGAGAGAGAGAGAGAGAGAGAGAGAGAGAGAGGAAGAGAGAGAGAGAGAGAGAGAGAGAGAGGAGATGGTGGAGATGGTAGGAGGGTAGAGTGAGGTGGTGAGTTGGTATGGAGAGAGGGTAGGTATCCATTCAATATCAGGGTGGAACGTGGCTCGCTTCTCGACAACAGCACTACATCACTACATCATTTCCCTAGCAGTCTTACTCACCTTACCATAACACCCTACATATTCACTATAATACTACCCCTCTATAACTCATAGCCGTCCCACCCCTTACTAACCCTCATCACGCCTTATAACGGGACCTAGAATTTGAAAAACAAATCCTTAAGTTGTTCTGTTTAGCATGAATGCTGAGCTCAGTTTTTGGAATATTTAGTCCTAAATCCTAACATCGACCCCTCCAGGAATCTTGCAATCTCTGCGATTTTCTTCTTTCAATACTTCAATACTGAGAAGGGAATTTAAATCAAACTATATTAAACTTAAGAAGATGAAACTAGGAGCATTAACTGGTCAAAAAATAAGTTATGTATCTAAAATTGCTACAATGAACATTTTGACGTTTTTATTGGCCCGCTATATTATGTTATGTTCCTGACGAATCGCTACCAATGCTTGGAGATTCCATAGGGTTAAGCCCTGGAAACAATAGACACACTCTTCCTAGAGCGTTAGAGATAGTTTAGCGTTTCTTGCTGAACTATCTTGCAGTGTTTAATTTCAACTTCTGCATTAGATACCTCTTTCCAAAGTTTATCTGAGATTGGACAGAGGTAAACTTTTGATGAAATAAGTGTGCGATCATATTACTTCCTTTGATAAAGAAGCCGTAAAATATCAAGAGAGAAAGAAGGTAATACAATATCAAACTATGTCGTTATACTATACTTAAGTAACTAAAAAAGTTATAGTGCTCAGGTTATTTTAGAACAAACTCTTTGAAGACCATTATCATGTATTCAGAGTATGTACTGTGTAATATACCCCCCCCCCCCAGAGTTGTGTAATTAATAGATTCTCTTACTCATTAATATGTTATCGTAATAGTAAGAAATTTATGTCACAGCAGTGTTGTTGGAAGTGAAGAATATTGTGTACATAAAGAGAAAAAAAAAACGTCCAATTCTTCACAAGTTTTTTATTTCAGCGCTAAGCGCTTACGAAAACTATTTACCCCATCTTCAGAGCGAAATGAGATGAATCGGCGGGGGTAATGCTGTGAGTTAATATCGCGAAGTACAAAACTGATAACGGTACTCATCACTTGTCGGACTGCGAGTTGTACATTAGGCCGTGGAACACGTGCCGCAGAGGAAGAGCGAACGAGCGAAGCGAACAGTACGACACCAGGTTGCAGACTGAATAATTGGACGTATTTTTTTCTCTTCAAGTAAGAAATTTATGTTGTCAAGAAACATAACACGTTGTGCATTGACATCATACATTTTGATTTTACTGGCTTACAGGTTATCATCAAATTTTGTGTTCGCGATTTTCGAAACATTTCTTCAAATGTCCAACGATCCTTTCCAGGGGATGACGAAAAGGAGGTCCATTCAAAATTATATATATATATATATATATATATATATATATATATATATATATATATATATATATATGCCTGTTAACGCTTTAGCAGTCGCAATTTTCGTTTCATCCATACCAAACCCTACTTTTAAACGTTTTATGTAAAAAGAAAGATCAAGTTCGTTCATGGCTAAAATCGGGCCAGTGGGAGTGGTGGTTTAGAGGGGGGGGGAAATTAGTAATATATCTGTTACTGGACGTCGGATCGAAAACCTATATAGAACCAGTATTATGGAAAATTAAATGTACTTTGAATATTTTTGTATACTTTTATTCTCTAACTTGAATATTATTATTTGCATTTTTCAGTTTTCAGCCTTCAGAAAACCCCCACTTCTACTCATGTCATATTAACCATAAGGTTAAATACCAAATACTGTTTTAATTGAACATTTACTTAGTTCTGTTGAACCGACCCCCCTCCCCATATTTTGTTCTATGATTCCTAAAATTTGAGTGATTGAGATAAAACTGATTCTGAATCATTACAAAGTACAGAACTAGCTTCAGTAAATTGTTTTCAATAAACTGAATATGTTATATTCAGATATATTCCATTAATTACTTGTCTTCCTGGTCTATCTGTCTATTCAGAGCTACAAAGTTGGCTGGCCTGTTTGTTTACAATTCAGCCGCTTTCCATTGTAGAGATTATAAACTTGTATTGTAAATTGACTGAAAGATTTCTCATTACCGTTTGTATTTATTCACTTAATATTCAAGGTAGTGCTACCTGTATGTATATTTACCTATTGTAAACCGTCGCGTGGGAAATCTGGTTAGTTTACGCAGCCCCTGCGTGACGGACTTTATCAATAAAGTGAGGTAGAAAATTAATAATTGACTCACTTTCATTTTCACCCATGGACTATTTGGTGATTTTCATTATTTACGGAGTAAACTATTTCATACATAGGAAATCTATAATTGAGTTTGTCTCACGAGTAGATGCAGGTGAAATAGAGGGGATTTAGTGAGCTCTGATGGAAATACGTGCAGGGTATACCTTCACCGACAATCCTCCCCCCTGCAAGGGCATGTAGGTCAGCAAGTCCTTTAGTCTGCTGCCCTATAGCTCAAATTGTAAATACATTCCACTAGAAATCGTGAGAACAAGTTTTTTTCTCACACAGACATCTCTTAAAGGTAATTAATTTATCTGTTTAATCTATGTTATGTATGTGTGTGTATATATATACATGAGTGTGTGTGTGTGTTTTAACACTCTAGTGGTCGTAATTTTTGTGTGATCGTTACCAAACTCTACATTTACTCGTTTAATGCAAAAAGAAAGATCAAGTTCGTTAATGGCTAAAATCAGACCAGTGGGAGGGGGCGGGTTAGGAGAGGGGATTCTTGAAAATTCGTAATATCTCCGTTACTATACGTCGGTTCGAAAACATGTATAGAATCAATCTCATGGAAAATTAAATTTACTAGAAATATTGTTATATGCATGTATTCTCTATCATTAATATTAACTGAGATATTTGAATTTTTATTAAGTGTATGCAGATAACGGACGAGATGAGATCGGCTACTGTCGGTTCTCTTTGTAAGTTTCCGGAAAAAGTTCGGCCGTTTCCGTAACTGTTCGGCTCTCGAGAAATGTGAGCTTCTTCTTTGAGAGATATATGCAAATACGCTCTGTTGACCCCCTCCCCGTCTTTAGTTCATGGACTTCTAAAATTTGAGTGATAAAAATTATTCTGCTTCATTATAAATTACTGTACTAATAATAAATGTACTAATAAATAGTTTTCAATAAAATTAGTATATTTAATTCAGTTATATTTCAGTAATTGTTTTTCTTTCCGGTGAAGAATTTTTCTAACTATCTGTTCAACTCTGAATGTTTGGCAGGCCTGTTTGATTGCAATTCAGAGCTTTCCTTTTAGAGGTTATTAAAATTAACTGAAATATTTGTCATTACCGTTTGTATTTATTCACTTAATGTTCACGTTGTTGTTAAGTGTTACCAGTATGTAGATTTATCTCTTGCAAATCTTCATGATGGAAATCTGCTTAGTTTAGGTAGGCCCTGCATGATGGAATTTTTTTATAAGTATGGTAAATCCTTCCTGTTGGCCTCCCTATTTTACTTCCTATCGAAACTGTTATATTCCGTCACCAGATACTCTTGTCAATCTATGCATCTCATTGAGCAGAAATTACGTTATACACACATAATCTATGTGCATGCATATAAGTGGTGTATTTCTTTAAATTTAAGTAGGAAGAATGCTACTTCAACTACATTTTTGGTATTCCACTGAGACCTGTTACAGGTCCTTAAATCAGTATTATCAACTTGAATGAGTATATTTTCAGTAGAAGAAGACCTTGGGCCTGTAATGAAAATACATTGTAGCTGATAAATAAATAATGTAACACGGAGTAGGGCAACAGGAAGCTGCCCCGCCTCCAACCCTTGCTCCCTTCCCAAACATGACGAGCTTTATCTACTCTCCTTTTCATTAAATACACCTAAAAACACTTCTACCTCTACCGCTTCTCTACGTGCGACTGTAATCCTTCTGCAATTGAAGAAAACTTGACCACGATCCTCCCATTAAGGCGGCTTCAAAAATACATTGTAAGGCTTTTGAAAAAGTTTTTAGCCAATGTTTAAAGCCGTCCCGTATTTAAATGGATGTTAAGAAATTAGAACATTGTAACGTTTAATTGCTTTTATTAGATAACCACATTTAATTTTAGCTTTAAGAGTTTTAATTATATAATTTTGCATTTATGTTTATAATGTACAGATGTACATAAAATAACAGAGATATAAATAATGGGTCTGGCTTTCCAGTGGAGAAGAATTTTCAACAGAATCAAATAAATAAAAAAGGAATAATTACTACATTGACTCTTTAAGGTGGGACAATTTCTCGTAATTCATAAATCCTTTAACCAATTTAAGACTGACAGCAAAGCATGTCAATAAATTAAAAATGTATGTTATATATTTAGAGTGGTATATATTAAGAATGTTAGAGAAATTAGGTATTATACATAATTATTAAATTAATAGATTTTATAATATGTATTTATGGTTTTTGAGCTAATTGTATAACGAATGTATTATATAAGTATAAACGCTATTTAATTATATGCAAATAAATTAATTAACCTAATATTAGTAGGTTTTCCTATTATGTTATGTTAACATTTAATGAAAATAAATAAGTTTAATTTTAGTGGTGCTGATATTCTTATTATTTCTTCTTCTATTAAGTTTTATGAGAATTGGATGTTTTCGTACACTCCCTTGAGCTGGAGATTATCATCTTTCTATCCGTTCACATTAGGACGTTAAGTAACATCAAATGGACGATGGCTAATATATGAAAGAACATTTTTTTCCGGGGATCCTATCATTAGGCTCTATGGGGGTGGGGGTCAGGGTTTTCGGCACTGTTATAAATTTATTGTCACCTTTATTAATGAAAATGGCATATTGCCGGATATAAACGTATGCCTATAAATTGCGAGAATGTATGTTTTTGTGCTGGTAATGGCTTTACAATCAGAAAATCTCGGAAGACCTCTGGGCCTAATGATATAAAAAAAATTAATAAATCGGCTGGTCAATTTTATTGTTTTTATTTTTATTTTATTAAGACTATTACAGTCTGCATATAAATGTATTTCGTAATTTGATGTGTACAATTCTATCGTTCTCCATCACTCTCAAGAGAAGCTACGTCCCTTCACCACAATGAGAGGAGCAGCCTCTCCCTGCCTGGCGAGGAAGTCAAGAGCTAAGGAGGAATGGCACTTGATAAGAAAATAGCCACTGCTGTCACTTCACTTTACACTTCTATAGGATCTGTTAACGCTCTGGCGGTCGCAATTTTTGTTTGATCGATATTTAAACATTTTATGTAAGAATGAAGATCAAGCTCGTTAACGGCCAAATTCGGACCAGTGGGGCGTTTAGAAGGTGAATTTCAAAAATTCGAAATATCTCCGTTATTATGAGTCTGATCTAAAAATCGTATTAAACAAATCATATAAAGTTCGACTAGCATTTCTGAAGTGCGAAGACTGTCTGATAGGGTGGCAGTTCAAGCCGGAAAACAAGTAAGAATTGAATACATTTACTGTTGTCCGATCCAAACAAGCTTGTTAAATCTTTATAACTGAAGTCATTTCATTTTAATAATATCACATTCTTTTGGAACCACTTCTCGATTATTAAAGATGTACTTAAGCGTGTTAACAACCAATTCACAATATATCTATAAACCTTTCACGCTTTTTAATCTTTTGATAAAAAAATACATATATCTTTATTTGAGAAACTTACTAAACGAGAACAGAATTGAAATAAATAAATAAGGGATATGATGAAAAATGTAAATCATAACCTGTAACTCACGTTTTTAATTGAACTGAGTTATTAACTTGGGGAAATAATGAAGTTTTACGAATCTTTATGAGAAATTTTCTAAGTTGTGCTTGTTGATACTTTACCTCAGAAAGCTCATGTTAGTGATTAATTACAAGGTTTAGATGCTGTAGGCCACACGTACCTCGAAACCCTATTTGCAACACTTTTTCACCTTTAATTTATGCCAACATGGCAGAATTACTGTGTTAACAGGATTTTATCCTTATTTATTCAGACAGTTTAATTACCAGTGGCTCCTATCTGTGGATACGATAAACAGATCGTTCCATTAATTTTAGCACAGCCCATATTAAAGGCACTTTATTTTTCCCAAATATCCCATTTAGTCTGTGTAAAGCAGAGTACATCAGTTTGTATACTGCTAAAATATTTATTAAAGGATAGAGGTTTTGGGTATTTATGACTGGGGCTAGGGCGAAGAGGGTGGGCGAGGCTATAGAAGAGCAAGCAAGACCTGCTATATCCCAAAATCCTTGTTCTCCTCCTTTCCAATCTCCCCTTCATTTGCCATCGTCTCACCACATTCATCTGAAATTTATTTGATAGACTAGATAGCTATCTCTTCAACCTCCGACGCTCCTATTCAGGAGGATCGATATTCCTAACTCATTTATAGCAATTCCATTTCTCAAGGACCACTGTTTTCATCGCATTCAGTTTCTCCTAAGCCTTGTTTCATTGTTATAACGAAAGCTCATATTTCATTGATATACCCAACTACGACAATGGCTTCCATTTTGGGTCGGTTTTGGTATTGAAATGAATAAATAGGCGAGTGATTTAACCCAGCAACGTGCGCGAGTAACATTTTGAAACAGTTCTCCGTGTATTTTAAAACAGGTAACGCTGGGTGGGGCTTGTTGACGCCAACATAGATTATGTATGTATTTTGTAATTGTACATATTAAGAATATTAGGTTATATTAAACATAGTGCAAGCGACACCAGTCGTGAGTGTGTCATCTGGCTTCGGCTCTGTATATTTTTTTTATATATATATTTTTTCTAGCGATCGAAATTTTTGTGTGGTCGTTATTGAACTCGATACTTAATCATTCTATGTAAAAAGAAAGATCAAGTTCGTTATTGGCTGAAATCGGACCTGTGGGAGGGGGTGTTTAGAGGGGGAATTTTGAAAATTCGAAATATCTCCGTCATTATAAGTCGTATCGAAAAATTGTATGAAACCGTTCTTATTGAAAATTAAACTGTCTATAAATATTGTTCTATACATATTTTCTGTATTATGAATATTAACCGAGATATTTGGATTTTATTGTTTTCAGCCTTCAGTAAATCCAGTGTTTGTTATATAATAAACCACATTACTCGATGCTTAAATTCAAAATATTGATTTTCATAGATCTTTATTATATGAGATACATGCAAAAATGTTCTGGTGACCCCCCCCCCCCGTCTTAAGTTTATGGACTAGTTAAATTTGATTGATTAAGATTAAATTATTCTGATTCATTATAAATTAGTGGACTAGATATAGTAAATAGTTTTCAATCAAATTAATAAGTTACATTCTGACATATTTCAATAATTGTTTTTCTTTCCGTTGAGAGTCAGGTTGGCAGACCTGTTTGTTTACATTTCAGACGCTTCCCGGCAGGAGGGGCAGATTTCTTATTACCGTTTGTATTTATTCACTTAATATTCAAGGTGGTGTTGAGTTACCAGTATGTAGATTTATCTATTATTAAACTTCATGAGGGGAAATCTGCTTAGTTTATGGGCGTTAGCCATGCGTGACGGACTTTATTTACCTAATCATCATTCAAGGCTACTTGGATTAGGAATGATTTATCGTTAATTACTAACCAGTAATAGGGCTCTCTCCACTACCTTCTTGACTTTTAAATCTTGGGCTGAGTAGTCTTTACAATATTTTTTTGTACTTTAATGATTAATATAAATTGTATTTGAAAGTGAAATTAAACCTGCTGACGGGTTTTCTGTCGTTGAAATCTAGGTGGTAACTGTGATACGTCAACCAGTTCATCCTCTAGTCAACTATAATCCATTTCGATATTACTCAATCAGAAACATCGCTATTGGTGAAATTTCATATCAGTGCAGAGAGAGTGTCCAATGTAATTGAATAAATCACTATCGAATAAACTTAATACCGCCCGGAAAACTAATTAAACTAACATAAATGAGGAAATGCACCGAATATTGATCAGACAAAATAAATTAGCAAACAAACATCGAAACAAAAGATTGCTCTTGTCGCACATTTCGCAATGCTTGAAAATATAAATGGATAATAAAATTAACTTTAAAATTGAAAGAAAAATAACTAAAGATATCTGCGTGGCTGTAAGAATACTGAATAAATCAAAAACAGTTTATTTGATGTAAATAATATTACTCCACTATAAATTTCACTTCAAACTGCACGAATGTGTTATTTGATGAATAGAATGGGGCTTCTAAAATATTAACCATAGGATGAAGTTAGTTTCTAAGGATCTAACAACAGTTTGTTACATGAGTAGGGGTGAGGGGTTTACTGAAAGCCAATAACTAAAAAATGTTAATATCTTAGTTAATAATGAAGATAGTGAAAACACATGAAAAACGACGTTTATAGAACATAACATTTTCAATACGATTGGTACTATACACTTTTTTGATCCGTCACGTAATAACGGAGATATTTGGAATTTTCAAAATTTACCCAATAACCCCCCCCCCCTCCAAAAGTCCAATTTCAGCCGTTAACGAAATCTACCCTTATTAACGTATAAATCGTTTTGGAATCCAGTTAGGTAATGATCAAACACAAATTACGACCACTAGAGCATTAACAGAGACATGCACAAATATATATATATATATATATATATATATATATGTTGTCATATCTGTCGGTGATGACCGTCGTCACTGGCTGATGGTCGAGTACAGACGGCAAGCGCTTTCGTTGCAAAGGCAACATCTTCAAGTTGTCTAGAGTTGTACTGCACACACACACACACACACACACACACACATATATATATATATATATGTGTGTGTGTGTTTGTGTGTGTGTGTGTGTGTGTGTGTGTGTGTGTGTGTGTGTGTGTGTGTGTGTGTATACATATTTGTCTGTTATAAATAATATGATATAAAATATTTGTATATACAATTTAGGGTTAATCTGCTAAAATCAACTGAAGGGGAGTTACACAAATAGATGATACAGCTATTCTTTATATGAAATTTCAACATTTTAATTAGGTTTGAGATTTATCCGAGTGTCACGTTTATGCATTTATTTCAAAATGTAAATTTCAATGAGAATAATATTTGGTATTTATGCTTCAAAATATAACTGAATAATTAATACTACATGAGTAGGAGTGGGGGAGAAGGCCGGAAGGCTGAAAACTAAAAAATGCAAATAGTCCGATTTTAACCATTCTTGAACCTGATCTTTATTTTTGCATAAAATGTTTAAATAACGAATTTGGTATCGATGTGACAAAAATTGAGACGCTAGAGCGTTAACAGACAAATATATGTTATCATTTTTAACGGGCCTTATTTTCGTTATCTCCTAGGTCGGATCAATGGACATTTCAAGTTTTTGAAAATCCCATCCCATGAAATCTAAAACCGTATTTTTTCGGAATTACGCCACAAATTAAAAGCAAAAAGGTAAACTTAAAGATTGGGTAGGATTCTCAGAGTGACAAAGTAGAAGAAGACATTTGTAAGAAAGGTGTTTGCATAATACTAGTCTAGATTTGCATAATAATTATTTCATTTACATTAATATAATATATACTTCAGAATCTGTGAACAAGTATATGATGCTGCTATCCCACTCCTTCTCCGGAGATTTTCTCATTACTCTAGTATATTTCACAATATCATGTCAAGCCTATGTTAGACAACTTAGTTAGGTGAGGCTGTATGAGTGTAAGTAATATGCGCATGGAAATTCTATTTAGTTTACGTAGCACCTGCATGACTTTCTTTGGATAGTAGAGTTTTAAATCATTCAGTGCACACAAGACTGCACATTTAAAAAAAAATTATCAAAGCATTTAGCATTTTAATTTTTAACTACTGTTTCACAGCACATCACATGCCCAAATTTATTTTTGTCTTGTTTGCGTAAGGTTCTTCTTAAGGGAGTAATAAAGTATGAAATGTGAAAGAACGTCATATAGTCAGTCATTCTGCCACTTAGAAATTCAGCTAAGTTTACGCAGCCTCTGCGATTGAACTTTTCCAAAATGAGTGCGAATGAAGAAAAATTATCATATAGGTAACAAAGCTATCATGGTTGGACTTGAGACCGCTTCTGTTTGGAAAGGAAGGTTTATTCTTACTTATTTTTTTTTTTTTATAATGGTGAATATTGTAAATGATTTTTAGCAGATTTCCCTTAAGGGAAATCAACTATTGAGGTCGTACTCATGACGCGATTTTCGAAAAATTTCTTCAAATGTCCATCGATCCTACCCAGGAGATGACGAAAATCAGGTCCGTTCAAAATTATATATATATATATATATATATATATATATATATATATATATATATATATATATATATATTTGTCTTTTAACGCTCTAGCGGTCGCAATTTTTGTTTCATCGTTACCAAACTCGATTTAAGTAAAAAGAAAGATCAAGTTCATTAATGGCTGAAATCGGAATAGTGGGAGGGGGGGGTTTAGAGGGGCAATTTTTGAAAATTCGAAATATCTCCGTTATTATGCGTCGGATCGAAATATTGTATAGAACAATCTTATTGAAAATTAAATTTACTATAAATATTGTTCCATACGTTTACTCTCTACCTTGAATATTAACCGAGATATTTGCATTTGTATTGTGTGTGTGGTCGGCAAGAATCGGCTATGTTCGCACTTTCAGCAAAGAGCTAGTGCGGCCGTTTCCGTAACTGTTCGTCCCTCGTGAATAGGTTTAGAGATTCCTTACTACTATTGTTATTATTAGGCAGATTTCTCTATTGTAAAACTTCACGTGGGAAATCAGGTTAGTTTACGCAGCCCCTGCGTGACGGACTTTATATTTATACGTGTGGTGATATAAATATTATGAACGCATTGATTAGAAACTGGTTTACGTTTATTCTGTGAGGCTATAGAATAGCACATGTATCTAGAATTGCCAGTGAGCCATAACGGCAGAACGTATGCGTAAATACTGAGATGGGAAATGTAAATAGATTGTTATTAGTGAAGCTACTCCGTGAATAATATGCATACTTATTATTCAATATTCTCTGTGCATAACTGTGTACTTCAGCTGTCAGTGATTGTGTGTGTTTGTGTGTGTAACCCATGTATCCCAAGAGACCTGTATGTTACCTCTTCAGGTTCTATTCATGACGCGATTTTCCAAAAAACTATCTTCAAAAGTCCATGGATCCTACTCGGCTCGGAGATTACAAAAAACGAGGTCTATTCAAAACTATAGAATTATCCGTTTTGACCCCCCCCCCGAGCAATTTCAGCAGATTTTCCCGAGAGGAAATTAGCTATTGAGGTTGTATGGTGGGATTTTCAAAAACCTTCTTCAAATGTCCATCGATCCTACCTAGGAGATCACGAACATAAGGCCCGTTCAAAAAGCTATACACACACACACACACACACACACACACATATATATATATATGTTAGCGCTCTAGCGGTCGCAATTATTGTTTAATCGTTACCAAACTCGATATTTAGTCGTTCTATGTAAAAAGAAAGATCAAGTTCGTTAACTGCTGAAATCGGACCAGGGGAATGGGCGTTTAGAGGGTAGAAATTTCTAAAGTTCGAAATATCTCTTTTACTATACGTCATATCAAAAATTGTATAGAAACAATCCTATTGAAAATTAAATTTATTATAAATATTGTTCTATACATAGCTTCCGTGTAATGAGTATTAACCGAGGTATTTGGATTTTTTAGTTTTACGCTTTCAGTAAACCCCCACTCATGCTAGTGTCATATAACAATAGGCTGTTATATCATGGACCACTTCATTACAAGGTTAAATACCAAATATTGTTATCATTCAACTTTTATTTTGTTAGATATATGCTAATACATTCTGTTGACCCCCTCCCCATTTATTTTTGTTCTTGGATTACTTAAATTTAAGTGATTGTGATAAAACTGATTCTGACTCATTAAAAATTAGAGCACTAGCTTTAGTAAATTGTCTTCAATAAAATTAATTTGTTATATTCATGTATATTTCGTTAATTGTCTGGCCCGTTTATTTACAATTCAGCCGCCTTCCGGCTTCCGTTGTAGATATTATTGTACTTGTATTGTAAATTGAATAAAAGATTTGTCATTATCGTTTGTATTTATTCAATGTAGTATTACCTGTATGTATATTTATCTATTGTAATCCTTCGCTTGGGAAATCTGCTTAGTTTACGCAGCCCCTGCGTGACTTTTTTGCCTTCCAAACGATTTATGATAGTGTAGACACAATGAATGTATTTGAAAATGAATTACCTTACCAATATTTCACCATCTCAAGGAATATCATAGAGAAGAACTTATCCAAATGTATCAGATACCTGTAACAAAAAAAATGTTTTAATGAATTATAAACGTGTATGCACAAGCATGCACACAAACATTGTCATAATGAGTCATTGGTGTGAATTTATTTCAGTGAAATAAAAATAAAAGCATTTGTTGAGGGCTCAACCGAAAATATACAAAAATAAAATGCTTCATAATATAACAGCTTATTGTTAATAATAAGACGTGCGTAGGAGTTGGGGTTTTCATTTAAGACTGAAAATTAAAAACTGGAGATATCTCGGCTAGTTATCATGATATTGAAAAAAGGTCTATAACAACATTTATAGAAACTTACATTTTCAATAAGATAAATTCTATAACATTTTTTGATCTGACGCATAATAACGGAGATATATCGAATTTTCGAAATCCCCTATGTACCCCTCTCCTCCTCCTACTGGCCCGATTTTATCATTTAACGAAATAGATTTTTACTTTTAAATATCGAGTTTGGTATCTATCAGACAAAAATTGCGACCGCTAGAGCTTTAACAGACAAATATAATTATCACGCACACACACACATGCTTAGATTGCGAAAAATGCCTTCAAATGTACAGGAGAGATCGAAAATTAGGTCCCCTCAAAATTATATATATATATATATATATATATATGTTAACGCTCTTGCGGTCGCAATTTTTGTCTAATCGTTACCAAATTCGATATGAGGGGGAGAATTTGGTATTAATTAGACAAACATTGCGACAGCTAGAGCGTTAACAGACAAATATAATAAACACACACACACACACACACACACACACACATGCTGGGATTGCGAAAAATGTCTTCAAATGTAGAGGAGACATCGAAAATTAGGTTCCCTCAAAATTATATATATATATATATATATATATATATAAATATATATATATATACATGTTAACGCTCTAGCGGTCGCAATTTTTGTCTAATCGTTACATAATTCGATATGAAGGGGAGAATTTGGTATTAATTAGATTAAAATTGGCTAGAGCGTTAACAGATATATATATATATATATATATATATATTTGGTGTTTTTATTCTTTTTGGAGTTTTGGTCAATGTTGGTGAAAAAATTTTAGTTTATGCCGATATTTCGAGAATCTTTATTTTCTCTTCTTCGTGGCAAGATAAAGATACTTAAAAACTACTGCACATAACTATTGCACTTAGGAGTCCTTTGTGCAATAGTTATGTGCACATTGTTCATCCTATGTTGCTGAGCGTGTAAAGGTGAGATATCGTACAAGAAGATTGCATCTGAATGCCTAATGACTATGTTATTTCTGCCATCAACTTATCTCATAGAAGGATTCAATTCACACGAGAAGTTCTGAACACGTGCTCTTAAAACAAATTTAATTTACTCCTAAAGCTTTGCAGTATGTGATTTTAACCTGAATATATATGTAAACTTTTGAGTGATGGGAAGTAGAATGCATTTGAATATATATATATATATATATATATATATATATATATATATATATATATATATATATATAAATGATGGGAGAAGCGTGAGGTTAAATCAGGGAGAGCGGCTTTTGACGTCTGGTGATAACCACTATTTGACATAGCCAACTATTCCTGAAATTGGCAGATATCAGACTCTATCTAAATCAGCTCTACCCCATAATATGGTGTCTTATTCATTGGAACACAGCATAAATAACTCAATAGACCAACAAGATATTTTTGGAATTCCAAAACATACGTGCTTCAGGCCATTTACAATTATGTGCAATTACATGAATGTTAAGGAAAATTCATTAAAGCTACGAAAAGTACTTTAGATTTCCCACGTGCTGGTATGACACATTATTGATCTTTTCTCATCACGTAGTTACCTAAGTAAAATAGTCCGTCACGCAGGGACTGCGTTAACTAAGCAATTTTCCCCGTTTGTCGCGTGTTCGCATTTATCTCAAAACGTAACAGTTCAATGAGAACAATATTTGGTATATAGGCTTCAAATAATGTGCTTCATAATATAACAGCTTATTGTTAATATGAAATGAATACCTCCGTTAATAATCAAGATAATGAAAAAACGTGCATAACAACATTTATAGAACACTACATTTGCAATAAGATTGATAATTATTATTTATAAACGTCCACGTTTTGCAACTAAGGCTAATTGGGACGGGTTATCTACAGGTCACCACTCTTTTCTAGCCAGGGTGGGATTACGATGTTATTTAATGAATTTTGTCACTAAATAATTTCCTTTGCCCAGGCGGGAATTGAACTCGCCACTCTAGGTTTACCATGTGAGAATAAAACCAACGCTTTAACTCACATGACCAACCTGAGTATGATTGATAGTATACAATTTTTTGATCCGGCGCATAGTAATGGAGATATTTCGAATTTTCGTAATCCACCTCTAACCCCCCCCCCCTCCCCCCACAGGTCCGATTTTAACCGTTAACGAACTTGACTTTATTTTTAACTATCGAGTTTGGTATCGATCAGACAAAAATTGTGACCACTAGAGCGTTAACAGACAAATTTAAATATCGTCGTCTCCTTGGTAGGAACGATCGACATTTGAAGAAAAGTTTAATATTCCATCATGAGTAGTACCTCAATAGCTATTTCTTCCGGGTACTATATAAATTCTACTAAACATGAAATCGGGATTCAGTTCAATGAAATGATTGAGATTGCGTTTAAATTGAGCATAATTTTCAATGCCAGGAATCGTTTAAATAGTAACAGTGCAGTTACTAGGGTCTCTGCCAGATGAAGTGGAAGCAGCTTACCTCATTTTGTCTTTCCTTCGGTGGGTCCGTTCTCAACAATATGACTTCTTTATGCTAATACTAATTGGTAAGGTAGCATAAGAACAACTTAAACTTCTTATTTCCAACCCCATTCTTTATCCAGGTTATTTGTAACTTTTCATCAAAAGTAAATTAATAAATATTTCAATTTTCGTTTGAGAAAATCTGTTGGAATTTTGCTCTCATCTCACCCTTTGCAATGCTAACTAACCCTTCAACCTTTATTTCGAAGAACGGAACTGAAAATTAGAGGGATCTTAACCCTCTAATTTTCAAAAATTAGGGGCATTTACCCTTCATAAAAAAACAAAAATTAAAAGGAAATTAGAAGGTGAAGAGCCATGATATAATGCATAGATAATTAGGAAATATATCTATGCCGACGTTAGTTAGTACGCTTTTGCTTGAGACCATTTTTTATTAAAATTCACATTTTACTTAAAGAGAGAAGGGAAAGAGCTGGAAGGGGAGGGGATTAAGGAGGATCTCTATTTAAATACTCCTCGGCTCCATATTTACTAATTCATTCTTTTAATTTCTCCCTTTTTATCTTCCTCCCTCCTCAATATTTTCCACTTATTATTTTTTTCTGGAGTGGAACGACCATATCTTTTGTCTCCTCTCAGAGTGGAACTTTTCTTTTGTGTTGGGCCCCTTTGAAATGTGGCAATAATAAATCCTATTTTTGAGGGATATTTTTCATTCGTAAGTTGAGTGAATTAACACTTAGTCTTCAATTAAATAAATTCTGTGTATAACTTTTACATGATAATAACAAATTTTCCAAGGCATACATAATATATTTCGAATGATAAATGAATTCTATATCATCATCTAAAAAGGTGATCATATTTCTTTATTAATATTCTTATTTTATAAAAAATCGGTGTATCAGGGGCTACATAAACTATGCACATGTGCCCAAGAGAAATTATTGTTTTAATCCCCTTGATAACAATAACGCCCTTTTTTCATATTTTCCAGTGTGTTTATGTGTGTGTGTACCAATTAACTCATTACACCCGTCAATGCATTATGTACTGAATGCTTCTTATCTATAACATTTGTAGTGTAAACGTTGTTACAAAAATATATAGGTCTAAGTGCGGTAAGCACCAAACCGTGGAACAATCTACCCCCACCCCCTATCCTATTTCAGCCATTGACGACTACGAACTTGAATGAAATTGTTAAATACGAGTACCGTAATGACCAAACATTTTAGACATAAGTAAAATCTTAACTGATGATACTGCAAATTATCATGTATCTCGCACAATAAATGCTCAACAAAAAAAATATTGGTATTTAAACTTTGAATAATTAGAATTTACAGAAGGCTGATAACCGAAAATGCCAATATCTCGTTTAGTATTCAACATATAGAAGACATACATATAATAGCATTAAGTTCTTCTTAATCTGGGCCAAATATATACTTTTTTTATATATGTTCTTCAAATTTTATGGCCCAATAAAATTCGAGTTCAAGATTGACTGATCGATTTGTAGTCAGCTGACTTAACCTACCTCGGAAACCACTCAGTATCAACTACCTCTTCTATGAGGACAGTCACAACGAATGTAAAAGAGAAACGAGCACTTCAGAAATAAAAGTAGTAATCTAGAATTAGCTATAATATATGATAGATGTAGGCACCTATTAATACAATACCTAGTAAAATAATTATTGAGGGATTTGTTAAATTAATGTTATTAATATTTTATATTTTTTTAAAAAAGGGATATCCCCTGAAGAGGTGGCAAGTAAGCCATGAAACATGTAGGTCAGTTTCAATAAAGTTTGCACCGAAAAAATTGTTTTTTATTGGTGAATCTTGCCATAAAATATGAAGAATATATAGGAAAAAAATAGCATTAAAGTAAATTTAAATTCTAATGTCAATGTGTGGCGGAATTTTTCGTCTTATAGTTTCCAAACTCGGAATATAAGCGTTTCATTTAAAACTAATTATCAATTTCGATAAAAAGGAAATTTCTATATTTTGAATATTGAACAAGATATTTGATTTGTTTTAGTTTTTAGCTTTCAATAAACCTCCAAACCTGCTATTGGCATATTAACGATAAGCTTTATTATCATGAACCACTTTATTCTAGTCATAAATACCAAATACATCCTTCATTAGAATTTTACTACACATGCATATATGTAGCGTAATTACTTCATCAATTAAGATTTTCAGGTCTAGACAAGAAAATGTTTATTTTATCTAAAACATACTTAATATTTACCGTTTATTTTAACAGTGGTGTTCATATTTGTTAACGACTGAAATCGAACAAGGAATAGTGTGGGGGTTTAGAGGAGGGAGTTTGAAAATTCAAAACATCTCCTTAATTATTAATCGGATCGAAAAATAGTACAGAAACCATTTTGATTCTACTCATCGGATTTTTACTTAGAAATACTAACTATATGGTGAGCTTAGATTAGTAGTGTGTCATACTAGCACGTGGGGAATCGGCTTAGTTTACGCAGCACCTGCGTGACGAACTTTTATTATTAATAATAACATGCACTATGAACAAATGCTTGCATTAAACTTACCAATAGGTATAAAAAGGAAACATATATATTTAATATACACAGTAAATAATAATATATATTTTACATAAAAAATGATATATATTGTTACGTTTTTATTACAAAACCAGTAATAAACGTTGTTAATAAGAGTTCATTTGGATTGCAAAATTAAACACACACACAAGTTTCAGAGTTTTTCACTGCACAATTTATTTCACAATGTACAATTATCTTGGTTAGTTATTACTACTCACAATATTATGATTATATGATAGTGTCACTGTCCTTCAGATTACACAGTCCAATAATTCACTCACGGATACTGAAATTCACATAAAACGACGCTACTGCACTGTCCTTTACTTCGCGGCACTGCACTGTCTTAAACACGGCACTAAACTGTTGCTTACAGACACGGCACAACACTTTACCGCACTGCACTAAGTCGCACTGTAGCGCTGAACATCCCTCGAAGACCGTCGAGCGTCAACTGAACTGAGCTACTGGGAGGGTCTCTTATAAATGCCTGGAGAAGGGACTAGGCAGGAAGGTCTAGACTAGAAGTTCCAGAACTTCCTGGAAGGCCCTAATTAGATTCTGCCGGCGGCCCTATTTAGATCGGCCCTAATTAGATCAAACGCACGGCTCCCTCTCCTTCAGGCAATCTTCCACGTATTAATTTTTCGCAACAATATATATATATATATATATATATATGTATATATTGTGTTGTTATTCTTTTTACAGTTTTGGTCAATGTTGGCGAAGAAATTGTAACAGAGCAGAATAATATAACATAATAGCTAGAACACAACAAAAAGATGGCTTCGATAAAATATATAGTAATTATAGCACAACATAAGAATAGCTTTAACATAACATAACAATAATTGTAATTTAATATAACATACCAATAATTATAATAGTACATAACAATAACTGTTGTAACATAATATAAGTGGCAATAACATAGTGGATAGCTTTAACAAAATATAGCAATAGTTGTAAAAGCACAAAAATATATATATATATATATATATATATATATATATATATATAACAATAATTGTTAAAACACATAACAATAGTAGTAACATGATATAACAACTGCAGTACAATAATTATAATATAGTTCAACAAACAAAGAAAATATACTATAGATATACAAAACATAAGGCTGTGACCCTGCTGTGTAAACGAAACACGGTAGGTTACATTAACCCTAGTCCTAAGTGCAATAGTTATGTGTAATAGTTTTTAGGTATCTTACTAGTCTTGGTAAGTAATAACAGAAAAATACCCTTTTACAATAACAATGTGCAATATTACAAAGTAGTACCTGTAATTTTACTGCCCTGAAGAAGAGAAAATAAAGATTCTCGAAATACTGGCATATACTAAGATTTTTTCACCAACATTGACCAAAACTTCAAAATGAATAACAACACCATATATATATATATATATATATATATATATATATAATATAATATATTTGAGGTTTATCCATATTGGAATATTATTTAAACCATCCATGGCGTATATAAGGAATTTTTCAGACATGTAGAATTTAATAAACATTTATACTTGGAATGTACATTTATTACTTTTATTAATTCGGGCACTGAGAAATGGATTTTTTTTTGTTAGAATTTTATAGGATTATTTTCCTTTGTAGACGAAACCTCGATCAAAATAAAATTTAATAATTAAATTTTGCATGATCGTTTATTTCTGGATTATATTTTATTTTGACGTGAAAACTTATACTTTTAAAAATGTTGCTCCAGGAGATGACTAAAAATAGAATTTAGAACGAAGTGAAGAAAACAAAGGAAAGTAACAGTTAGCCAACAGGTGGGGGGGGGATTTATTTATTATTTAAAGAGTTTCATCATTACTGTCCATGCATAATTTATTTTGAGATGGGGGTCCTTGGGGTTTGGAGTTTTCTGAGCGCAATGTGTAGTGGGAATAAATACATTCAGCTCTTTTTCTTATTTTAGCAGATATCCCTAAAGGGAAATCAGCTATTGAGGTCGTACTCATGACGCGATTTTCGAAACATTTCTTCAAATGCCCTTCGATCCTTGGAGATGACGAAAATGAGGTCCGTTCAAAATTATATATATATATATATATGTCGACTCTTTAGCGGTCGTAATTTTTGTTTGATCGTTACAAAACTTGATATTTAATATTGTAGTTTTATGTACAAAGAAAGATCAAGTTCGTTAATGGCTGAAACATGACAAGTGCGAGGGGGGATTTTCGAAAAATTGGGAATATCTCTGTTCTTTAAGTCGGATCGAAAAACAGCACGAGTCCCTTTTAAGAATGCATTTTTCATACAGGGTGGAGCAGAGGAAACACATGTTTTTGAACCGCTAGTACGGGGCTACGAGAGGGGGTATTCACTTTGAATGAATGTTGGCAGACTGCGCATACAATGCAGTTTCAGTCGATATGGAGCGTTGGAGCGTAGAGCATCGTGCGTTCGTTTTCAAGCAGTACTTTTGAAACTGTGTATGTTTACAGGTACTCTCGCTCACGCGATTTGACGAAGTGCGACTTCTTTTTGTGGGGATATTTAAAATCAAAGTGTACATGAACAAGCCTCCTACAATCAATGACCTGAAGAATTCCACTCGTCAGGAAATTGAAGCCTTGCCGAATGAAATGTCTGAGTGAGCCATGCGTGACTTTTCCAAATTTGTATCCTACGAGAAGGGCGTCATCTCCATGACATTATTTTTCGAACCTAATTCATGTATGTATAATTCAAAACTGCATTAAAAAATCTATCACTTAATGCATGTTTTATTATTTTTATCAAACCTTGTCCCAGTCATTCAATAGTGAAAAACATGCGTTTCCTCTGTTCTACCCTGTATATATGGTGCGAGATTTTAGCTGAAGGAAATCATGTGAACAGTTAAAGAAATGCCAATAAAATAAATGCTTTTATTTAAATATATATTTATAATTGGATCTTCGCAACAAGGGCAAAATTGGTCGCGAAAAACAAAAAATAAAATAAAATAAAACTGTAAAGAATAAGTTGATAAATGCAAAAATCTACAATTCTTTTCATTATGGTTAAAACATAAAATAAAATAAAGTATATCTACAAGCGAACGGCACATCGAAACGAGGGTCATTAAATTAAAACTAATTTGAATATCAGTTTATAAAAATAAAGATGAAATGAGTTTTGCCTTAATATGTAGACTTTTAAATTTTGTAATAAACGTTAGTTCCGCAGTGTTTGAATATATGGTTAAATTATGGGCTACCAAGGTAAATTGAGATTAATACGTTTCTTGAATCCGTTGGTTTTGTGTCTCACTGCCTGAGTCATGTTACACTTGAAGCAATTTGATCATTCAGTTCGGTTAGTAAGTATTAGTAAGTACCTGTGACCAAAGCGTAACATTGTCAGGACAAAATTTAAGAAAAAATATGAAGCAAAATGTTGAATAACGTGTAAAATAACATTGGAAAAATCACTCGATGACTATTGTCATCGTTGTCAGTTTTGTAGTCAAGACAAGGTGAGTCGGCTGCTGCAACAAGGGGCAAACAGTCTCGTGTGAAACCCCTTGCTTGCAGGATGTTCCAGGTAGTCAGCAAGTTGTAGAACGCCCTTAGTTGAAGCATTCCTGACTAGATGGGTTTTTGCGGAATCGCCGTATTTTAGTTCCCGAAACAGTTCGACGAGAGGTGTTTTTTTTTTTTTTTTAAGATTTCGATTGTATCAGTATATGAGTAATACTGTACACTCATAATGTCACCTCAAACCCATTTTTCAGTTTATTTGACTAGTGGGGTTTTTGCTAGCAACACTTCAAGTGTATTAATTGACTGGCCACGCATTGTTTCTGTTTTTAATTGTCTCAGTCTGTAACCAATGTGACTGAAATAACTGTAACTGAACGAATGAACAGTGAAACAGTTTTGTCGTTATTTATAGTCATTATTTGGTTTCAATTTTTCTTCCTTGTCAACTTTGTGCGCTCTCTAATCTATGATTGCCCTGGGAGCAATAGAATTAAATTTTATTGAATAATACAAGAAGAAAGTGGATGGTTTTTAGGCTACAAATGTTTCAAAGCAAATTCTTTAGAATTCCGTGGTTCTATTCAGGAAGCAGTCACACATAAAGTGGTTGGGGATTGTGAATAATGAGTTGAATTTGCTATGGAGCGGGGGCGAGATGAAGGGTAGCCGAAACATAATTGATATTCCCTGAAGGGAACAAACCACCTGATCAGTTGGTCAACCGTACATAATAAAGCTTTAACAGAATTTTAACTCACATTTGTTGATGGAATGCGATACAAGGCTCAACTCGGCCAGATGCTAATAGCCACTAATCACAACAAATATTAATCAGGAGTAATGTGGTCCTTTCTCACCTGTCTAGTTTGCTCCTCTTCATTAATCTACATACGTATCCCTCAACCCCAGCTCTTACGATCCATGAATGCCATTAGAAAATTGAGACGTTGACACTAGAAGTGTGAAAAGCAGATAACCAGAGTCCGTATAATACAGATACATTACTTATACTGGCTTCGGCCCCTCTGAGTTATCAATTTTTTTTTACTAAATATTGCTCATTTCATTCTTTTTGTATTCTAGTGTTTTTGATATATCTTAATTTTTGCATACTATTTAAGAAACCATCACATAAAAATAATTTTTATCTTGTATCTCCCCCCCCCCCAAAAAAAAAACCTTCATATGAATTTTTACATTCGTAATTCGCTGTTCTAACTAACACCGTAAATAAAAAACCTTTCAACTTAAATGAAGATGGACTTAAACCGATGGATGATAACTTTTCATTTGACATGCTATATTTCACACACACACACACACACACACACACACACACACACACACATACAAACACACACACACACACATATATATATATATATATATATATATATATATATTTCTCTGTTAACGCTTTAGAGCTCGAAATTTTTGTTTAATCGCCAAGAAACTCGATATGTAAGAGTTATATGTAAAACTAAAGATCAAGTTCGTTAACAGTAGAAATCGGATAGGAGGAGGGGGAGGGTTTAAAGGGGAGGAATTTCGAAAATTCAAAATATCTTCCTTACTATTCGTCTGATCGAAAAGTCTTATAGAATATATCTTATTGCAAATTTAATGTATTATACATATTTTCTCTGTTATGAATATTAAGATATTTACATTATTTAGTTTTCAACCTTCAATAAACACCCACTCTTACTCAAGTCATATTAACAATAAGCTGATATATCGTGAACAATATTATTCTAAGTGTGAATACTTAATATTGTTTTCATTTAGGATTTTACATTTTTAACTCGTAAATGTTTATTTTATACCATAGTCGATATTTAACCGTTCCAGTCGACACTATAGATCATAATTGTTATTGGCGGATATAGGAGTGAGTGATTAGAGGGAGTATATGAAAATTAAAAATATCTCCGTTATTTTGTAAATATGAGTCACTTTGTGAAATGATGGTTCTGTGCGTTGGTAACTCAAGCATTATGCGAATTATTAGCATTTTCTAGATGACAGTCAGAATTGACAGTGAGATGAAATCACTAGTTTGTTATACCAGCACGTGGGAAATCTGCTTACAAGGGGAGTGCACAACCTTCCCCCGAGCCTGTGTATTGAGGTGTTGTAATAGTAAGAATTTCAAGTAGAGCAGGTGGCACAGTAGTAGCGTATTATTTGTGAAACAGCATGATCTCGAGATCGAATCTCAACGGGAGCGACTATTTTTTTTCTTTATGTTTCTAGGGCGTTTATTTAATATTAATAAATAAATTAAAAGTTGTTTTTAATTATTGGCATTTAATTTCTAACGTGTTCCTTGTATTTAAAGAAAATTCGAATGCTTCCTGTCAAAAATATAAAAGTTATAAGGAAATATTTAATATTATACAAGAAATATATCACTATTAATTAAATACATTAGTATATAATAATTACCAATAATAATGCAGATATATTTATAATATTTTTAAACGGTTTATTTAGTTTTACCTGTTTATTTTATTTTACAATTAATAAAGATATTTAAAATTTTTCTAGCTCTAGACATAAAAATGTAATAATTAAAAACAATTTTTTATTTATTTATTAATATTAAACAAACGCCCTAGAAACAAAAAGTAAAACAAAAAAATCCAGAAAAAATATTCGCTCCCGGCGAGACTGGATCTCTAGATCCTCTTGTTGCAAAAAGAGCCACTGTGCCACCGATTCCTTTGGGAATACGTACCTTATTAACCACACCTCAAGACCTTGAGGCAATCTTTAACGTTTTTTTCAAACAAAAGCTTGAGAAGTGCGTTCTGTTGCTTTAACAGAATTTGTTTTTCATTAAATACTACACACTGAAAAAGTTTCATTCAAATTGGCAAGGCGAAACCCGTGGCACTCCCCTAAAGACTTCCCTTAAGGGAAATCCGCTATTGAGGTCGTACTCATGACGCGATTTTTGAAAAACTTCTTCAAATGTCCATCGATCCTACCCAGGAGATGACGAAAATGAGGTCCGTATATATATATTTGTCTGTTAACACTGTTGTCGCAATTTATGTTTAATCGCCACCAAACTCGGTATTTAATCGAGTTATGTAAAAAGAAAGTTCAAGTTCGTTAATGGCTGAAATCGGACCAGTGGTAGAGGGGGTTTTAGAGGGGGAAAGTTCAAAAATTCGAAATAACTCTGTTACTATACGTAGGATCGAAAAATTGTATAGACCCAATTTTCTTGCAAATTAAATGTACTATAAATATTGTTATATGCATGTATTCTCTATCTTGAATATTAACCGAGATATTTGCGCTTTTATTAATAGTAATGGACGAGCTATGGTCGCTTTTATTCGTTCCCTAGCTAGTTCGGCCGTTTCCGTAACTGTTCGGCACTTGTATGGAGATTTCTCTATTGTACAACTTTACGTGGGAAATCTGCTTAGTTTACGCAGCCCCCGCGTGACGGACTTTTGTTAATTTTCCGATGCATTTGCGTTCTCAGCTTAATTTCAAGCATCGAGGAACTAAGGATATAAATACAGATTTTTTAAAGAGTGTATTACGAAGGATTAGTGAAGCTTTGAAGAACGTTTTCCTTAAGGAGGAATCTGATGCAATGTCAATTTGAGGGATTCTACCCCAGACAGAAGGCGAGCCCATTTATAGAGACTACTGTATTTACATTCAAAGGGAGCCTGCGTTATACGGGAGAAGAGAGCATTGGCGAAGGGGCGAGTGAATACTTAACTGGCAGATAAGTGGAGTGTAGTAGATATGAGAGAAATGCAAGTTAGAAAGGTGTGGAAGGAGTACGGCTGGATGGATTGTGAAGAGGATAGATGGAGACAGAGGACAAAGAGAGAGGGAGAAGGTGGGGGTGGGGGTGGGAGAGCCGATAGGGGTTGAGTGACGGCCAGCCCCTGGATAAAGGACAAACGCGATAAGGCCGCCCCTTCAGCCAGTCCTCCAGACAGTTTTATTAAGGCCACTTCACACCATCTCTTTATTTCTTAATTCACTTCATGCCTCACGAAACAACTCTTCCCCTTCGCTCGTCAAATAGCTTCGGGCTTTTTGAAATACTTCTTATTTCCGATATAAAGGAAGACAATTTTCTTTGGCGTATGGAGAATTAAAACCATGGGAGAAGGCAGTTTTTTTAGCTAGTTCATATTAAGACCTGCAAAAGATTTTTTTTTTCCTCTCAGAAAATTTCTTTCAAAGGAAATCAGCTATTGAGGTTGTGCTCATGATGAGATTTTCAAAAATTGTCTTCAAATGTCCATCTTCAAATTGTATGTATATGTTTCTGTTAAGGTTCTAGCGAGTCGTAATTAATTTCTAATCGGTATCAAACTCGACATTTAATCGTTTTATGTAAAAAGAAAGATCAAGTTTGTTAACGGCTGAAATCAGGCCAGCGGGTGGGGGGAGATTAGTGGGGGGGATTTTCGAAAATACGAAATTTCTCTGTTATTATACGTCGGATCAAAAAGTGGTATAAAACCAATCTTAATGAAAATTAAATGAACTATAAATATTGTATGTATACATGCATATATGTATATGTGTATATATATATATATATATATATATATATATATATATATATATATATATATTATGCGAGTGTGCATAAAAATGTGTGTGAGTATTTTTATTCGATATATACAACATATTAAAAATTTTCATATTCGATTGTTACTTAATGCCGAAATTGGAGAAAAAATTAGCGTTGTTTTATATAACACCTAAATTGTAAAACCGCATTTATATCTATTAGCGATCATTAATCTTTTAAATAAAATAATATTCAATAGTGTTTTTTTTTATTTTATAGATTTTTATGTAACTCGAAAACGTGGAATCTACATTTTCTGTCTAAAGTGAACCCACACTCCCCTACGAATTTGCCTTTTTTTTCTTTTGGAAAATATACACGACAGAACGCTATCCATGCTATCTTTTCTAATTTACTTAGTTTACGCAACCCCTGCGGTCATGTATTTGGTAGTCAGAGGAAGAAATTCTTCTGCTTTTGGGTCAAGAAATACATGCCATTTGGTAAGATGGATTCCTTTTCTGCTGTTTAAAATACATATCACAAAAATTGGCATCACTGCCCTATCTTAAGGAACTGACGTGCTGCTTATAGTAATCCCAATATCCTGGAGCATGGGAATAGAAGGCTTGCCACGGGATGTCTTATTTTTCTAAGACAAGACAAGAGTTCCTTTGTGAAACCATCTATTACGATATTGTAGTTCTATTTACATTTTTTCTCTAACTCAAATATCGACTTAGATTTTTTTCCCAGTCTTCTTTAAATCCCTATTCAAACTGATGAGTTTTTTAGACTTAGAGCACGTTAGCCAATACACCTTTTATTCCCAGCTAAAATTTCAATTCCTATTTATATTGGCTTCTAATGAATTGGGCAAATAGAGGAATAATGACATCAATTCTACAGTTAGTTACTTTTGAATTGCGCTCGGTCACGAAATATAGTATTAACCCTAGAACTACCAAGGGGGGGGGGCTCCTTGAGCCCACAACTTTTTGTTTTTGTTCCCTATCACCCAATTTTAATGGGATATTTTTGATATTTTATGTATTCCTCAGAAAAACATCCTAGAGTGAGGGCATAACAATAAAATTAAATAAAAAAATTTCTATGTTGAGAAAAACAATTTTTTTTGACGTATGGGCTCGGGGAGCCCCCCCCCCCCCTGGGTAATGCACGGGGTAGTTATACACTTAAGTACCAAGGGGGGGGGGCTCCTCGAGCCCACTGATGTTTAATACTACTTTTAACTAGTAATTCAAGTGTTATTAATTATATTGCTCAAATAATAATTACTTTGATGTAATTTTAACATACACAAACCTTCTCAAGTTTTTTTTTTCTCAAAAAAAAATATATATATACTCCCCATATAATTTTTTTTCATATAAAAATATTTTACTGAGATGGTTATAATTATTGCTCCTGATAGGTACTTTTTTAGAAAAGAGAAGATTTTCTAGGTTGTTCCCAACTAGGGGAACAGTTAGTCCATGCTGCATCCTGGATAAACACTCGGAAAAAAAATTATTGTGCAAAAGCACCGATAATTGCATTACGAATCTGATAATTATATTTTCTTAAATTATTATTCTATTATAATGTTATAATAACTTAGATATAGATAACTTTTTATTCTAAGAATGTTTAGATATGTTCCTCCAGTAGAATAAAATTACATTTAATTTAAAGTCATCCTTTTTTCCCCATCCGAACTTTTGTTTTTAATTTATTTTTATTTTTGTATTTCATTTTTTTGTTAATTTTTTTTTTCACAGGTGTCATAAGAAACGTTCATTAAACATAATCCAATACAAATAAAAATTTTAAAAAAATTATAGAACCAAAATAAAAGGTTTTTAAGGTTGTGGGCTCGAGGAGCCCCCCCCCCCCTTGGTAATCCATGCGACCTGGGAGAGGTCGGTAATACTAGGGTTAAAAAATACAAAAAGAAAAATAGATATACAAACGCCCAATCGTAATTTTGATTTACATTAAGATTCTCATATTATGTCACTGATGAGAACAAGTACGAATAATTCTGATAAAGTTGTTTTCAGAATAGCTATTATTTTTATGGATCGAGCATTATTGTAACCTCTTCTAAAGGAAGGATTCCAAGAAAAACTGAGGCTCTTGGATAAAACGAATTTCAACTTTAACTAAATGGGGGAAAAAATCGCGTTCTTGTAATTTCTTTCTCTAGAGCTACTAGCTTGGAAAGTTATTCATTCATGTAGAGAGTTTTCTCATAGAATAAGCTAAAACAAAGCTTTCTAGCAATACAGGCAGTATTGTGCCGAGCTTTATCGGAGTTCCTTCCCCTCCCACTCCTTCCTACCCTCAATCTACGACAATACGCTATTCATTTTCCTTGTCTTTTCCCGTTCACTTCCAATCTATAGCCAAAATTTCTCTTTTTTTTCAGAAAATAAGAAAAACAGAAAGAAAATTCTATTTGTGGGCTTTATCAGCTTAAAAATATATGGAAATACACTTCTGGAGCAATAGTGTTGAAGGATATATACATGTAGCACGGGAGAATGTCTTGGTCAGCATAGAGCTAAAATATTTTTAGAGCCATGTTGAGTGCTATACACTACTATAGATAATTTTCTTTTAGCAGATTTCCCTCTAGGAAAGATTTTCAAAACATTTCTTGAACTTTCCATCGATCCGTTCCAAGAGATGACGAATGTTAGGTCAGTTCAAAACTATATATATATATATATATATATATATATATATATATATATATATTGTTACGTTTTTATTACAAACCCAGTAATAAACGTTAATAAGAGTTCTTTTGGATTGCAAAATTAAACACATACTCAAGTTTCAAAGTTTATCACTGCACAATTTATTTCACAATGCACAATACTCTTGATTATTACTACTCACAGTATTACACTGATAGCGTCACTGTTCTTCAGATTTCACAGTCCAATAATTCACTCACGGTCGCTGAAATTCACAAAAGACGGCACTGCACTGTCTTAAACACGGCACTAAACTGCTACTTACAGTCACGGCACAACACTGTTCTTCTTATAAAAACACTTTACAGCACTGCACCAAGTCGCACTGTAGCACTGATGTGACCATCAAGACGTCTGACCTTAAACTGACTGTGGGGTACTGTGAGACTTCCTTTTAAATGCTTGTAGAAGTGTCTAAGCATAGAAGGTTCCAGTTCGAGAAAGGTCTAGAAGTTCCAGGGAGACGGCTATAATTAGATTTAGCTGCACAGGCTTAAATGGGGAGCAGGGTGAGACCAAGGCTTTTCCAAGAAGGGCTAGAAGGGACTCCTCCGCACTCCCCAATCACGTGGTTCCTGGTATATTTAATCTACGCAACAATATATATATATATAAAACGGAGCAAAAGCTTTCTAAGGTGACTTATATTTTTGAGTCAACTATCCCAAGGAACAACATAGGCTATTCAGGAATTCGAATTTTCAGCTAGGGGTGGGAGGGGTTACTTGGACTCGAAAACTCATATCTTCGATAATATTGGTTTTATCGAGATAATGTAAAGAAAAAAATGTGTTTAGAACAACTATTTCAGTTCCGCTCAATGAAGTGGATGAAGCATTCGCGATCACTTTTTTTTTCTTTTTTATTAAGATTTTTAATGATATATTTCTATGATTCAGTTGCTGATATTGATTGCAATTAATTGGCTAACAACAAAAATGTACAAAATTTTCTATAAAACTTGAAATGTGCTACATCCTTAACTGTTATATACTTAGAATGCAAACATATCCGTTTAACGTCAGCATTCACTTCATAGTTTACGGAGCGGTGGGAGCCTGTAGCATGTTGCTGCCTGTAGCGCGTCGGACTACCGAGTACGTCGGATTAAAAAGTGTCGGATTATCGAGGGACAACTGTAATAGCAAGGGTCTCCAATAAAACACATTTCTTTACCCGCAAATTTTATTCGCATTGCTCTACATGATTCGTGGCTTAACTACCATACCCGTATATTCAGGGACCATCAAGTTCTGAACCATCGTTACCTCTTACGTTCGTTGATACAGTCCCTACCCCACTGGGGAGGTCGTTTTATTGGTAACCCTTACCATTGAACTATGAAGAACAGGGCACAGAAAAGGAAGAGTTAACATGCACAAAATTGGAATTTGTTTTTGCTCACTATGTTCCACTTTTTAGCTCACAGTAAGTCATTTTAAGGATTATTTAAGAGCCTATGAAACAATTTCATTGTCACGGCAACAGACTAATTATGAAAGGATTTCTAAGTACAGAAAGCACAATGCGGAGCTTCATTATTAATGGAATAGTGTGAGATTTGCCTTAATTAAACTTGTATTCCTTATAGCAAGCTAAAGTGATTAATTTTTATTTAACTCTTCGAATCATCAGCTTCCCTGATTATTTCGTATCTACGGAAAATAAAAATAAAGCCCGTCACGCAGGGGATGCGTAAACTAAGCAGATTTCTCACACGAAGGTTTACAATAGATATATCTACATACTGGTAATACTTCCGTGAATGTCAAGTGAATAAATACAAACGGTAATGAAAAATCCTTCGGTCAATTTAGAAGTTAATAATCCCTACAACGGAATGTGGCTGAATTGTAAACAAACAGGCCAGCCTACCTCGCAGCGCTGAATAGTTAGATAGGCCGGAAAGATAAACAATTAATGAAATATATTTGAATATAACATTAATTTTATTAAAAACTATTTACTAAAACTAGTGCTGTAATTTTAAATGAATCAGAATCATATTTATCTCAATCACTCAAATTTTAGTAATCCAAGATCAAAAGAAAGGGCGGAGGGAATCAACATAACATATTTGCTTATATCTCACAAAGTAAAAGATCAAACAATATTTGGTATTTAATTTTATTATTATTTTAAGTGGTTCATGATATATCAGCTTATTGATAATATAACATGAGTAGAAGTGGGGGTTTTCTGAAGGCTCAAAACTGAAAAATGCAAATATCTCGGTTAATATTCGAGAGAATATTTATAGATCATTCAATTTTCACTAAGATTGGTTCTATATACTTTTTCGATCTGACGTATAGTAACGGAGATATTTCGAATTTTCGAAAATCTCCCACTGGTCCGATTTTAGCCATTAACGAACTTGATCTTTATTGTTACATAAAACGTTAAAATATCGTTTGGTAACGATCAGGCAAAAATTGCGACCGCTAAATCGTCAACAGATATATATATATATATATATATATATATATATATATATATATATAGTTTTGAACGGACCTCATTTTCGTCATTTCCTGGGTAGGATCGATGAAATTGATCTTGATTTGATGATTGACATAAAATGGATTAAGGAAATTTTTCAAAACTCGCGTCGTGAGTACGACCTCAATAGCTGATTTACCTTAAGGGAAATCAGATACAATTAGGAAGGGATTATCTCGCCAGGAGTTGGAGGTTCCTCAAATTCGACAATTTTTAAATGCAAAAACCATTAGGAACCAAACGATCCTAAATCTCGAATAATCCACCGAGCGGTTCGGGCTAAACAATTCTAGAAGAAAACGGTTTGTGGCTTTAACTTATAGAATATTGATTTCATTGGTTAGATGTGTGAGGTAAAGACAAATGAGATGAATCATTTAAGATTTTGCGATCTTAACTATAAAATGTTTATTTGACCATACTCGATATTTAAAAGTATTATTCAACACAGTAAGGGGGGGGGCGAAAGAGGGGGGATTCGAAAATGCATTATATTGCAGTTATTATAAGCCGAATCGAAAAATATTATCGCACCAATCTTATTAAACTATTAGTACTCTACAATTGTTGTTACATTTTTTCGTAACCCAAATATTTAACGAGTTATTCGTTTTTTCAGCCTTCAATAAACTCCCATATCTACCCCTTGGATTTTAAATTAGAAATAGATAATATATATATATATATAGTTATGAACGGACCTCATTTTCGTCATCTCCTGGATAGAATCGATGGACATTTGAAGAAAAGTTTTGAAAATTGCGTCATGAGTACGACCTCAATAGCTGATTTCCCATAAGGGAAATCTGCTAAAAACTAGGGAGAGAAAGAAAATCAAATATATAACAATATTAATCATCACTGGCCCAAAAATGAAAAGAAAAATGAGCATATTATTACAAAGTTTAATAGCCCTTTATGCCTGAAGGCTCTAATTAGGAGACAAGGGGAATTGGAGTGAATTTTAAAGTCCCTCTCCCACCCTCTACTTTTTATGCTTAGCTCAATTAAAACTGCATTTCCCTCTGGACTTCATCTCAATTCTTATTTTTACACCTGTGATGGAACTCATCATTAGCAACTTCCAGCTCAACTTTACTTACACCAAAGAGGTTGGTTTTTCTTTCATTCTTTTCATTTCTTTTCAAAGTACGATAATTTTATTGACAATTGAACAAGAAGTATAAATTAAGTTTCTCATAACTGTAAAGCAAACTCTAATTGGTTCAGAGGGCAAGAAGGTACAGTAAATAATCTGATAACTTAACTTCAATTTCTAATGAAAAGATTTATGACTACAATGAAATGAACTTTATTACAGAGTAGAATGTACCGTCATACTAGTATTCATTAAATTAATTACTTTCTGATATTCAGAAATATAACATCACAAAGACTGTTAACATACTTGGTTGAAGAAAGTACTCGCCATATATTGTGAAGTATTGTGTGTCGTAATATATAGGCTCCTGAAGAGCCATCGGAGAGTTATAATAAACACGCCGAATATCATATGTGTTAGCAGATATCTCTTTAGGGCGAGGTCGTGAGTGACGCGATTTACGAAAAATTTCTTCAAATATAGGTCAGTTCAAAAGTGTGTATAACAAACAAAATAAGCTGCCCTCTTTCTGAGGGTACCTGTGTGGTCAGCCTCCTAATCTGCCAATTTCTTGGTAATGGTGTTTTGTTTTTTAAATTTTGTTTAAATTTTAAATGAAAATTTGGAATAAATTGAATGCGTGCAGATTAGGGGGGTATCTCAGGTGAGAGTGCAGCTTAACTTTATCAACTTTATTTTTTGTATAAATGGTGATTGACGATTCTTATCGATGATTTTAGTATAAGTGTCGATAATTCCTTCAAATCATCTTTTGCCAGCCCATGCTCTAACCGTTTTTTGGTGGAGGACTCCTCTTGAGCCGAACAGTAGTCCCATAACCGCCCAATCTTGTATTTGGTATTTTTTTGAGAAATAGGGGCAGCACGGTTCATATATTGATTTTTTCTCTTGGTCCACTACGTCAGCTTGATTTTTGTGCGTATATATCTATATATATATATATACATATACCAGGTTATATTTATACATGGTGTTGTCATTGCTTCTTGGAGTTTTGGTTAATAGTGGTGAAAAAAAAAAATGTAAAAAAAAATGAAAAAAATGAATGGAGAAAAAAATGTTTTAGTTTATGCCAATATTTGGAGAATATTTATTTTCTCTTCTTCAGGGCTGTAAAAAATACAAGTACTACTTTATATATACTGCACATTGTTATTAAACTATAGTGTAAGAGGTGGTATTTATATATTTATTTATTCTACTTACCAAGACTAGAAATTTTTAAAAACTATTGTACATTATGTATTGCACTTCTGGTTACATTAGTAACTCTCGTTGTAACCTTCCTTGGTTTGTTTACACTGAGCAGGTTCACAGCCTTATGTCTTTGTAGGTATGTCTATAGTTTATTATCTTTTGTTTGTATTTGTTCATTTACCATTCAAGGTAGTGTTACTTGTACGTATGTTCAAAATTATATATATATATATATATATATATATATATATATATATATATATATATATGTGTGTGTGTGTGTGTGTTATAGGTCTCAATTTTTGTTTATCGTTCCAAACTCGATATTCAATCGTTTTATGTAAAAAGAATGATCAAGCTCGTTAATGACTGAAATCGGTACAGTGGGAGGGGGGTGGTTTAGAGGGGGGATTTTCGAAATATCTCTGTTACTATACGTCGGATCAAACAATTGTATAGAGCCAATCTTATTATGAATTAAATGTAATATTCATATTGTTATATACATCTATTCTCTATCTTGAATATTAACTATCCCCACTCCTACTCATGTCATATTAATAATAAGCTCTTATATCATGAACCAATTCATTACAAGGTTAAATAACATATATTTTTTTTCATTGAACTTCTACTTTGTGAGATATATGCAAATACGTTCTGCCCCCCCCCCCTCCCCCTTCTTTTGTTCTTGGACTCCTAATATTTGAGTGATTCAGAAAAAAAATCATGCTGACTCATTATAAATTACAGTACTAGATATAGTACACAGTTTTCTATAAAATTGATATGTTATATTCAGATATATTTCAGTAATTGTTTTTCTTATAATATTCACGGTGGTGTTAAGTTTTACCAGTATGTAGATTTATCTATTTAAACCTACGCGTGGGAAATCAGCTGAGTTTACGCTGCCGCGGCTGACTTTTTTACTTTGTCGACCTTCGGCAAATTGAGAAGCTATTACCATATAAATTCATATCATATATCCAACTTGAATGGAGGGTTCCTGCTGCAATACAATTGAGAATAGAACTTGAGATAACGTAATCAGTGTTATTAGAGAAATCTGTATATTACGGAGCTCTTCCGTAACGGAATATATCATCATGATTCAAAGGCTAACCTTGAAGTTGCAACCAAGGTGTTTTTCCAGAAGCAGCTCTTTTCAAATTACTTTACTCACCGGAATTCATTAGATGTTTTGTGTATTCAAAATATGATTTTCTAGGCATTCCTCTCCCCTATGCCCAAGGACCTTATGATATTTACCTCAAGAAGTTTCACTCTCCTTTTTTTCTATGGCCATGATAAGACTTGTGTTTTCACATAAATCATTTAGAACTTTCACGTTGGATTCTTTTTGAGTCCCAACTTGTTTTAGTGATTTTACGCCATTTTCATTGCTTCCAACCTATTATATTCCCTTTTGTGAAGAATCCCACATTCGCTCTCGTCAAGGAGCACACTCCATAAGAATGACTTATCAAACATTTGTTTGGTAGCCATGCTAATATACGTATTAGTTAAAGCACTCCTTTTGCTTGGGAAATCTTGTTGAGCAAGTGCTATTGGTCTATCGACTACCATTGTCTTCAGTGATGATGCTTCCAAGTTAAGAATATCCTTCACTTTTTCAAGTTTAATGTTTCCATTCATATAATTTATCTTTCCTTGGCTTTCTTTCTTGTCTACAACAAAAACTTTTGTATCAGGAGCATAAAACCTTTCATTTTCATTAATGCCCCTTCAATAAATATTTAACAGATAAGGCAACCTTATCTCACAACTTTCTTAATTATAGCCTCCCTGTCACAAACATGTATGTGTAACTCTGATTTTTGTAAATAATCCAAATGTGTGTGTGATTGTATATATATATATATATATATATATATATATATATATATATATATATATTGAGAGAGAGAGAGAGAGAGAGAGAGAGAGAGAGAGAGAGAGAGAGAGAGAGAGAGAGAGAGAGAGAGAGAGAGTTTGCCAGTTGGACAAGTATAAGTAAATTTTACATATTGAAAACAGTAGGGGCCCTAATACAGAAGCTTGTGGTACTCCTGTTCTATTGATGAGAGAGAGAGAGAGAGAGAGAGAGAGAGAGAGAGAGAGAGAGAGAGAGAGAGAGAGAGAGAGAGAGAGAGAGAGAGAGAGAGAGAGAGAGAGAGAGAGAGAGAGAGAGACAGACAGAGAGACAGAAACTATTTAATGAAAATTCCATTTAAGTACGGTAACTTTTATGAATCAATTAAATTGAAGTATCGTTGAGAATAAGGGTGTTAAGACAGAAGAAAATTTTCATCTATCATTCGGTACACTTGGATTTAAATGAGACCATCAAAATTCCTATTAAAAACTTGATAGAAGTTATAAAAAGAGCGTAGAATCAAAGAAGTATGGCTGGTCTTCATCGTGAGACGAAATGAAAGGAGGAGTATTATAAAGAATGTACTTGTTGGATCTGAAGTGGGGTCAAAGGATGCAGTTTTATCGGTTTCTCAATAAAACCAATTTTCTAGCCCTTACTTTTTTAGATGGAGTTAGCATTCAAATGTCAGTTATAAGAACTGGTAGTAAGTACATTTCTTTTTTATTTCGTCTTTTCTTTTTTTTAAAAACCTCATGTATAATAGATCGAAAGGCTAATGGGATTGCAGTCAGTTGCAGGATAAACATCTTGGTTGATTTAGGGAGTTGTCAGGAGCAGGAATCAATGGTCTACGCCTTCAATCATCCCATGGCCGACAAGTGATTATTAATGCCCCCGAATCTAGGGCAGGTGGGGATTGTCCGGTGCATCCATCCCAACCCTCCTCCCCATCTTTCACCACAAACCACTGTACATCCAGTGGCTGTCTAATACACACTCAATGCTCTTCCATACAGTCGAAACCTCAGCCACATATACATATACCCAATTAACTAATTATTGAATCACAAGACTGTTTGAGCTTATTAGCTGAGTTCCACAAAAGGAAATCAGATATTGAGGTACTCATGACGCGATTTTCGAAACAATATCCTCTAATGCCCAGATGATGAAAATGAGGTCCGTTCAAAATTGTATGTATATATATTTGTCTGTCAACGCTCTAGAGCTCGCAATTTTTGTATGATCGTTACCGAACTCTATATTTATACCTTTTATTGAAAACTAAAGATTAAGTTCGCTAATGACTGAAATCTGTCGTTTGGGAGGGGAAGGGTTTATAGTGAGGGCCATTTCAAAAATTCATAATATCTCCGTTATTATGCGTCTGATCGAAAAATTGTATAGAATCAATCTTTTTGCATAGTTAATGTCTACAAATGTTGTTCTATCTATTTTTTTTTTCTGCGTCATGAATACTAACCAGGGTATTTGGATTTTTTTTAGTTTTTCGCTTACAGTAAACCCCCAACTGCAACTAATGTCATGTTAACTATAAGAAGTTATATCATGGACCACTTCATTCCAAGGTTAAATAACAAATATATTTTTTCATTGAACTTTTACTTCGTGAGGTACGTACAAATTCGTTGCGTAATGACGTCACCAATTAACGATTTACGTTCTTGTTTCGAAAATCTGTATTTGATCTATATCATACTGGATATTTAAACGTTTCAATCAACAGTAAAGATCATATTTGTTATTGGCTGAAATCGGAGTTGGAATACTGTGGGTACAGTGATCGATGGCCATTTGTGGAAGTTTTTCGAAAATTGCGCCTAGACTACAAATACAATAGCTGGTTTTTCTTAAGGGAAATCTGCCCAGTAGTTCATTAACGCTGAAATAAAAAACTACGTCACGCAGGGGCCGCGTAAACTAAGCATATTTTCCACCTACTCGTATAACACGCTACTGATATCACCTCACAACAAATTCTCTAATTCTATGTAAAAACCCTAGTAGAATTGGGCGAAGGGGGGAGTACTGAAGGCCTCGAATTACTTGCTTAATACTTGATTCACGAAAAAAGGCATTGAGCAATAATTGTAGATCATCAATAATTAAACAAGATTGGTTCAATAACATGATCCCACTCATAATGAAAGAAATATTATATATTTATTTATAGCTCCACTATTCTGGCTATAAAAATATGATTTTTAATGTTGGCTGAAACGATAAAATATCGAGTATGGTATAGATCAAATAAACATTTTCGAAACAAGAACGGAAAATCTTGGTTGATGGCATCATCACAAAACGACGACATGTACTTCTCATAATAAAGGTTTCTTGAAAACAATATTTGGTAGAATAGCGTGGTTCATGATATAACAGCGTATTCCACATAGTCAAAGCCCATCCTTCAAAGTTTGATAAGTCTCGTAGCATGTAAGCAGTAATTTTGTGTCACATAATGAACCGAGCTGAATCAATTGCAGGCAGAGTCCGGCTAAGTGTACAGTAAACATCAATATTAGGTTAGTTTAAGTAAATATAATAAATAAAGGGAGTTGAACTGTGTGCGAGAGTAGCCAAGCCACCTGATCTAATTTATTAGCTTAAATCAACAACTGAGAATACTGTATGTTTACTCCTGTTTGACTGGCCAGTTTAAGTTGCACAGTGCCCAAGTTCAGTATTGATAATTGCGTGATTATCTGCCATAAACTGGACAGTTTCCGCATTATATTCTACAGGCAGAGCGTTATCAATCTGAAAGTATAAAAGATCGTCACATTTCTTCTAATCATATATTTTCTATTTATATGATTATATTGGATACTACGTAAATTGTTGATGTATCTCATCTAGAAACAATCTCTCGAAAAAAATATTTGGTATTTTAGCTTCGAATTAAGTAAGTAGATAGATAGATAGATAGATAGATTTTTATTGGCTTATGTTTTACAACATGTTGCCAAGAGTCTGGCCCATTTCTGTTAGTACCGTTGTTAAAATAATATAACTCATTAAAAAATGTGTAAATAACTAATAATATTTTCTAAAGTACAAATTCACAGGATATACATTGGTTTGTAATATAATATTAATATTAATCTAAATAATTATAGTACTTAATTCAATAAATCATAATTTAATGCAAATGTATGTTAAATGTACACATATACATACATACACATATACATATACACAGATACACACGCATACACACATATATATATATATATGTATGTTATTGTATACAATAATTAATGTACTGGTTAATGATGTTTAAGCACCCCATAAAAATAATACAATTCTTCCTTTAATACTGTTAACTTTACATATAACTGCATTATTTATTATCTTAACATTAAGTAGAATTAAGTAAGTATATAACATATTATAGTGTTGCGAAAACTGCGGACTAGAAAAATTACGCAGAGTTAATCACGTATTTAAGAAGTACGAAGTTAATAAAGGCAACCCGGAAATCCTAGAGGAGCGATGGCACCAGGAGTGCTCTCGGCGACTTCAGTCTGGGATCTGAAGCTCTGTTTCTTTGAAGGCGCCACCAGTCAATAAAGCGGCCCAGCTCGCTCAAGAGTCTGTTAGTTCTTAGTTAGTTAGAACTGTGCTTTTTAGGTTTAGTGCGGCACAGTTTTTTATGTGAAGATCAGTGCAGTGTCATGTTTATGTTAAGGTCAGTGCAGTGTTGAATTTATGTGAAGATTAGTGCAGTGTCATGTTTATGTTAAGGTCAGTGCAGTGCTGTATTTATGTGAAGATCAGTGCAGTGTCATGTTTATGTTAAGGTCAGTGCAGTGCTGTATTTATGTGAAGATCAGTGCAGTGCCATGTTTATGTTAAGGTCAGTGCAGTGCTGTATTTATGTGAAGATCAGTGCAGTGCCATGTTTATGTTAAGGTCAGTGCAGTGCTGTATTTATGTGAAGATCAGTGCAGTGCCATGTTTATGTTAAGGTCAGTGCAGTGCTGTATTTATGTGAAGATCAGTGCAGTGTCATGTTTATGTTAAGGTCAGTGCAGTGCTGTATTTATGTGAAGATCAGTGCAGTGTCATGTTTATGTTAAGGTCAGTGCAGTGTCATCTTTATGTTAAGGTCAGTGCAGTGCTGTTTTTATGTGAAGATCAGTGCAGTGCTGTATTTATGTGAAGATCAGTGCAGTGGCATGTTCTTGTGAAGATTAGTGCAGTGCCGTGTTTTGTGATCTCCAGTGAATCGTGTGATCATGAGTTATTGTACTATGCAATAAGAAGTTATCAGTGCATATTGTGAGTAGTACTAAAGAATAATTTACCAAGTGTGTAGTGCATCGTCAAATAAATTGTGCAGTGATAAAAACGCTAATGTTTGTTGTTGAATTTTTCGATCCAAAATAACTCTAATAATCAACGTTTATTATTTTTTTCCGAATACACGTAACAATATGTAGTATGATATGAGTGGAGGTGAGGGTTTACAGAAGGCTGAAAATTTTAAAAATGCAAAGATATTGGATTATATTCAAGATAGTGAAAAATCTATATAACAAAATATATAGGAAATTAAACTTGCAATATTGTTGGTTCCATACTTTTTTCGATCCAACTCATAATAACGGAGGTACTTCACATTTCCGAAGTCCCAAGTTTCGTAATGATCAAACAAAAATTACCACCACTACAGCGGTAACAGACAAGTATATATAATTTTGTACGGGGCTCATTTTCGTCATATACTAAGTAGGATCGATGGACATTAAAAGATTTGTTTCGAAATTTGGGTCATTTCCCTTAAGGGTAATCTGCTAAAACTGAAGAAAATTAAGGTACCTTCACACTGTCTCCCTCACATGAACTTCCATCGAAACACTAACCGTGTACACATTTATCTATGCATCGACAGTCATGTAGCTTTTTTTTTTAATAATAATAGAACAAATTTCTAATTTATTAATTATTCTCCCAAGTCATAAATGTATGTATGTCTATCAAAATGAATTTCCTGTTAGGTATGGGTAGAATCAGTTGTCAGTGAAATATTTAGAGAAATAGGGATCATTTTCGACATATGAGGAAAACAGATTGATCTTTGTGCTGGAGGAATGCTTTCAAAACTCCCGTCTCTTCACCAGACACATTGACATTACGAAAATTCAATATGTGATATCTAATTATACTACTAAGAAAAAGAACATTAAGCGTAGTATGTGGACATTGTAAGAGAGCAAGGGAATTCTTTCATTAAGCTTCGACATGTAAACCGTTGTGCAGTTGGAAATCACACTTATAATATACCATCATAACATAGACCACCAATAGTTTATGATTTGTGGAGTTCATCCCCTACACATGTACTACACTTAATGTAGGGCATCTCAATCCTCTCCTTGTCCAAATTCTCACTAACAAAGTGTCAGTGGAGCAAGGCTGGAGGGTAGATTAAAGTTGTAGTCTGCATGCTCATACTGGCTAATAGTCTATCATTAGTCAGCTTCTGCAGGCTACAGGCTACGGTGGGATGGCTATCTAACATCTCAGGCCTTTTCTCGAATTTCGAATTTTCTCCACTCATGCTTTTACTGATGTGAATGGACTTCCTCCTGATGTCTTTCTTGTTGGATGGTCCCCACTGCTATGGTGGATGAGGTAGGCAATGGGAGACCACTGCATGCACGTGTAGCCCTCTTATTCCCTTGCTCGGTCCCGTGAAAAATAGGTTACCTGTTAACGAGATCAATTACCAGCTGTAGCCTGTAAATAGTACATGCATACATCTCGATCTAGTGGAGACCTGGTTCATTCATTATGATATAGTGATAAATCAAGCCTCCAAAGATTTTTTTCAATTCACTCTTCGTTTAAAAAAATTCTAATGCAATACCTCAGAGAGATATTCTACATGTTAAATGATATAGTATGAGAATTGTTAGTCTTATATTACCCGAAATTCCAATTTCCGGAAAAATGTTAAGTTTCAAAGAACCTCATTGGAGATGGAAGTGTTGAAAAAACTCAGGAGATTGGTTTGCTTAATGAGCTGGGCGTCAACCCTTGTCAGCGTTCCAGTCTAATTGCTCCCAACTACAAGTAGCCAATCTCCCCCAGCCACAACTATAGCTGCCGTCCTGGGGTAACAAGGTCTGCCCCCCATCCCACCACTTCAAGCCCTGCTCAATAACAGCAATCCATTTGGACAGCTTGTTCTTTACACTGCCACAACGGCTGTTAATTAGTTGCGAATTATGGAATCTGTCTAAACATTCATTTAACGAGAGGTTGGGACGTTGAACAAACTCACAAGATTCAATTACAACTGACGAATCAAACAGTCTGGCCAAGGGAACAATGAAGTAGGGATCGGTGCTCCGCCAATTAAAACCAGTTAGGTGATCTTGAAATAACATGCCAGACCTGTCAAATAAATGAAGCAATGCATTTGCATTCACTCACGTGGTTCAGTAAATCAATTCTTCAGATGGCAGCTTTAATTCAATCGTAATATATTGCTAATATGACATTCAGGTGTAATAAACAACCTCGTCAGGCACTAACATTTGTATTATGCTAATTAGTTTTCGATAGCTTCGGAGCCTAACTTAAAACGGGAACTGTCCTTCGTCGTCGACATTAAGAGCCCAATTGGAGCAAGTCAACCGAGACTACTTGGCTTATAGCACAACATTCGAGAATTACATTTCTTAGCCTATTAACATTTGAATATATTGGTGAATCCTCGCAGCTGCTGAATAAAAGGTTAAAGCAACACGTAAAAATTATAGGCAATAATAAAAATAAAACTGCTTTGACGGATCATTCTATCTCCAGAAAACACACCTTCAATTTTGATAAATGTCAAATAATTGATAATGAAAGAAATAATACTAAACGGAAAATAAAAGATAACATTCATTTAATAAAAAATAGAAAAAGAGCTCTAAACAAAAAACAGAAATCAAATATCTCATTCATATATTATATAACATTTTATCTTAAATTAATCGGTTTTAAATTATGACGCGACATAATCGAGTTCAAGATTGACCTGTAAATAATCGATTTTTAGTCAGCTTATTTAACCTATCTCGGCAACCTCTCATTATCTTCTACCTCCTCTGTGAGGACAGTCGCAACGTAGGGTAAAAGGTCAGAAATGTAAGTAGCAATTTATAATTATATTTAATAAATATACCCGTATCATAGATGTAGGCACCTACTAATACAATATATAGCAAAAGAATTATTAAGGGATGTGTTAAATTAATGTTATTAATAATTTTTTATATATTTTTTAAAAAGGGATAGCCCCTGAAGAATTGGAAAAATAAGCCACGAAACATGTAGGGCAGAGTTAATAAAGTTTACAACGAAACATTGTTTTTATTCGAGACCCTTGCCATAAAATTTGAAGAAAAAATTGGAAATGTTTTAATTCTACCCAGAATTTCTCAATTTGGTGTTTCCGTTGCAGACTTAGAGACATTCAGTTGATGAATTTGTCTTTATAAATATTAGCTACCATCAATCGGAATATCATTCTTAGGATCCAAATATACCATTATCATGTGATACAACCAAAGGCCTGTTAGCCTTGTGAATGTCGGGCGTAATAAGGAATGTTTGGAGTAGAACAAACTTTTATCATGCTATAGTACCCTTCTACATCCAACGGCTGTCTAATACACACTCAATGCCCCATACAGTCGAAACCTTAGCCACATAAACATATACCCCATTAAATAATCAGCTACTGAGGTCGTACTCATAACGCGATAATCGAAAATGTCCTTCAACCCTACCCAGAAGACGACGAGAATGAAATCCAAAATTATATATATATATATATATATATATATATATATATATATATAATTTTGGATATGTATATAAAAAGACCAGGGAAGGTTATAACCAGTATTCGTAATGTAACCAGAAGTGCAATACATTATGTTCAATAGTTTTTAAGTATCTATAGTCTTGGTAAGTAAAAATAACATAAACACCCCTGTTACACTCTAGTTTAATAACAATGTGCAATATATATATATATATATATATATATACATTTATATAAAATAGTACCTGTATTTGTACAGCCCTGAAGAAGAGAAAATAAATATTCTCGAAAAATTGACATAAACTAAGATTTTTTCACCAACATTGACCTTTGTTATCTTAAATATATATATATATATATATATATATATATATATATATATATATATATGTCTGTTAATGCTCTAGCGGTCGCAATTTTTGTTTGATCGTTACCAAACTATCTAATATATATCTAATCCAGTGGTAGGGGAGGGGGGAATTCCGAAAATTCTAAATAGAATAGAGATAATCTTATTGAAATCCTGATCATTCTACCTTCATTCTAAGGTTGAATACCAAATATGGTTTTCATTAAACGTTTACTTTCTGAGATACAGGCAATTGCCCTATGTGATGATGGCGTCATCAATTAAAATTGTTTGCTCTTACTCGAAAATGTTTATTTGATCTCTACCATACTCGATAGAAGTATTCCCTGAACCGTTTCAACCAAGACTAAAGATTACATTTGTTATTGACTGAAATGGGAGTTGGAATGGTGGGGGTTCAGAGTGGGAGGAATTCCAAAATTCAAAATATCTCCGTTGTTATTACTCGGACCGTAAAATTTTGTAGGATAAATTTTGTTAAACTATTAATGTTCTATAATTGTTATTCTAACCATTTTTTTGTAACTAAACTATTAGGCGAATTATTCGTACTTAATTGTTTTCAGGCTTCAGTAAACCCCCAACTGACGCACCTGGGAAATCTGCTCAGTTTACGCAGCCCCTACGTGACGGATTTTTTTATGTCCTAGAAGGAAATATTACTCCATTTCCCTTTCGTTATGTATTGGGGGAATTTCTCCTTAGCATGTTAAATTACCCTAGTTGGCCAGTATTAAAACTTGGTCTAGGGGACATGATTACTTTTAATTCTTAGAGGTATTTTATTCTAACTCTGTACCAAGGAAAAAAAACTTTAAATTCTGAAGTTACAAACGGACTTAAACTGAACTACTTATTCATAACGTCTTCTTATTTTATATCCTTTCAACCTCGCAAGGACTTAATTCATCTTTGTTTGGAAATATTTAAGTACTATGAGTTAATGTAGTAATTAAGAAGAAGGTGCTTTGAATAACGTTTTCCGCTTAGGAAAAAAAAAAAAAGTATATAAGGTCAGGACTAAATGGGCATTTTGAATGAAGAGTAGTGGGGAGGGGGGGCATTGAGAGGACGTTGGGTAGAGAGTCGGCTAGAAAGACAGCCTTAAGTTAGTATGAATAAACCAGGAGCTCTTTCAAATGCCTCTTCCCATCGAGTCCTTCTACAATTCACCAACAACCTGTTTTACAAACTTACAAAAAGCTCCACCGTCCCAAGGCGTTTACTAGTCACTACTAATTAAGGTAGAAAATAAAAAGAGTCTCCTTCCTCAGATTTGTATACAGCTGTTGAAATGATTTTACAAAGCTTGGAGTAAACGTTTATCTACAAGGACTGCCAAATTACAACTACTTGACAATGAATTCATTGAATTTAAAATGAAAATAATCAGATGAATGTATTACCTTACTTGATATACAAAGTGTGGTAATTATTGACCCCCAGGGGTCGATTAAAAAATTATTAGCGGTCTGTGTGATGTAAACTGATCTCATTTAAGTAGGTCAAGATTTTAATTTTGAACATTTAATTACATTTTTGAACATTAATGTAATTAATATATGACAGGTCCAGCTGGACGAAATATTTTATCACTGTTTACAGTGTACAGCTGGTTTCTAAAGAATGAAAAAAGAAAAAAAAAATTGTGTCATAGTTTTATAAGTAATAAAAGAGGACGTATAAAACGCTTGATACATTGTTTTCTGGGCATGATAAATTTGTAAAAGTTGTTGAAACTTTCAGATCTAGAAATACTTAGAAGTTATAAAGGAATAAAAAATTCGATTTGTGAAATAATGAATTGCCAAGAAATGACCATATAAATGTATCCAAAATTGAATTAGTTGTTGATATATTCATTTTTCATATATTATTTTATCAATATTTTCCAAGATTTGGAGGTTGCGGATAATTCATTCTTAAATCTAAAATAATTCTGTCGATTACAATCAATCCTCTCATTGTACCATGCTACAAATACACTCATCCCATTGTGCAACAGGGCCAATTGTACCCGGAACAACAACTTTACACAATAAGTTAGATGAGATAACCAGTAAGATTACCATATATTTGATATAATAACCACAAAATACGTTATTAAGTCCTCCTTCCTTAATTTTACTTTAATTGAAAAATATAAAATCCTTAAATTTAATAGTTCGTGCCCCTGATTGTTGGATTTGTAAACTAACTTCTTTTCACAATTTTAGTAGTAGTGCCTTCTACTAATTGGTTGTTTTGCTTAGGATTAGAGAATATGCTCATGGAAAATCTCCTTATTCCAAGCAGCCCATGCGTGACGGACTTTTTTTTTTTTACATCTCGCTACAGATATACATCGGTCAAAACACATTTGAAGTTGAAGGTAAAGGCCACACTTCCACAGTAACATTTTTTTTTAAGCGACCGAGCGCTTTCGGTGCAGTGCATTATCGCCAGTGCCTGGTTGATACACAAAAAGTAACCTGTCATCGAACACACAACAGACGAAAAATGGCATTAGTTTCGAGCAAAAACCTCAGAATACAGTCATTAACGGCCACTTATAATCGGTAATTATAGATGTAGGCTCGATGGCTTACTTACCTGATATATATCACCATAACATTTATTCATTTTCTTTCATACTTTTACTGATATGTTTGTTGTAATGTCCTCCTTGAGGTTGGCTGTTATCATTTTATATATATATATATATATATATATATATATATATATATATATATATATATATATAATTGTCTGGCAATTATTATATGGGGTGTGGGTGTTGTTTGTTGAGTTGTGTGGTCCATGTTGGTGAAACACGTTTTAGTCTATGCCAATATTTCAAGAATTTTATTTTACCTTCTTCAGGTCTGTAAAACACATACTAAATTATACATATTGCACATGGTTATTTAACTAGAGTGTAACAGAGTGGTGTTTATGTCATTGGTAATTACTTAGTAGTTAAGTAATTCTAGTCTTGGTAAGTAGAAATAACATAAATACCACTCTGTTACTCTGTAGTTAAATAACAATGTGCAATATATATAAAGTAAAACTTTTTTTACAGCCCTGAAGAAGAGAAAATACAATTTTCGAAATATTGGCATAGACTAAAACTTCTTTCACCAACGTTGACCACAAACCTCAACAATTAACAACGGCTCAGGATATATATGGTAATTTGAAATTTAGTGTTACACCAGAGACCTAAATTTTAAGTTAAATTCTGTCGTATATATGAATTTTGTGTAGGTATGAAAATATGAGTTAAAGTATTGGCTGCCTTCTTGCAAAACTTCTTGTAAGTCGTAGTGGAAGTGCTGCTGTTATCGTTTTCGGCATTTTAGCAATATATCTCTTATATGTCAAGTTACTGATACAAGCTGAGGAAGAGGCTCTGACTGTCTTTGTTATCAAGTATATAATTTGGATTGGCCTTTTATCAGTCCCGAGTGAACTGTTTCTTCTCTCCTAGAGTTTCTGAGATTTTATTTTCATTCGCAAATAGTCTTCTCAATAGTTGGTAGTTTGTTTTCAATACTTGTGTTAGTCCAGTTGGTTTGTCGTGCATCTAAGAGGAGGTATTTTGTTAGTCAAGAAATTTCTTCATTTAGTCCATTTATTTGTTCACATTCAAATCTTTCAGCTCCTTTTTTGCTATAAAGTTCACAGCTTTACTCAGTCCAAGGTTTCATGTCTTGATAGCGAATAATAGCGTGCTCATAATACTGATAAATTATTCAGTCAAAAAAAGAATCTTAAGGTCTCAAACTAAGCAATCTTTAAGGTCTCAAACTAAGCAATCTTTAAGGTCTCAAGCTAAGCAATCTTTAAAGTCTCAAACTAAGGAATCTTTAAGGTCTCAAACTTAGCCATCTTTAAAGTCTCTAACTAAGCAATCTTTAAGGTCTCAAACTAAGGAATCTTTAATGTCTCAAGCTAAGCAATCTTTAAAGTCTCAAACTAAGGAATCTTTAAGGTCTCAAACGAAGCAATCTTAAAGACGTCTCAAACTAAGCAATCTTTATGTCCTTTTTTCATTGGGGGACGTTTTCTTGTCAATAACAATGCATTAAAATTATTCCTCTATAGAGCTTTTTTAAAAACGAGACACAAATTGTATAAAGAGCTCTTCTATTCCGGTCAATATTGTCTATCGATACAGAATATCTAAATTGAAAGAATTTCACAAGCGTTGGTCAGTTCAGTTTAATTATTAATTATATGCCTTGGGACTAGGAAAAGAGCCAGGTAGATAGAAATGGTTAGATACCCTGGATTGATGGGGGGACATGCGGTTACTGGGTGTCCGCAATTAGATGAAACTAGATCCTAACCACTGAGATGGAGACAAGAGACCACGCTTCTACAAGGACTCCTACAATTATATTTCAATCGGCAATAATAGTTGTACCACCTATTGGAATAAGAAGATACTGTTTGCAACCATTGATCCAATAGCTCCGTATAACTACAATGTACATTCATTCAGGAGTTTGTGTGCTGCATCATTCAGAATTATTTGTTTATTTTTCTTTAGATCTCTCATTCTACTATTGGAAGTCCGTCACGCACTCCTGGGACTCCTTAAACTAAGCAGATTTCCCTCGTGAAGGCTTAAAACTTCGTCACGCAAGGGCTGCGTAAACTATGCAGATTTCCCTCTTGAAGTTTAGTAATACATAAATCTACATACTGCTAACACAACACCACCGTGAATACTAAGTGAATAAATACAAATGGAAATAAGAATTATTTCAGTCAATTTCAATAACCTGCCGACAGGAAGCGTTTGACATATAAACAAACAGATCTGTCAGCCTCACACCGGAAAGAAAAACAATTACTGACATATATCAGAATATAACATATTAATTTTATTGGGAACTATTTACTATCTAGTACTGCAATTAATAATTAGTCAGAATAATTGTTTTCTCAATCAATCTAATTTTAGTAATCCAAGACCTTCAGACGGGGGGGGGGCAACCGGACATATTTGCATGTATCTCGTATAATAAAGGTCTCTTGAATACAATATTTGATATTTAAGCTTCAAATAATGTAGTTTATTATATAATAGAGTATTGTTTACGTAACATGAGTAGAAGTGGGGGTTTGCTGAAAACTGAAAAATGCAAATATCTCAATTAATATTCAAGATAGAGTATAAATGTATATAACAATAATTATAGTGCATTTAATTTGCAAATCCTCCCCCTCTAAACCCCCCTCCCCCTGGTCCGATTTCAACCATTAACGAACTTGATCTTCCTTTCTACATAAAACGACTAAATATCGAGTTTCGTAACGATTAATCAATAATTGCGGCCGCTAGAGTGGTAACAGACACACACACACACACACACACACACACACACACACACACAGTTTTGAACGGCCCTCATTTTCGACATCTCCTAGGTAGGAGCAATGGACATTCGAAGAAAAATGTTGAAAATCGCGTCATGAGTATGACCTCAATAGCTGATTTCCCTTAAGGGAAATCTACTAAAATGGATAAATCTACATGCTGGTAAACACTAAACATCACCGTAAATATTAAGTGAATAAGTACAAACGATAGTGAGAAATCTTTCAGTAAATGTACATTTTAATAATCTACACAACGTAAAGCGTCTGAATTGTAAAAAAAACAGGTCAGCCAACCTCTAAGAGCTGAATAGAAGAAATATTCTTCTTTTCTTATTTGTTCTTAAGAAAACAATTACTGTAGTATATCTGAATATAACATTAATTTTTTTGAAAAACGTTTACTATTACTTTAATTTATAATGAATCAGAATAATTGTTATCTCAATTACTCAAATTTTTGTAATTCTAGAACTAAACACGAGCGGGTTAGGGATCATCAGAACGTATTTGCAAGTATCTCGTATAATAAAGGTCTCTTGAAAACAATATTTCGTATTGTTCGAATAAAGTGGTTTATTATTTAACAAAGTATTGTTTATGTGACGTCATTAGGAGTGGGGGTTTGCTAAATGATGAAAACTAAAACATGCCTATATCTCGATTAATACTCAAGAAAGGAAATAAATGTATATAACAATATTTATAGTACATTTAATTTGCAATAAGATCTGTTCTATACTGTAATGTATTATGAATTAGAATAACATTGAGCTGCACAAGTATAAATCTGTCATGTGACATCAACAATGCATATTTTAGAATTCTGGAGATCACAATTTTTATTGATCCTTCCGATACTCAATATTTAAACTCTCACGATAACGAATGATATTTTAGAATCCATATCAGGAGTATTTTGAATTAGAAAAAGGAGAATTTATATATAATTGAATATCTCTTTTATTAGGAGTCAGACGGATAAATACTACTTTAACAAATTGTCTTCATGAATTATTACCCTGCAGTTATTTTTCTATACATTTTTCTCTAACTGAAATACTGTCGGAGTGATGTGCAGTTATGCACAGCCATCTAACGCACATCCCCTCATTCATAAAAATAGAATTATATTTCAGCATCTCATTTGTATCTTAAACCCAAATTAAAAATCGTTCTTTGGGGGAAATAAAGAATAAAACAGAACGATTTTAAATATCGCAAAACTATTGGATTATTTCCGGGACACAACTAAAAGCTATACTTGATGAAGAGTTGGGTATTCCATCTACGGGTATACCTCTATTTGGCATTTCCAGCTTCTTTAAATAAATAATTCACGTATCCTCCACATGTATAATAAAATGGAGAAATGTTTTCTTATTCCATTTCTTCTAAATTATTTACTAATAATTTCTAAGCCAGTTTCCTTCTGAAAAGACGAAAATATGCAGAGAACTCCAACTTCCTAGAGCCCCTTTCTCACGCGCGACGAATATGAATAAAAAATCGCCTGGGAGGACATTTCTTTCAGATAACACATTCAAAAAAGAAAACACATGTCTTGAAATGTATTCTATGTACAGGAAACACCGAGCGCCTCTTGGAAATGTTCCCAAGGACGATCATGGAGTGTGATATACGAAAAGTGTGCTATCCTTTATTTCATTTCTAATATACATACACGCCACTGAACAGAGGGATTTCTTTGCCAATTGACTTAAAAACTGTGTTATATGTCACTTATTTTCAACCACTCTCTCAAAATCCATGTCATCTTCAATGGGATTCTGAAAAGGGAAAGTCCCTTAATAAATTATTTCATAGGTGAATATTAAATCAAATGATTTTTCAGTAATTTTTATTTGTACTGGTGTGAAGGTTGAGTTTAAGTGAGACTGATCTAATATGATATACTAAAAGTCCGCCACGCAGGGGCTACTTAAACTAAGCAGATTTCCCATGGTATTACACACTTGTGTTCACATCTCACCAAATAATCTCTATTTATATGTAAAAAACCTATGAGCAGAAGGGAGGGGGTGGGGTTTACAGAAGACAGAAAAGAAGAATGTACGAATAACTTGCATAATACCTGCAGGGCCCCCGCTAGCATATGTGCAAAGTGTGCAATGCACTCGGGCGCCATCCTTTAGGGGCGTCAAAACCAAGGGCCCAAAAAAATTCTTATGATTTTATTCTGCTTATTTCATTTTGGTATTTTAGTCTACAAATAAATATGACTTTTAAAGTTCAGTTCTTTGTTTTATTTCAAGCACCTACCTACCATAAAAAAAAAGAAAAAGATAATTCAAAATTCCTTAAGGGGCGATAAAATCCTTTTTTGCACACAGGCGCCAGTAGCCCTTAGGGGGCTCTGAATACCTGAGTTACCAAAATATGCACAGAGCATCAATTACAGAAAATCAAATGTTTAACAAAGATTGGTTCTATAACATTTTATGATCCTACCCATATTAACGGAGATATTTTGAATTCTCTAATCCCCCCTCTCTAAAACACCACTATCCGAAGTCCGATAGCAGCCAATAACAAATATGATCTTCAGTGTTGACTGAATAGTCTAAATATCGAGTAGCGTTTCGATCAAAGAACGAAAACTTTTTGACGTCATCACATGGCGTATTTTCATGTGTCTCACAAAGTAATATTTGAATGAAAACCATATTTAGTATTTAACTTTGGAATGATGTGGTTCAAGATATAACAGCTTATTATTAATATGACATGGGTAGGAGTGGGGGTCTACTGATGGTCGAAAACTAAAATATGCTACATATCTCGGTAAATATTCAATATAGAGAAAACAAGTATATAACAACATTTATAGAACATTAAATTAGAAATACGGTTGGTTCTATGCAATTTTTCAATCCGGGCCATAAAAACGGAGATATTTCGAATTCCCGAAATTCTTCCCTTCTAAATCCTCCCACTGGTATGATTTTAGTTGTTAATGAACTTGATCTTTATTTTTACATAAAACGTTAAATATCGGGTTTGATAACGATCAGACAACATATGCGACAGATAGAAGATTTTGAACGGACCTCATTTTCGTCATCTCTTGGGTAGGATCGATAAACATTTGAAGAAATTTTTTCGAAAATCCCATCATGAGTGCAACCTCTATAGCTGATTTCCCCAAAGGAAAATCAGCTAAAAATAGGGCAAACTAGATCATTTTTTTTATTCAGTTAATACAAAATTCCATATTGAGAGGGATATATGACAGGTCCAGCTGGACAAAATATTTTATCACTGTTTTCAGTTCTTTCTAAACGCTAAAAACCGGACTTCTAATGAACTGGAAAAAAAATTGTGCGATAGTTTTATATGTATTAAAAGAGGAAGTATAAGACGTTTGAGAAATTGTTTTCTGGGCATGATAAATTTGTAAAAGATGTTGAAACTATCAGATCTAGAAATACTTAGAAGTTATAAAGGAATAAAAAATTCAATTTGTGAAAGAGCCGATCTTCAAACCAACTCACTTAGGATATACAGAGAAAGTCCTATACACTTATTTGTATCTGGAATGCGTACGGAGAAATTTGTAATTTGTTATTTTCGGCCTCCTATAGCCCTTCTCCCATTTCTCTCTTTGTCGGTTTTGGGAGGGGGGGGGGCACGAGACACACAACTAGACGTTACAACAATTCCAAACAAGAAATTTCAAAATTCTGAGGCTCTCTGTTTTTGAGCAATTCAAACAGAATCTAATCAAAATGTATTCAAGGCGGGTCAAAACGGGTAATTCAATTGAAATTACATACATAATACATTTTCGCGATTGCAATGCACTTTTCTCATATTCTTAAAGCGAAAATAATTCTGTCGATTACAATCAATCTTTTCATTGTTCCATGCTACAAATACACTGATCCCATTGTGCAACAGGGCCAATTGCCCCCTGAACAACAACTTTACGCAATATGTTAGACGAGATAACAAGTATCCACAAAATACGTTGTTAAATCCTCCTTCCTTAAAAAAAATATATATATATGGGGAAGGAGGGGAAAGAACTTTTATTTTTTATTTATTTATACAGGAGCACCCGCATCTTGGCGATTTGGCTTAAAGTTTCACAATGTAAAATGAAAACAAAAGTATAGAAAAATAACAAAAACTGAAGCAACAAATAAAAAATTAAATACAACAGATAATCATTAAATACCAGTAATAAAGACAATTAATGAACATTAGACTAGTAATAAAGACAAACAATTTAAAATGGTTTTAATAAAAAAATTATGTTATTCATATATACTAGTACGTTTATATATATATATATATATATATATATATATATATATATATATATATTTTTAATTTATTTAGTTTTGTGCCCCACAGCGATGGTGGTATTAGGATAATATATATTCTCCTTCATGTGCTTACGTTTTTTGTACTTTTATATTATGGAAAATATTTCTTTAATATCTGATTCTTTCTCATATCCGTGCTTTGTCTAAAGAATATAATAAAAGCTAACCCTTAAAATCTTTTTAGGTATGCTGTAGACCTATTCTATTTTTTATTATATGTTTTTTGTAAATGTTGATGTGTTTTAGACATGTTAGTTACGGGGAATATATTGGGGAAAGAACTGCCAGCGAACGCATTATATTGGCTCTATGACACATTCAACAAGTTAAATATACCGGAAAATAGGAGGAAATATTTCAACCGACAGGAGTTAGTATGGCGTTATCATTTTCAAAAGGATCTTTATTCTATGTGAATACTTCAGGAAGATTTTGTTGTTAAAAGGAGAATGGCGGGGCTGCGGCGGTGGGGTGCGGGGGGGGGGGGTTGCGATTTTCCACCAGATATCCGAAACACAAGATAGTTGATTTAAGCCGAGCCCTTGCAACTTCAGTCTTCCACTCGACTCACCACCACTCCCCTCCCTACTAGTTACTAGTTAAATAAAATTAACTCCTTTTTCATGCTCTTACGGATAAAAGCTGTGCTCTTACACAGCCCTCGCTTAATTTCCAGCGAGATAAGTCTCTCAACCACATTAAACAGTCATTTATTTTCTACTCAAATTCAAATACTGTGTGTTTGTTAATCTACTAAAACAGCTAAAAACAAACTCTAATGTGGGTATACATTTATTTCATACATATTTCACTAATTGACAACTGTCGTGTTTGAAAATTGTGCTACAGAAATTATTGTAGTAGTCAAGTAATTTTTTTCCAGTAAATTAGATTATTTCGAAAATACATTATAATTTACATAGTGCTTAGTATATACCGTTAAAGTGGCGTAAGATACAGTTCATAATAAATACATAAGACAAACTTCTATATACATATTTAAAGACTATAATAAAAAAAGTGTTATGGTATCACATAATATTGATGAAAAGAAATAAAGTCCGTCACGCAGGGGCTGCGTAAACTTAGGAGATTTCCCACGTGAAGTTATATAATAGAAAAATCTCCTCATGAGATCCGAACAGTTACGGAAACTAGCTTTTGGTGAAACAAGTAGAACCGACTTTAGCCGATCTCATCTCGTCCGTTATCGGTGCATACTTAATATTAATGAAAATATCTCGGTTAATATTCAAAATAGAGAATAAATGTATATAACAATATTTATAGTACATGTAATTTGCAATAAGATTGTTCTATACAATTTTTCGATCCGACGTATAGTAACGGAAATATTTTGAATTTTCGTAATTCCCCCCTCTAAACCCCCCTCCCACTGGTCCGCTTTCAGCCGTTAACGAAATTAATATTTATTTTTACATAACGATTAAATACCGAGTTTGGTAACGGTTAAACAAAAATTGCTACCGCTAGAATGTTAACAGACCTCTTTTTCGTCATCTCCTGGGTAGGATCGATGGACATTTGAAGACACTCTTCGAAATTCCCCTTAAGGGAAATTTGCTAAAAATAATAACAGCAGAAGTGCTTCCGTATAATAAGGTCACAAATAAATCTATAAATTAAATTAAATTCAAAACAAAGTAGCCTGCGATATCTTGCAGCACTCTTCAGATATCTATACAAGTTAATATAATCTTCTCCGTTCATAGGTGTCTTCAGGTTCCTGGAGGTTACTCAGTGAACAGTTGGCGATGTCTTCGCTAATCCATGGTTTCTTGTTCAAGTTCAGTGTTTCTGTCCAGGTTCTGTCTATTGCTCTGATACAGTGGAGATTATTTACTTTAGTGTATTCTAAGGCTCGGGTGTGAAATGAGAGTTCTTCGATAAATCTTGGAATTGTGTATCGGCAAGGTTTTGTTTAAATTTATCAATTTCTATTGACTGCAATTGTGTAAGTCATTTCTTTATAATTTTCTTCTTTTGACTGATAGGGGTTTTGAAAAATTCATCAGTAGGAAGGTTTACTGTTTGACAAATTTCAACTACGTTATCATACCAGAATATTGTTTTCTTGATCACTTTTTGCCAGTTTCTTTGTTATCCTATCATCACTTGAGTTGAAGACAGTAACTAAGTATTTCAAGTGAAGTGAAGCGGTAAATATGAATAATGGTACTCCCTCTGTCTCCAGATATATCACAAAATTAGACGAATTTGTGGGAAGACCAAATAATTTCTAAATAAAATATCTTCGGAATTCTTCGATTTGTTTGTACTAGAAATTATTGTAAATTCGAACATAGAAATTACATTTTCACTAATGCATAATTAGTTTTCATCAATTGCGCCTGATTTAGCGGTTCCAATATTTAACTAACCATCTTCCCACTCCTTGGTTTTCCCATTCTAAAACCAATTCCTTGACAACGTCTCTTAGTCTCAAATCGCAGCAAAACAAGACGGACGTATTTAAATATACACGTACACATAGACTGGATAAAAGCCCATTCAGGAAATATTGGAAACGAACAAGCTGACACGTTAGCAAAGGAGCAGCTCAAGATACAAAAATAATTCCAGAATTATCTCTCGTACCTCTCTCATATATTAAAAAAGACTTACGTACCGATACAATACGTAAGTTAAACAGAGAATGGACGACATGTAACAAATGTTACAGCTTACATCAGTACATACCGAATATAACTCGCAGCAACTACAACACAATTAAGAGTCACCATCACAAATGCACACAATTTCTAACGGAACATGGATAGACAGGAAATTATTTAACAATATTTAAAATTCAAGACAATGGCAAATGTACTTGCGACTCACAGAAAACACAAACGTTTTTACATATACTTTATGACTGTTCAACATTTAATAAAAATTGATCAAATCTAATAATGAACATAATTTTAATTGGCCAGAACCACCTCATATTATGTTTAACAGATATAATAAAGAACTTATAAAATTTATCCAAAGTTTAGATATGGATGTAGCAAAAATTCATTAGAATATAAAGTTGATTGTAAGGAATGAGAATTATAATTCAATATATTTACCTTACATAGACTCGCAAATTAAACATCGGTTGAGTTTAACTTTAATTGATTTGTTTTTTGTTTTTATTTTATTTATTTATTTTTTCATTTCATTTATTAATTTTATTTGTAATTATCTTACTTATTTTAATATTTTATTTTATTATTATTATTATTTTTATATTATATTTGAGTTGATAGTTGATTAACGTATATATATTGTAAAATAAAAATGTATTTAAACATGATCGTACATGTAATATACCATGTGACAATGGAACATGTATTCAAATGAATAACTCCTCATAGGGTTAATATGAGGAGAAAAAAAGACGGATGTATATGACCGTACCTCCAATTCATTGAGTCGAGCAATTTTGAAGGTCCTGATCGCACTGATGTTTATTTCATTGTTTACGAAAGTAAAGTTTTCAAGAGAAGGATAAAGGATCATTTCTTTTTTTTTTTTTTTCCTTTGGCGAACAATGTAAAGTTTTAGAACCAAAACTTTGATGTAACTAATGACTTCCTCTAAATTTCAACACCTCATAATGATCCTGATGTAGAGTTCTTTAGAAATTTATTCCAACGGTTACCACGGAAAGTAAGAGAGTGGAATAGAATAGGAGAGGGTTTGAGTCAAGTTTCACCTGGATTGACTGTTCAATGCAAAGCAGGTAAAGCACTTCCCTTACTGACTATTAAGTAGCATTTTCTCATTTAATTATAATTACGCCATCTTATTCTACGGTTGGTTTTAAAAAGTAAAGACAAGTAAAGAGAAAAACAAGTCTGTTATCACTTCATGCTACCATGTTCCATGGGTATTACTTTTAAGTACATTTCAGTTAATTTAGCTACAGATTGTTACTTACTGTTCTGTGGTGGTCGTTCTCTCTTACATTCGTTGAGACAGTCCCTTCCGCACTGGGGAATATATATATATATATATATATATATATATATATATATATATATATAATTTTGAACAGACCTCATTTTTGATATCTCCTGGTAGGATCGATGGATATTTGAAGAAATGGTTCTAAAATCCTAATCATGAGTACAGCCTCAATAGCTGATATTCCCTATATATCAATCATCTTTAACTGCTGACGTTCAATAGCTGATATCTGCTAAAATGAATAAACTGCTTTATATCTGCGATCATCAAACCGAAAAACACCCCAACTGAGGATTTTAAAATATTGTGTTGTAACAAATAAAATGACTGTTTGCAGAATCTGGAAAACAATGAAAAATTGAGATCGAATCTGAAATATTATTCATTCAAAGTATTTACCATCATTTTCAATACACTTCTGCCAACGACTTACCAAGTTTTCTATCCCACTTTTGAAAAAGTTTGTGTCACGTGTTGAAAGAAATTCAGAAAATGCATTTTTAATGTCTAAATCATCTGTAAAAAATTTTCCTCGCAAAAAGTTGTCCAAACTCCGAAAAAAGTGGTAGTCTGTAGGAGATAGATCAGGAGAATATGGGGGTGTGGTAGAACTTCATATCCTAACTCCTTTAATTTGTTCACAGTCTGTATTGAAACATGTGGTCGGTGGTTCTTTGACGAGCAAGCAAAGAAACACACGTCTCTTGGCGTTTTAACTGCTGACGTTCGTTGAGCTCGTGCGGGACCCAGGAATCGAGCTTTTTCACCTTTCCAATCGTTTTTAAATGCCTGGAGACCGTCATATGACTTGTGCCTAGCTCTGACGCAAGTTCTCTGACTGTTTTATGAGGGTCTTCTTCAACAGCTTTTTTAAGATCTTCGTCCTCCACTGATGAGTGAGGTCGTCCACAGGGCTGATTTTCTAAAGTCGTATCTCCTGAAGAAAATTTTGAAAACCAACGACGAATAGTTCTTTCATTAGCACTTCCTTCGCCAAACGCATGATTAATATTCCTTGCTGACTGGGCCGCGGAATGACCAAGTTTATACTCGTAAAAGAAAATTATCCGGAAATCGCGTGTTTCCATGTTCCCGATTGATATTAAACTAAAATATGTAAGCCTACTTGGGACAAAAACAAACATATTCCTTGCTGACTGGGCCGCGGAATGACCAAGTTTATACTCGTAAAAGAAAATTATCCTAACCATAGATGGTAAATATTTTGCTTGGAATCAACACACAACGCTTTAATCCTTTATAAAGATTAGGGTTTAAAAAATCGGACACTTCATGTGTTACAACCCAATATAATGAAAAGGCGAAACGTAATATTATTAGCAATAAATGTTTAGTTCTTGAGAGGGCTTATGTAAAAGGAACATGATATTTCTGTTAAATTGAGAAGGTACTCGATTCCAATTTGTAAAATATAATGTTAACCATAAGTTGATACAGCATATGCAGTAAATTGGCTATATTTACTCTGAAATGTAGTTAGCAGCTATCGAAATCAACTCGATGTTTTTATGTATCTCATATTTTAGCGAAAGCAATGAACTCATCGTAGTACACCATTAAAATTATTGGTGTAGAAATGATTTTTATAACTCTTGTGCATTCCAGGAGAAGGTTTACATAGATGCGAGATGGGAATAATAATATTTCATAATACTCCGCGACTGAAGATATGGCCAATTACATTAATAATTTAATTTTCAGACGTAATGAAATTAATCTAAGGCATTAATTTTGATAAAGGTAACGTAATTCCCCCTCTGTACTTCAATTTTTTGCTCCTCGGTGCTACAGGTCGACATTGGGGCATTAGATTCTTCCTGACCCAGGAGCTGTTCTTAGGAAATATTTTTGAGAAGCCTACTCGTTTCCATTATTTCAAAGAGGCCCAACAATGTATCCCAATCTATTTATCACAACAAACGTTTCTCTTAATCCTATCTCTCATGATGAAAGCTTAACTTGCACTAATGTATGGCCTGTTGGTCGGGAAGTCCGTCCCGCAGGGGCTGCGTTAACTAGGCAGATTTCCCAAGTTCGTCAAGTATTTGTATGTATCTCAAAATGTAAAAGTTCAATGAGAACAATATTTGGTATTTATGCTTCCAATTAAATGCCTCATAATATAAAAGCTTTTTGTTAATATGACATGAATAGGTGGTTTACTGATGGCCGCAAACTAAAATATGGAAATATCAGGTTTAATATTCAATTTAGAGAATACATTTATTTAAGAACATTTATAGGAGATCACATTTGCAATAATTTTGATTTTATACAATTTTTCGATCCGACGCATAACGACGGATATATTTCGAATTTTAGAAATTCTCACCCTCTAAGCCCCCCTCCCACTGTTCCGATTTTAGCCATTAACAAACTTTATTTTTATTTTTACATAAAACGCTTAATTATCGAGTTTGGTAACGATCAGACAAAGATTGCGACCGCTAGACCGTTATATATAGTTTTGAACGCACCTCATTCTCATCATCTCCTGGGAAGGATCAATGGACATTTTAGAAAATATTTCGAATATGACGTCATGAGTACAAACTCAATGGCTGATTTCAGTTAGGAGAAATCTGCTAATAGCGTGTGTAGTTATAAATAAGTGTAGGGAAAGTTCTTTAAAGTTGATTTCTATTGGGCACAGTATCTCCTGAACTGACTGTACGCTTTTCTCAGTGTGACTGCGTGGGTTTGCGTACGTGCGTTTTCTAGTATTTCAAAATAGTAAATATGCAGCATTTGTAAGAGGAGTTCTGGTGTCCATAAATAAATAATATACGGAAAGAGGAGTTCAAGTCGGTGGCACGTTTACTCCCGAAAAACATATAGGTGTTGCAGGATTGCCTATAGTGAGGGCTGTAATCAATATGGCTATTGATATATTGCATATATCTCAAATTCTACAGTTGAAAAATGAACAGGCCGAGTGGAATTATATTAAATTAAACGCCTGTCACGCAGGAGCTGCGTAAACTAAGAAGATTTCCCACGTTCTGTCGTAACGCTCTTTCGATCTCATATCTCAACATATTCCCTATTTCTTTGTAAAAAACAAAACAAAATCTGCAACAAAAGATGAGTAGAAGGGGGTGGAAAGCCAGGGATGTGGTGGAGGTTACTGAAGGCAGAAAACAAATCATTATGGATATCTCGTTTTTAAATACCTTTTTTTTTTAATTTAATACTGCTTCATTTCCCCGTAAACTTGTTTCAAAGATAATTTTGTGATAACAACTTTTATGTCGTAGTATTTTTAAATAATATGTTCCGTTTCTGAAATAAACATTTGTGCATTTTACGGCTAAACGATGAGTCAAATAGAAAAATTCACAGATATAAACTATTAGAATTTGATTTTCTACAAGAATCCGTCGTAAAACCTATGGCTTCCATTGGAAATTCCAAAGTTATGGCCGCTGTAGAAGTACCTACTGGAGATGGTTAGGAAAATTAGAATATGGACTGAAAGGATTCTTCAGGGCTCCCAATAATGGCCCAACCAAGCCTCAGCCTTTTATTAATACAATTGGAGAATATAAGGGGGTGGCACGGGAACTTGTGATACCCTGTATAGATAAAAGAATATATATATACACATATTTTAAACGGGCCTCATTTTCGTCCTTCTCAAAATTTGCGTTATGAGTAAAACCTGAATAGCCGATTTCTCTTAAGTTAAATATGCTAACAAGATATTCTAAAAATCTTAACTTCTAAAAATGGCAAGTGAAATAGTGACAAACATTTATTGACACAAAGAGACATTCGTGCCTCACATCTTTTGAGTGTGGATTGGACGCATTGCATGATTTCCATTGGAGCAATTTCAATCGAAACACTTATTTTCTTTAATGGCCACTTCCAATTTATTGTCAATTTTAGATTTCCTTTTCCCCAATATTTGCCCGGCTACTAAGGGTTCGTTGCTGGCTCTTATTGAATTTGTCAGGACCAGTTCTTTAGTTACTGCCCAGCGTGCTTCCTAAAAGAATAAGGCAATGTTTATTGGCTGTTTCTCGCTCTCCATGTGAGGTATTTCACTGGAAATAATATGATCTATGGTCAGATGCCTATTTATACAATTAAACTGAGATTTGTTAGGTTTATAATTTTCCCAATTATTACGAACCTTCTTCACAGGGGCTATGAAGGTATTCGTCAAGACGTACGTATTGCTAAATATTTATAACATACTACACATTTTTAGCAGAGGGAAATCAGCTATCGAGGTCCCACTCATGGTGGGATTTTCGTATCATTTCTTCAAATGTCCATCTTTCCTACCTAGGAGAAGACGAAAATGATACTTATATTTCTCTGTTAGTGCTCTAGTGATTGCAATTTTCTTCCGTCCGTTACCAAACTCGACATTTAAACGTTCTATGTAAAAATGAACATCAAGTTCGTTAAAAGCTAAAATTCGAACATTGGGAGGGGGTTCAGAGGGGGGAATTTCGAAAATTCTTAATATCTCCGTTATTATGTGTCGGATCGATACATTGTATAGAACGAATCATATTGAAAATTTAATGTTCTATTAAATGTTGTCGTTGAGTTTTTTTATATATCTTGATTATTAACAGAGAAATTTGCATTTTTTTATTTGCAGCAACCTTGGTTTAATTATGGCAAAAATTGAAATAATATTAACGTAATTTAAAGAAAAATATATGGATGAACTATTGGAGGACATCATTTTATCTAAAAAAGAGTTTTTATTTCATTGTCGATCTGAAGAATAATAAGCACGGTATTCAAGATTTTGGACTTCTTCTTTAATCTTTTCCTGTTTTCTACGCAGAGTATCCATCTAACGTGGGAATTTATTTAAATGTTGTGTGCTCCATCCTTTGGATCCTACACACATTTCAGCATTACATTATAATATTTCTTATATAATAATTATAAACATTATAGAACAATAAATTAATTAAATAAAACCAAGAAAAAAATAAATAAAATAACACATATGTAAACATTACATATGTGTACAACAATAGGTGTATATCTACAAAATAGTGTCCAAATCTTGAATAAATGTATAAAATCCTTTGTTGAATATGAGTAAAAGTTTCGGTTTGTCTGTCGGCCAAGTTCCGTTTTGTAAAGTAATATACTTGATGAGTTTTGCTCATGGTCCGTCAAGTAATGTACAGTCATATAAGAGGTGGTCATATGTCTGTTGATAGTTTAAATTTGTACAAGTAACTCTTCATAGGCCCATGTCCTGATATAAATTGTATTTGTTTAGAATTGCTAAGTGTTATTTTTTGTCTCTAGTATACAGTTGGTATGTACTAATGTAATTGTCGTCCTTTAGTTTGTCCATCTTTCGTCCCATTTTTTATAAGATTCGTCTATAAAAATAGTTTTAGTGGTCTGTTGTCAGTTTAGAGTATGTAATATGTATCGTTTCTTCTCTTGAAGCTGTATTTGCAAGTTGGTCTGCTGTGTCATTTCCTAAATTTCCGGAGTGTCCCTTTATCCATGTTATTGCCACTTATTACATTCTTCTGTCTACATAGTGTAATTAGTCTTCTGATCTGTTCAATCTGTTCGTTATGGTTTTCGTTATTGTAAATGCGGTCTATGTTAATTTTGCTGTCCGTATAGATTATACTAGTCTCTCTGCCACTTGAAATGTCGTGTAGTGTTGTGAGTGCTTCAGTAATTGCAAGGTTTCCTGCGTGATTGTTTGTACAAAGTGGTGATAGTCTGTATTGTCCTCTCTGTATAATATTGCCGTCTTTTAAAATAATGTACGCACACCAAACACCATCCTTGTTTTTACTTCCGTCAGTGTATATATGATATGTCCACGTTATGTCTAAGTTGTCTAATGGTCTAATGTAGTACTTTGGGTGTAACCAGCAAGTATGTCTCACTTCTTTTTCTATTTCGTTTGATATAATATTTCGTAATGTAAAGTCTTGTGGGATTTCATTCAATTTAAATAACATATGTTGCCTTGTCATTTGCTCAGCTTTGATGTTTTTAAGTTTCATGGCAAATGGCAACTTATTTGCTCTAGAAACTGCACTGTCTTCATCAAATTTATTGTCATACAATTCTATATTTACATATTGTATAACGAAAGGGGTGCAGGAAGTTTTATCTTGAATAACAACATGAATAGAAACAAAATAAATAAATAAATTAAATAACATACATAAATATCGATAAATAATAGGAGAACTAAAAATACTATAATATGTAATGAGTATTTATTATAATTGAAATTATTAAGAACGAAAGATAGGTGAACGAACGAATTAATTACACTTATTTATCGTTATTAACAAGTTCAACTTGATTTAATTAGTTAGATATTGCAGGGAATATAATTAAAATTGCAGAACATTTAAGAATGTCGTTAATAGACGAGATCACAAGAATTCAAGGAAAACCTAAAGCCAGCAGAGGAACGCTATTCGCAAAAGATAGGAGACGGCAACATTAAAGAGAATGAAGAAAATTGGAGGAACCATCTACACACTCTCAGGAAAATAATTGACTCAACGTAAAGTGGCTGATGCGAAGAAAAAAAAGAAATATAATTAATCTAATTTAATAAACTAATTATAGGGAATTTAATAATAAGGATACAGCAGTTGTACATCAAATAAACTCTGAGAAATAAATTGTCTTAGCAAATTTGTCCTGTTCATTTAAATATTTAGAGAACAAAGTTTATTCGTCTGAAGTACAATCATCCTAAGAACTTGTCTAGTGTTATTCATTAAAAGGAAGTCATAAAGGAGGTATCTGTAAGTTTGAATAATTAGTTTGTCAAATGGGCAAGAGTGATGTGACAGTTCAAATCGATATAAGTAGCATTGAGTGTCTTCATGTTCAGTCAGATTCATGTTTCCGGTTTTAATATATTTTTTTGTCAGTCCAATTTTAGCAGATTTGCCTTATTTCAAATTTTTTTCAAATGACCATCGATCCTACCCAGGAGATAACGAAAATGAGGTCCGTTCAAAATTATATATATATATATATATATATATATATATATATATATATATGTCAGTTAATGCTCTAGCGGTCGCAACTTTTGTTTGATCGTTACCAAACTCGATATTAAAACGTTTTATGTAAAAAGACAAAATCAAGTTCTTTAATGGCTGAAATCAAACAAGTGAGAGGGGGGTTTGGAGGAGGGGATTTTTGAAAATTCGAATTAATGGAACCAATCTTATAGAAAATTGAATGTAATATAAATATTGTGATTATACATTTATTCTCTATCTTGAATATTAACCGAGATATTTGCATTTTTCAGTCTTCAGCAAACCCCCATTTCTATTCGTGTTACATAAACAATACTCTGTTATGTAATAAACACATTATTCGAAGCTTAAATAACATAAATTGTTTTCGAGATACCTTTATTATACAAGATAAATGCAAATATGTTATGATGATCCCCCCCCCCTTCTTAAGTTCTTGGACTACTAAAATTTGATTGATTCAGATAAAAATTATTCTGATCCATTATAAATTACAGTACTAGAAATAGTAAATAGTTTTCAAAAAAAAATTAATATGTTATATTCACATATTTCAGTAATTGTTTTCCTTTCCAGTGCGAAGTTGGCACACCGTTAGTTTACGTTTCAGTTGCTTCCCATCTGGAGGTTTCTTATCGTTTATATTTATTCTCTTAATATTCGCGGTGGTATTGTGTTACCTGTACACAGATTTATCTATTGTTAAACATCTCGAGGGAAATCTGCTTAGTTTACGCAGCCCCTCCGTGACGGACTTTTTATTTCTGGCATTAAAGCCTTCAATGTACGGTCCGCTTACTTTGCCATTTCTTTTTGTAAGAGACTTAATTTTTCATGAAACGTTTAAATATCGATATTACTTGTAGTCGTATCAAAATGGCGGGCACGAAATCTTTAATTGAAACACACACAGACATTTAACTCAATTACTAATAACAACTCACATAGAAAATTAGAGTAAAATTATAATTCCTTAATTCCTAACATGATAAGATAGAATAACGAGATATAGAATGAGCGAACAAATTAAGTTAAAGAAATCAGTTCATTTTACTTGAGGATTCTTTTGATACGATAATACTAATAGTAATAAACTTCTAAAAAGAGATTATTTTCATCAGAACATTTTTTTCTACTCCAAGAACGGCCAGGCAAAGAATAACTGGATACTGCACTTTAATAACTAGGTTAGGTTTTGGTACCAAAAGATCATTGCAACATTGCGTAGGACCACACAATAGAAGAAAGAGGAGTAGAGGAAGAATTACAACAAGAAGTGTACTGATTACAACTGCAAATTAACGAATGTCCTACTTCGCTTCTTGACCTGAATTGATTTCACTTTTTACTTTTTTTTGTGTGTGTATTTTTTTTTTTAATAATTGTTTCCTTAAAGGAAATCAGCTATTGAGGTCGTACTCATGACGCGACTTTCGAAAAATTTTCTCAAATGTCCATCGATCCTACCCAGGAGATGATGAAAATGAAGTCCTTTCAAAAAAAAAAAAAAAAAAAAAAAAATATATATATATATATATGTGTGTCTGTTGACGCTCTAGCGGTCGCAATCATTGTCTGATCATGCCAAAATCGATATTGAAATGTTTTATGTAAAACTAAAGATCAAGTTCGTTAATGGCTGAAATCCGACCAGTGGAAGGAAGGACGAATTTCGAAATTCCCTAATATCTCCGTTATTATGCGTCGGATCGAAAAATTGTATAGGACCAATCTTATTGTAAAGTTAATCTTCTATAAATTTTCATATGTACCAGTTTTCTCTATATTGAATATTAAACGAGATATTATTTTAGTTTACGACCGTCTTTAAACCCCCACTAATACTCATGTCATTTTAAAAATTTCCTTTCATGAAATGAGCCACTTCATTTCAAATTTAAATGTCGAATATGGTTTTCATTGAACTTTTACTTTGCGAGATACAAATTCGTTACGTGATGTCACCACCTTAAATTTTACGTCCTTGTTTTGAAAAGGTTCATTTGATCTATACCAGGGATGAGCAACGTGCGGCCTTTTAAACATGTATATGCCAGCCAAGCATTTCTAAAATTGAAATTTACTGTGTCATACCAGCCCGTGGGAAATCTCCTTAGTTAACGCAGCCCCTGTGTGGTGGACTTTTTTCTATCAAATATGATATATTATTATTGAATGATATGTATTGGTGTATTGAAATTTGTAAAGCGTTAATGAAATTTGCCAGATATGATCGACTAACTCCCAAGGATAATAATGGCGCGTGTACAGAAACTCTCCAGTGGTAATACTCGAAAATATGTTATGGCTCGCTCGGAGTAAGCAAGGAACAATTTCGTTCCATAAAATTCAATTTTATATCATTTTATGAATATATATATATATATAATATATAAAACATACTGAAATTTGTCTTACTCAGATCTACCAACATTCAATCATATATTCAGTGGATTGTTTTTTCCCCCTGAAATTGCCCTACCACTTACTTACCATACAGTGAAGGTTTAGGAATATTAAGAGAAAGGCATCTCAAAGCTTTGAACGCGTGTCGAAAATGAAATGACTGGAGAGAAAGACTTTGGGAGAATTGAATGAAATTGTTTATAAGGGAGTATGAGATGCTATTAGCCGGCGGGAGGTTTATAGCAGTGGGGTCTTATTGCTTTCGGGGGCTGATATATAACCCTAGGATTCCGGTAAACAAATAAAATTCTTCCATAATCTGAGCCCAGTTATCATTCTACGGGCTCTAATCGCACCCTTCTATCTCCTTGGATTCTTCTCATAACTGGCTCAACCTCATCATTTGCCTTCAAGATAAGCCTTCTCTGAGCGCCCTCTCTCAATAACTAACTTCTTTATTCTTATTTCTGGTTTTTAGACTTATTTGAACAGGCAATCATTTTCCTATTATTTCAAATTTTCTTATCAAATCATTTTCTGGAACAAATGGAAGGCCGAAGGAGTTCTAGTTTCATAAACAGTAGTCTGATGCTGATTATGTTAGTGATGAGATTTAGAATCAATCAGTATGTTTCCAAATATAAAAAGTCCATCACGCAGGGGCTGCGTAAACTAAGCAGATTTCCCACGTTATGTTTTACAATAGAGAAATTTCACGAGAGCCGAGCAGTTAAGGAAACGGCCGAACTAGCTTTAGGCGGGAAAGTCACTCGTCCGTTAGCCACCCAGATTTAATAAAAATACAAATACCTCGGTTAATAATCAAGATAGATAATAAATGTATGTATCAATATTTATAGTAAATTTAATTTGCAATAGGATTGATTCTGTACAATTTTTCGAGCCGACGTATAGTAACGGAGATATTTCGAATTTTCGAAAATCCTCCCCTCTAAAATCCTCCCTGGTCCGATTTCAGCCGTTAACGAACTTGATCTTTCTTTTTACATAAAACGACTAAATATCGAGTTTGGTAACGATCAAACAAAAATTCCGACCGCTAGAGCGGTAACAGACAAATATATATATATATATATATATATATATATATATATATATATATATATATATATACAGTTTTGAACGGACCTCATTTTCGTCACCTACTAGGTAGGATTGATGGACATTTGAAGAAAAATCTCGAAAATTCCGTCATGAGTACAACCTCAATAGCTGATTTCCCTTAAGGGAAATCTGTTAATAATGGACCAGGCCGTTGTCCTCATTACCAATAATTGTGGAATCTCGGCTTAGAAAAAGGTTAAGGCTCATGGCTTTATTCAAAATGTAATTCCGAACACAAAACTAATACAGGACCCTCCTTAATATATCAGAAAATCCGCCACGCAGGGGCTGCGTTATCTAAGCTGATTTCCCCCGTGCGTGAAGTATTTGCATTTATATCAAAACGTAAAAGCTCAATGAGCAAAATATTTGGTATTTCGGCTTCAAATAAAGTGTTTTATAATATATCAGATTATGGTGAATATGATGTCATGAGTAGGTCGAGGGGGTTTACTAAAAGCCGAAAACTAAAAAGTGTAAATATCTAGGTTAATAATCAGCATAGTGAACAAACATACATAACAACAATTATAGAACATTACATTTTCAAGAATGCTTTTATACAATTTTTAATTTGGCGCATAATAACCGAAATATTAAGAATTTTCGAAATTCCCCTCTTCCCTCCCGATTTTCGGATATCAGCCATTAACGAACTTGATCTTTAGTTTCACATTAAACGTTTCAATATCGAGTTTGGTAACAATCAATCGAAAATTGCGACCGCCAGAGGGTTAACAGACACACAAACACAGTTTTTAACCAACCTCATTTTCGTCATCTCTTGGGTAGGATTGATGGACATTTGAGGTATTTTTTCGAATATCGCGTCATGAAGCTATAGTTGATTTCACCTAAGAGAAATCTGATCTTCGTGATATATATATATATATATATATATATATATATATATATATATATATATATATATATATATATATATTTGTCTGTTAACACTCTAGCGGTCGCAATTATTGTTTAATCGGCACCAAACACGGTATTTAATCGTTTCATGTAAAAAGGAAGGGGGGGATTTTCAAAATTCGAAATACCTCCGTTATTATGCATCGGATTGAAATATTGTATAGAACCAATCTTATTGCAAATTGAATTTACTTTAAATATTGTTATATACATTTATTCTCTATCTTGAATATTAACCGAGATATTTGCATTTTTCAGTTTTCAGCCATCAGCAAACCGCCACTTCTACTCATGTTACATGAACAATACTCTACTACAGAATAAATCACATTATTCGAAGTTTAAATACCAAAAATTGTATTGAAGAGACCTTTATTATACGAGATAGTGCAAATATGTCCCGGTGACCCCCCCCCCCCCGTCTTAAGGTTTTGGACTAATAAAATTTGATTGATTGAGATAACAATTATTCTGACTCATTATTAATTACAGTACTAGGTATAATAAATAGTTCTCAATAAAATTAATATGTTATATTCTGATATATTACAGAAATTGTTATTCTTTCAGGTGTGAAGCAGCAGACCGTTTGATTAAGTTCTAACCTAACGCTTCCTGTCGGCAGGTTATTGAAATTGGAGGAAACATTTCATATTTCCGTTAGTATTTATTCACGGTGCTGTTGTGTTACCAGTATGTAGATTTATCTATTACTAAACTTCACGAGGGAAATCTGCTTAGTTTACGCAGCCCCTGCGTGACGGACTTTTTTAAGATATAAGAAATGTGCCACTTAAGCTTTATAAAACGATTATAAACATAGGAAAAAAAACCTTTTAACTTTTACTTGTTGACTCAAACTTTTTCTATCACCTGTCATTTTTCTCCAATGAAAGTCGTAAAAGTTATTGCTTATTTGCTGCAATTATGTCATTTTTCAAAACGATTTAAAAAAGTAACATTTGTAAGTATAGTTTTAACAATGGACTATTAAATTTAATCAAGTGATCTAATAGTGGCATATTGTTAGTATAATTGACATATTGAAATTTCTAATTCGCATCCTAATTAAACGTATTATTTCCGTTATGACGTTATTGCTGATTTGAGCTAGTAATATAAAAAATACTTCTAAATATCATACTGCTGCTTTTAGAATATTCACGGCCTGGCAGAAATCGTCTTGTAAATACGCTTTTGTGGCCACCTGCTTGATTAGATTGTTTAAATCTGGATTAAGCTCTTCAAAAATGGTTGTAAGTAAATAACTAAACAACGTCCACTTGTTTGTTATCCCTTGGCTTAGGCAAAAGGTGGGAGAAGTTAGTTTAATTTATTTATTTTGGATAATTATTTTTCCATTATAATAAATACAATCATTATGTAGTTTTAAAATTATTCGTAGAATTTTATATTATTTTGTTTTGATTTACTTATGAATTGTTTATGGTAGGTAATAAGATTTATTTCAATAGAGTAGTCATTATGTGAGCTGCTTAGGGCCACCTCTGACCCTTCCCCGCTTCATGCCTCCATTTAATTCCTTTAAGTAAATATATGAGAAATATTTTAACGATATGCCACTAAAAACAAAATGAAAATGAACACATCTTATAATTAACTCTCATGTGTTATTCCGGTGCAAGTGCCCAATGAATATGAAAGCACCCACTTTGTGGTTACACAGCATAAGGAAAGCATTTTCATCTCTGTGCCTTGTGTTCACTTAGGTAAAATATAAGATGAAAGTTCTTTTCAAAAGAACGGGAAAGTTTTAAGGGAAATTTGGTTTAGCTATTAAGGCCCACCTTTAGCTTCCATTTACTTCAAATACAATTTAGTTGATAGTGACAATGAAGGAGCCCGTGAAAGGTTAGAGTGGAGAGTTTGGGGTTTCTCGGCAAGTGTAATGTAAAAGGAAGGTTATTAAGGGTGGCCAACACTAACGACAACTTCCAGCCTGCCGACAAAGAAAGAATTCCTCTCTTAATGAGAGCTTTTAATTTTACTTTCTCTGTTTAGAGGAAATTGAGGTAGAGGAAGAGGAAGAGGGGCTCAGGGGCCACTCTCTTACATCTTCTAATATTTCAAGCTCTCTCTCCCTCCAAGGGCTTCAAACTTTACCAAATAGTTCAGTTTTCAGTAAAAGTCATCGGGATGAAAATTCGAATATAGGAGTAGTCCTGAAAAAAATAGCTCGGTGATAATACTTCTTCTGTATTACAGTTACAAACAATTAAAAATTATTTAAAAGGATCATTACAAATGCCAACGATATCCAATGGGCCATCTTTATTTGTTTTTAAGCCATTATATTGAACACTAGTTTCTATTTAGCAGATTTCCTTTAAGGAAAATCAGCTATTGAGGTCGTACTCATGACGCGATTTTTGAAAATTTTCTTCCAATGTCCATCGATCCTACCCAGGAGATGACGAAAATGAGGTCCGTTCAAAATTATATATATATTTGTCTGTTAACGCTCTAGTGGTCGCAATTTTTGTTTGATCGTTATCAAACTCGATATTTAAACGTTTTATGCAAAAATACAGATCAAGTTCGTTAATGGCTGAAATCGGACCAGTGGGAGGGGGGGTTTAGAGGGGAGGGATTTTCGAAAATTCGAAATATCTCCGTTACCATCCGTCGGATCGAAAAATTGTATAGAAGGGATCTTATTGCAAATGAAATTTACTATAAATATTGTTTTATACGTTTATTCTCTATCTTGAATATTAACCGAGATATTTGCATTTTTATTAAATTTATGCCGATAAGGGATGACTGTTTCCCGCCAAAAGCTAGTTCGGCCCTTTGCCGCAACTGTTCGGCTCTCGTATGGAGATTTTCCTATTGTATAACTTCACGTGGGAAATCTGCTTAGTTTACGCAGCCCCTGCGTGACGGACTTTTTATTATATCATGCTGAGTGACAATATAGAATGGTTACAAAAAGTAAAGGAATGGATCTAGTAAAAAAAAAAAAAAAAAAAAAATATTCAACACAAATATTATTCTGAAAAGAGAATTCATCTACCTGATAACATTAACTAGCTTAATTTGGCAGAATATTAACAATATAAATATATACTGGACTGATAATAGAAAGTAACAGTAATAAAATATATAAACTAATATCAACTTACATTTAGGCAGTAAAAATTCGATATATTTATCCGTAAGTAATAAAAAAGTCCCTCACACAAGGGCTGTGTAATCTAAGCAGTTTTCCCACGCGATGGCATGACGCACCGTACATATCTTCTTAGCAAATATTGCTTATTTCTAAGTAAAACTTTGATAAGCAGATGTGAGGGTTTGGTGAAGGCTGAAAACCAGAACGTGAGAATAACTCCCTTAGTATTTGAGCTACGAAAAAATTGTGACGAATAATTGTATAACATCAATAGTTAACATGATTGGTTCTATAAACTCTCTTGATCCGACTCATAATAGTGGAAATATTTTAAATTATTAAATATATATATATATATATATATATATATATATATATATATATATATATATATATACACAATTTTGAAATGACCTCATTTTCGTCTTCTCCTGAGTAGAGACAATTGTTTCTAACCGAAATTCTAGTTTGGATGGACAACATGTGTTTAATATCTGACACAGTTACAATATGCAACTAATAAGTATTATTATTACTCTTATTACACGCCCCAAAAGTCGTGATTTACGGTTGACATGGGTCCATAATTGGGTTGAAACCGAGTGAACGATTCTGATGAATTATGTTCGTGGTAGCTCAGACACAAGTAATGATGCTTTTAATAATATATATATATATATATATATATATATATATATATATATATATACACTGTTTTGAACGGACCTCATTTTCGTCATCTCCTGGGTAAGATCGATGGACATTGAATTGGAAATCTGCTAAAAATGACCTTCCGCCATCAGTTTTTTAAGTGAATTTAGGTCATATTTTCACAGAGGTATTTCACTTCGTCTTTGAATAGGGCTGTCTATGGGTTACAATGTTTCTAAAATTTACAAGATTTGTGAGCAAATAAAGATAATCAGTAGATAAGAAACTTGAAGAGAACCGCAGCGCTTATACTTTCTTCTGGGCCCATTATATGCTCGAAGATGGGGCCGAGTGTAGGAAGGTCTGATAACAACAAGTTATTATGGCGCCTTATCATTGGCTCAGGCTAGCTAAAGCTCAATAAATTGTCTGCTTTCAGTAAGTATAATTCTATAGTATATTGTTTAATGGAAAGAAGGAAAGTCCCATACATAGGTACAAACTATATCGCGGTAAGTAAATACATTAAATCAATGTATCATTTTTCCTTCATATATAAAAACTAAATGAGTTTTGCCACTTCAAAATATTAAATTCAGCACATGAAATACATTAAAATGAAATGTGTTTATTTCCATTAAATGTTATCATAACATAATAGGATACGTAAAATAGTACATAAACAATTTTCTAAAATTATCTCAATTCAATTATTTACAAATTATTGAATAACATTTATACTTATAAAATGCATTCGTTATAAAATTAGGTCAATTTCTAAGAATATAATAGTATAAAATTCGTCAATTTAAATAATTCGTTACAATAAACTGTTTTTTTTAACAATCTTAATGCTACTCTAAATATATAACATACATTTTTTTTACTTTATTTACTTCCAAAATTATTAAAGGAGATGAGCTGCATAAATGATGAGGAACTTTTCCCACCTGAAAGAGACACCTCTCGCCACTGACCACAAATTATTTTAGACCTATATTTATGACAAATATTTTGTAGTTTCATTTAACAATTGAACATTTTTGAAAGTATTCATCTTGTGTACAAAAACATCCGCCATACATGAAGTTGTATAATTTATTTTTAAATTATACAAATCGCTTAATGATTTAAAACATTCGGGCAGACCGTTAAAGAGTTTCTCTCCTGAAAATGATTCACTTTTCTTGAAATATTTATGTTTGTGGTTGGGGGTTTGAAGCGTATTCTAGTATCTTGTTTTATGGTTGTGTTAAACTATTTTTGTAAAACGGGTTTGTCCTTTTTATCCACAAACAGTATTGCTTGGTACATATATATTGAGTTTAGGAACAGCTTAGAAAAATGGAATTAAAGTTCTGGCATGTAAAGATCGTGTATTTCAAATTTATCAATGACATTTACGTTCAATTTTACGATATACAATTACATTAATTTTTTATGTATCTCACTTGAAAAATACAATGTGTTCTTAAGTGTTTTTGTGCACGTATGAGGTTTGAAATGAACTTCCACCGTAAAGAATGTATTGTATATGACTAATGTAAATTAACATATACATATATTTTAATTCTGTTAAATTTTTGTAGAAATGTTCTATTCATTAACATCAAAATTAATTGACTTGTAATGGTTTTTCAACATTTATTTAACTAACTTTATTTTGGTTCAGTGATTATTATCCTATTTTAACTTCAGTTTATGGAATTATATGATGAGGTTATATAATAATCGGAGTATGTAAATGTATGTGTTGTAGCAGATTTTTCTTAACTCATGAAATGCAATTTTCGAAAAATAACTTCAAATGTCCATTGATCATACCCAGGAGATGACGAAAATCTTTATACATCTGTTGACGCTCTGGTGGTTGCAATTTTTGTTTGATCGTTATGAAAATCGAGTTGGGGGAGGGATTTAAATGTTTTATGGAAAATAAAATATCAAATATGTTAAAGGCTGAAACGGGGGAGACTTTACGGTCTAGTCTCAAAAACGTTTATTTCATCGCACCATACTCAATATTTTACTTTTTCATTCAACACTAACGATTGTATTAATTACGATCTGAAATAGGGCTAGGTATAGGGGGAGGATTCGAAAATTCAAAATATCTCCGTCATAATGAGACGGATCGAAATGTAACTTAGATGTAGAGAGTTTAAGAAATAGCAATGACGTTACTAATGTCATTCTGCAAAGATACCGATGCTCCTGAGTGACATATTTTAATTTAGCGTTTTGATCTAGAGATAGTTGTCTAGTTTAAGTGCATGTTTATTAAATGAAGAGTTGATATGCATTTTGTTATTCAATAAGCTCTTTAACTGGGAAACAACTCTCCGATCAATCGCCTTCACTTTGAAAAACTAATGTTTGGAATTAGGAAACACAAATGGTAGAGTAAATGGTGCTTGCATAGAATTTTATTTACCAACACGTAATATGGTTATAGGTAGAAAAGAAAGGAGCCACAAAGCACCGAGATACTATCAGAAAGAAAAGCAGAAAGAGCATGGAAGGAATACAAATCAACCTTAACCAAATATAATAAGGGGTTATACAAATCTGAAAGAACGACTTGAAAGGACTTAAGAGAACTCTCACACGCGATCCCGACCCCAGGCCCGGCCCAGTTAGGCATTCCTAATGGGAAAGTAACCAACAATTCCATTTGTCTACTAAACATCATGGAATAACAAGAATCTTATAATTTGTAGGTGTGCCGCCGTTACGAAAGGACGGTAATTACTAATTTCATACAGAAATGCAGTACTTTGAACAATTAAACCATTCTCAGAACAAGAGTTCAACAGACTACCAAGGTGTTTTGAAAAGAAGAGCTATAGTTGCAGTAACATAACATTATTTTCTAATACTTTTTGAGTTATATAAATCGTATTTTAGTGTATATATATATATATTAGCAGATTTCCCTTACAAGCAAAAATCAGCTACAGAGGTCGTAGTCATAACGCGATTTTTGAAACCTTTCCTCATATGTCCGTCGATCCAACCTAGGAGATGAACATGAGAATAATGAATAAGTTCTATAAATGTTTTTATGCACGGTTTTTCACTGGGTTGATTATTATCGGAGATATTCACATTTTCAGTTTTCGGCCTTCAGCAAACCTCTACTCCTACTCATGTCATATTAACAAAAAGTCCGTCACGCAGGGGCTGCGTAAGCTAAGCAGATATCCCACGTAAAGTTTTACAATAGAGAAATCTGCCTACTAATAACAGTAGTAGTAACGAATCTCTAAACCAATTCTAGAGAGACGAACAGTCACGGAAACGGCCGAACTAGCTTTCGGCGGAAAGCCCCGAATACAGCCGACTTCTACCAACCACACTCACAATACCAATGTATATATCTCGGTTAATATTCATGATACAGAATAAATGTATAGGACAATATTTATAGTAAATTTAATTTGCAATAAGATTGGGTTTATAGAATTTTCCGATCCGACGCATAATAACGGAGATATGAATTTTCCAAAATCCTCCTCTCTAAACTCCCCCTCCCCCTGGTCCGATTTCAGCCATTAACGAACTTAATCTTTCGTTTTACATAAAACGATTAATTTCGAGTTTAGTAACGATCAAACAAAAATTGCGACCGCGAGAGCGTTAACAGACATATATATATATATATATATATATATATATATATATATATATATATACGAGGGAAGGTCAGAAAGTTCCCGGCCTAACTATGAATGTGGGAATTAAGATACAGGACTTTGAGCTGGTCATGTTTACCTAATCCATAGTAATACACCCCCAAATTTTAATAATCCTACTAACACTTGTCGACTATATATAATACTTTTAGTATCATCAGTTTGCACTTGTCTTTAAAATTAGCAACATTGAGTACAGAGCTGTGATGAAATTCTTAATCAAAGAAGGCATAAGGCCTTCAGAAATTTTTGAACGCCTTAGGTACGTGTATGGGGACTTGTCCCCTAGCTATAGTACTGTGAAATATTGGTGTAGTTTATTGAAAATAGGGCGAGAATCCTTAGAAGGCGACTTGCGACCAGGAAGGCCTGTGGAAGCAACCACCCCAGACATCATCAACCGCATAGAGGACTTGGTGCTCAATGATGGCCGTCTAAAGAAGAAGCAGATCGCGAGGATGGTTGGTGTATCGGAAACTACCGTGCTAAACATTCTACACACCCACCTCGGCATGTCAAAGGTTAGTGCACGATGGGTTCCCAGAAACCTCTCGTCAGCTCAAAGGAAAGTGAGAATCGATTGCTGCAAAGAATTTTTGTCGCTTTGTGGTTCAAATCCCATGAATCTTTTGACACGAATAGTGACTGGGGACGAGACCTGGGTCCACCACTATGATCCGGAGTCTAAACAGGAGTCAATGCAGTGGCGTAGGAAAGGTCCTCAAGCCACCTGTCAAGTTCAAGGTCACACCCTCGGCAGGCAAGATTATGGCCACAATTTTTTGGGATTCAGAAGGAATCCTGTTGATTGATTACAAAGACAAAGGTGAAACAATCACGGGAGAGTACTATTGTAATGTTCTGACCCGTCTTAGAGAATCAATCAAGGAGAAGAGGAGGGGGAAGCTGAGCCGAGGAATCATGCTGCTTCATGACAATGCTCCCGTGCACACCTCTCGTATAGTGGTGACTACAGCCCGGATATGGTTCCCAGTAACTACTTTCTGTTTCCAAACCTCAAAAAGGACCTAAGGGGAAGAAGATTTGTAGACGACATTGAACTCAAACAGGCTATTGATGCTCATTTTGAATCCAAAGAAGAAAATTATTATTTGGGGGGTTTAGAAAAATTAATAAATAGATGTAATAAATGTATAAATAACAAAGGACATTATATTGAAAAATAATGCACGTTTTGTGTTTTTATTTCATTTCCTTATGGGTCAGGCCGGGAACTTTTTGACCTCCCCTCGTATATATATACCATTTTGAACGGACCTAATTTTCGTCATTTCCTGGGTAGGATCGATGGACATTTGAAGAAATTTTTCGATAATCGCGTAATGAGTACAACCTCAATAGCTGATTTACCTTAAGGGAAATCTGCTAAAAGCTGTTATAGTATGAGGCACTTTATTTGATTCCTAAATATCAAATCTAAAATTACAAATTTGAGCTCCTGAAGTCCCGCTAAGACCTATGGAAACAAACAAAAATATAAAATAACTAAACACAAGTGAACAGTGTTTGTTGGCCGCTACCTCAAAAAGTACAATTACTTTTTTTATATATATATATATATATATATATATATATATATATATATATATAATATATATATATTTGCAACAGGTCAGAAATTACACGGCCATGAAGAAAAATAAAGGAATATATTAAGTAAATTTCTGTAAAATTCTTTTTATTTTAAAATTTTCCAATTGCAATGAATTCAATAGTTCCAGAATGTATGGTTTTGTTCACATTTATTATTTTCATTTATTCTGCTATTTGTTTTTTTTGTGAATATTTTTATGGCCACAACCAAAATTTGAACTATTTATGCATACTGATGAGTTAACATTTATTTGGCTTTCACGTTGGGGTGGCCCTTTACAAATGCTAATATGTAATAGTTAATGCAGATTTCAACTTTATTCTTGAACATTTATTAAATGTAACAATTTTCCATGATGAAAGAGAAAATAAACGTTTGGAGAATTAGAGAGGGGAACATGGCTAAACGGGCTTGTTATTTAGAAAAGGAGGAGTAGCTGTCGACTCATTAGCAAGCTCTCACATTAGTTAGAGCAAACAGAATCTACCTTCCCGACAGTTCAATCCCTACCACGTACGAGGACAGACGGCTAATAATCATGGAAAAAATAAGCAATGAAAATTTAATCCGAATTTTCATTTTGGTACCTATCTAATTCCCCCTCCCCCCCCCCCGCTCACTCTCTCAGCAACAAAAAAGCACGGGAGCTATTTTGAATTTTGAGATTCCCTCACTCTCAAAAATGGTTATTAAATACATTGTTATTAAATACATAAAATAGATATATTTGATGTGTTTGGAGCTGCTTTTGGGAACAGAAATTGTGAATATTACTTAGTTTATAATAAAAAAAATGCTATCCACTAATACGATATTTGTGACCAATAATATTTAAAAAACCGAATTGGGATTGAATATTAACCATTTAACGTTTAGTCTGACAAATTCAGCAGAAGCTCACCAATGTTACAGAAAGCTATAAAATTTAATAAAAATAAAAACTCAGACAATCTTGTTTGAACAACATTCACACTCATTATTCTGCCTAAATATTTCCCTAGCAGAGCTACCTCAGTAACGGTTCCTTATAACTATGAATGAATGCAATCGATGATTATGAATATTCTCCACGATATTTTAACAATATAGACGTGTTGATTTGGAAATATGTTTTTCTATTTCTCCAGGGCTAAAAAATTCTATAAGCTTGCTTTAGCTGCCAAATATTTAGGTATATGACCAAAACATGAAGACAAAACGTAAAAATATTGTGCACATAAAAGCATTGCCAACAAAAAAAACCGCCATCATTCTGCCTCAAATGATTTCCAGAGTGAAGACGGGTACCTTAGCTAGTGTATATATTAGACATATGTTTATATTTGCCTGTTAACGCTCTAGTGGTCGCAATTTTTCAAACTCGACATTTAAATGTGTTATGTAAAACTGAAGATCAAGTTCATTAACGGCCGACATCCAAACAGTGGGGAGGGGAGTTTAGAGGGGGGATTTCGAGAAATATTAATATCTCCTTTATTATGCGTCTGTTCGAAATCTATAGAACCAATCGTATTGCAAATTTAATATTTGAATAGGAATTAAAATAGAAAGTATGAGATTTTAATGGCTTTTTCTTCCCACCTTTCCAGAAAAATTGCCTTACTGCATCTCATATTTGTTAAGTAGAAGTAATTTAAAATAATCCTAACAGTAGTCACCAATACATGTACAGCAAACGGCCATTTTGATATGTATTTAACAACCCACCGATCACTGTAAAGACATAAAATTAACTATTTTTATTACTTAAGCTACTATTATGAAATTTCGTGAACGCCGAAAATCGAAGTAATAAATTTTCATGACTGACTAGAAACTACTAATTTGGCTAACTAAGTTTTTAGTGAAACTTTTGATGCGCCCTGAAGCTTAAAATTAAATATTTGAAGACTCGTTCCTTTTTGAAGGATCTGACTAGGGGTTTCAATTAGTCGTATTTTAACAGGAGGAATAAGCACCTCTAAGGTTCTCAACAGTTTGTTTTAATTCATAATATTTCATGAATAATAATGATGGTGAAGAGGGCACAACCCTCTTTTCCCCAATTACTCCTTCAAAGCACTTGCATTTTATTATACCTTTCGTCTTTCCAATATTAGCAAAATATAGAGCTCTTAATCTCAAACTTTAGCCATGTAAATACTGTGATAAATTAGAATGAATTAAATTAGGTTGGCCTCTTACTTAGACACAATGAACCGTATGTTATTTTAAAATATTTTAGTAATTTTATTATACGGAAATAAATAAATTAAGGAACTCTTTTGCTGTAAACGTGCGTAATTTTTGATTTACCACACTCATATTTATGCACATGGTTGAAAATTCTCTAATAAGAACGTAACACCTACTTACATTACCTAATTGAACATTTTCTTTTAATGAAACAAACTTTAATGCACAAATCTTTAATATCTTCGTTCATCAAGATGGATTAAAAAAATTATTACAGAACATAACGTTTTAAGATATACATAAAAAAAGTCCCTCACGAACATATATAATTTTGAGAATAACAAATATATATATATATATATATATATATATATATATATATATAAAATTGTAACGTCTGTCTGCACACTTATTTTTTTATCGAAATTTCACGATACTTTTTCGTTTCACATGCCATAGACACGATATCTCTAATTTGTGGCTTTGGAGTCTCTTTGTTTATTTGTTACCTCTTCAGGCATAAACGGCGGAACCGAGTTTTATGAAACTTAGTATGTGTATTACTATTAACCCAATTTAGAATATAGGCTATACTAATATTCTCTGAGACAAAAAGGGGTGGGTGTTATAAGGAAGGCCTGAAATTAAAAATAACGATTTAATGGTTTCCTATTGGTTTTTCAGCAAATATGCATATACCAAAAGTCGTTTGTCTTGATATTTAAAGTAACTTTTGTTATATAAACGTTTGTCGTATAACAAAGTTTAAACGAGAAATACACTTAAAACTATAGCGGGAGTCAGCAATGACATTAGGCACTAACGACTAAACGGAACTCAACGAAACTCTGTATGGGGTTAGTATTAGAACTTCCTTGATGATAAGCTGCATGAACATTTATAGAAAAGAACAAGACTGGTGGTTATAAGTAAGGTCTGAAATGAAAAATAGCGCTATTTCGTTTTCTATTGGTTTTCGACAACTGTGCACATTATCAAAGTTGTTCGGTTTCTTATTTAGAGTAACATTAGTTATATACCCTTATTTCGTATAGTGAAGTAAAAACGAGATAAGCGGTAGTCAAAAATGTATTGGGCACCAACGGTTGTCGGCGGGGATATTTCCCCTTTTCCGCCATAAGAACAAGTAGCAGAGTATGTGAAACATTATGAATGCTAAGTTTCTTCCTCGGGACAATAGAATATGTTAAAGAATGATTAATAAATACATAAAATAAGTGTATTTGGGCTGTTTTTGGGAATAGAAATTGTGAATATTACTTAGTTCATAAGAAAAAAATATGATTATGAATTATATGGCCCATTATTCTGTTAAAAAGGTCCATATTCAAAAAACCCTAAAAACTGAGACGGGCAAATGTATAAATGTTGTCCAAAGTAAAGCCCTGTCAAAAAAAAAAAGAAAAAGCAGTCAGGGGACTGGCGGTAGAAGTGAAAACTCCTTTAGCTTTGATCGCTCAATTTTGGCATTGCTGAGACATTTTTTTTACGAAGTCTTATTTTCAAAATATTTTTAGTTATTTATCAATAAGTAACAGTTATGTTCTATTTTACATGAAAAAATGAAATGACAAAAATAATAGTGATAAAAAAAAATAATGTACCACGAATTGTTTTATTTATCAATATAAAATACTATACATAATTATTTCAGTTATTTTACATAAAAGAAAAAAATTACATTTCAGAATTATTACAAATGCTTTACAAAAATAAGTTAAGTACACTCAGAAAAATCAATTTCTATCCATAATTTCAACAACTCTTGCACCATCATCACTGCCAGCATCATCACCAATTTCTAAAACTGATACAATCGGTATATGGTAGCTAAAGTAGGATACAAACAGTTTTGATTAGAATTTATTTAAATATCGGAATTTATTTAAATATTCGAATTTATTTAAACTTCGGATTAAAATATCTATGAAAGTAAAAATGGTGAACAAAATGATGCTGGTTTTGTCCTCTTTAAAATGGTATGCGAACGAAAACTCTAGCTAATTTGGTTCAGGAGTTATGAAGAAAAGAAGCTCCTTTAGCTTTGAGTTGAGTACTAGCGGTGGCGGTGGCGGTGTCGCGATTTCATACTTTTTTCCTCTCCCGCAAATGCTTCCTTACGGGGTGCACAACGTGCCTAAAGAAGTTTTTACTTCAAAAACTATAAAGAAAAATACTGCCACATTGAATAACATTCGCACTCATTATTCTGCCTAAATATTTCCCTAGCAAAGCTATCGCAGTAATGATTCTTAATAACTATGAATAAACGCAATCTATGATTATGATTATTATTGTTCACGATATTTTCAACGGTGCGAATGAGTTGATCAGAAAATATTGGTTTTCTGTTTAATCTTCAGGGCTAAAATATTCTATAAGTTCGCTTTAGTTGCCAAACCCCTAACTACCCCATCTGATCAAAACACGGAGATGGGGAAACGTAAAAATATTGTCCATATAAAAAAAAAATACTGCCATCATTCAGCCTCTTATGGTTTCCCGAGCGATGCCGAATACCATAGCTACTATATAAATATATATATATATATATATATATATATATATATACATATAATTTTGAACGGACCCTATTTTCATCATCTCCTGGGTTGGATCGATGGACTTTTGAAGAATGTTTTGTGAAAATCGCAATGAGTATCACAGACAACAAAACAGGGACGAACTTTCATAAAACATTTTGCTCAATATTAACAATATTGAAAAGCTAAATGATATATATTACTTTACTGAGAGTAAATAATTGTCAATCAATTAACATTTAATTGTTGTTTTTTCAGAATTATTGTATATTGCTTAATTATTGTTACATATTATAAGAGTATTCGAAATTCTATTATAAATGATTATATATATATATATATATATATATAATTTTGAACGGACCCTATTTTCGTCATCCCCTGTGTTGAATCGATGGACTTTTGAAGAATGTTTTGTGAAAATCGTAATGAGTATTACCTCAATAGCTGATTTCTCCTAAGGGAAATCTTCTAAAATCGTTTTTTGTGTATATTAAAACGTTATATATGAATATTTGGTCTATGAAATCTATAAAAAAAAAACAGAACTTATAAAGTTTACACTGCAACACTACGGAGTGGTAAAGCTTGACGTAAGACATGTAATATTACTAATAATTTAATAAATTTCTTTGCGACAATGAGCATTCCACCAGTCGATATGAAATGCAATCCCTAAAGGTCCACAAAAACTATTTGTTCTTTTATGGCGGGGATTTCATATTGGAAAAGGGATTACAAAGATTAACCTCTGTTTTAATAATCGACATAGATCCCTAAAGGATACTCTCCATCTATCACTTTTAATTCCCTCCCACGCTGGGCTTCACAATACATCATTTGATGATTGTTTTCCCTTACTATTTCCCTATACCCTCTACCCTGGTACACCTCATATTGAAATCTGAACTCCGATATGTACTTTTATAGTTACAGCTTGTTCGTTTGTTACAGTCTTTATATATTTGTAATGAGTGAATTTAACCCTCCAGAACTCGCGTCAAAATACGTGACCTGAGAACACGCGCGTGAGAATGTTTCTCACACCACCTATTTCCCTCAAAAAAAGTTGGTATTTATTATAAACATCAGATTCTAATACATAATAATAGTATTATTCAAAATTTATTGTACAGGTATTCTGTTTTCAAGAAACATTATGTCAAGCAACTTAAAAAGCTACCTAACTAATTAAAATTTTGTTCTCCACAAGAATGACATACAACAAAGGAATGTTCATTACAAACTGTTTTTCTACATGTTCGGCAACTCTTTTTTGACTTTTTGTTTTTTCTCCTCGGACAATAGGCACAAAACTGCGATGGGGTAGTAGAACCAGAACATGTGGGATTTTCCTCTTCTACACCAGCAATCCTCATTATTTTGTTCCTTTCTAGCAGGAGCATGGTGGTCAGTTGTGAACGGTTGATCAGGAGAGGTTTGATAAGTTCCAGAGCCAAAAAAACAGTTTTCGGTAAATCACCAAAGCACTCGCTTGATGAGAACAACTCTCGTATTAAAAAAGAAATAAACTTCCGCCAGAACTCACTTGATGAGAAAAACACTCACAGTAAACCAAAACAACGTTCCTCCAGAACTCGGACTGTGAGAAAAACACTCACACTTAACTTACTCCGGCTGATTAATTTTTTCCTGGCGACAGTCAGTTGATACTAATGATTGGGAGTAAACGAGGGTGGAATGAGAAGGCTACACGTGTAGCTAGAGAGAGAAGCAATATCTCCAAAGACCTATAATAATAGATATAACTTTTTTCTTCAGGGTGTGAGTATTTTGCTCACGGCGCGAGTTCTGGAGGGTTAAGAAAATTCACGAAATTTTTCAATTTACATTTATGTCACCCCCCTTAAACAATCAATACTAAAACCATCCTCCACAGAACTCAAAACATACCCTTCCAACAAATAAACATTCAACCCCCATACATAACACTCGCGCTTAAGACGGAATTTTTTGGGCATACCCCTCTCATTTGATTAAAACTGTATGGGGCAATCTCCCAAGATATAGAGAATAACATAGGTAATAGCTGAAATCGGCGGGCAGGAGGATACCAGGAAATCCACCTTCAAACATCCTACTCAGCTGCTATGAGAAGGATTGAAAAATTTTACAGTACCAATTTAGTTAGAATTTTAATTTTCTACAACTATTATTTTGTACACGTTTTCTTTGTCTCTTGAAAATATTAGAAACATATTGCTCCCAATACGCATTAATATTAAACCCTGAGAAGTCAAAAGTCCTTGTTTTTCACAAGTCACCAAAAATGAAGAAATTAAAACTATTGTATCATAATAACAAACAGCATACAAATACAACAGCATACACGTATTTAGCAGTACTATTCTCATCTTCAGGAAACTTCAATAAAACAGCAGAACACTTTATTCAGAGATCTCAGGTTGCTGGACCATAGGCCCTGCCAAGGTCAGAGAGATTCTTAGAAGAGGCAAGAGCGATGCTTGGCAATCAAAAATATTACTTTTTGAATCGACGGTCTCTTCAACACTTCTCTATGCCATATAAATTTGGAGTCCGAAATATTTAGATGCTCTTGAGTTGGCACAAACTACATTTTTTAAATGTTTATATTTCTGGTCAAGATGTACTCCTGATTATATAGTCAGACGGGAATCTGGTCGTTGCCCGATAGCTATTCTTGTTTTAAAGAAAATAATTAATGTTTACTTAAAAATATAATCCCTCCTAGGACATCGGTTGCCTCGCAGGGGCTTTGAAAAGTTGGTTGTTTTGGATAGTAGGGAGCCAGATGAATTTAACTGGGTTACTCAAATTAAAATGTTTGCCGCTTCAAACTTTGTACAGGAATATTTTACCGATCTATCTAACCCTCAAACACTACTTGCTAATAAGGCTAATATAGTAGTCAAAGCCAGAAATAATTTAGTTTGCACAGATATTGACCGGGCCGAAGCATATAGCAGATATTGAAGTCGGCCTAGCATGCCGATCCCCTCTTGTGCCTGGACTTTTTTTTTTTTCCCATGACTGGGGAGCTCAAAATTACGGTGAGAAGAGTTGTTGGGCAATTTGATAATCCGCCTTGATGTTTTTCCCCTCCTACCCAAAATCTAACCAAAACAAAAACTTGACCGGGCATTTTAACTCAAAAAGAATACAATCCCTTTTACAAGTCCTATTCTGTTATAGGCTTTTTCACATCCGAGACCAGCAAAATTAGCTTCCAATTTAACGTCAGCATATGAAAAAGTTACGGCACACCATTAAGCCCAAAATGAGAGTCTGTAATAGCGAATACATTAAAATATCCCATACAGGTAAAGCCATTCTCATAAAATCAGACGAAATATGTAAGTAGTGTAAAAAATACGTTTATAATAGCCTGAAGCATTTAATGCTATATTGCCCTACACTTTTAAACCACAGACAACTATATTTACAATCATATGTAGTTCAAAACATGGACGAAATTTCATTAGAATTTTTGCTTAATATTAACAATATTGAAAAGCTAAATGATATATATTACTTTATTAAGAGTATACAATTGTCAATCAATTAACATATAATTGTTGTTTTTTCAGAATTATTGTATATTGCTTAATTATTTTACATATTACTTACATTATAAGAGTATTCGAAATTCTATTATAAATGATTGAAGTAGAATACCTAACGATACTACCATACAATTGTCAGATCCCTGGCAACGCCTATGTATTTATGTCAAAATAAATAAATAAAAATCCCGTTTTCTCTGTCTCGCACATGAACGGAATTATTTATATTTTTTTTTATTTATTTTTTTTCCAGCCTTTTGTAAACCTCCACTTCTACTAATCCGATTTTCATCTTAGCTACTACTAAACGTCTTACTGCGAAATAGGTAGTGAGATGTGCTCATCAGCATAACATCTTCCAGTGAGTGGGAAATCTATTAACGCAGCCCCTTCATGACTGACAATTGTGTTAAGAATTTGGCAAAAATATTGGACACAACGACATCACTATAACGTCCGTGACTGAGGGGCTGCGTGAACTAAGCAAATTTCCCACGTGCTGGTATAACACACATCTAATCTCACAAAGAATTCTCTATATCTATGTAAAACCCTGATGAGAAGGGGGCAGGGGAGGCACTGAAGTCTGAAAACAAGAATGTATGAATAACTCGCTTAATATTTGAGTCACGAAAAAATGCTTAAAACAACAATTGTGTAGCATTAATAGTTTAACAAGAATGATTCTATAACATCTAATTACAACCAAGATAATTCCATTTTTTAATATCCCCCCTCATCTAAATCCTCACTATTCAAGACTCGAATCCAGTCAATAACAAATATGACCTTCAGAGTTGACTGAAACGGTTAAATATCGGGTATGGTAAAGATGAAACAAACATTTTCAAAATAACATTACACAACGAATTTGCATTTATCTCAAAAATTAAATGTTCAATTAGAACAATATGGTATTTCACTTCAAATAAAGTGCCTCTTAATATAAGAGCTTATTCTTAACTTGACATGTGTAGAGTTGAAGTTTCTGGTTCATAGCCGAAAACTAAAATAGGAAAATATCTTAAGTAATATTGAATATAGATAATTATACTATATACAAATATTTATAATACATTTAATTAGCAATAAAAATATCTTTATACAATTCTTCGATCTGACTTATAGTAACGGAGATATTTCGAATATTCGAAATTCCACTCCTTCAACCCCTTCCCCTCTCCTCCATTCCATTTCGCCCATTAACGAACTTGATTTTAGCAGATTTCCCTTAAGAGAAATCAGGTATTGAGGTCGTACTCATGACGCGGTTTTCGAATAATTTCTTCAAATGTCCATCGATCCTACCCTGGAGATGACGAAAATGAGGTCCGTTCAAAATTATATATATATTTGTCATTAGCGCTCTAGCAGTCACAATTTTTGTTTGATCGTTACCAAACTCGATATTTAAACGTTTTATGCAAAAAGACAGATCGAGTTCGTTAATAGCTGAAATCGGACCAGTGGGAGGAGGGTTTAGAGGGGGGGATTTTCAAAAATTCGAAATATCTCCGTTACCATACGTCGGATCAAAAACTTGTATAAAACCAATCGCAAATTAAATTTACTATAAATATTGTTCTATACATGTATTCTCTACCGTGAATATTAAACGAGATATTTGCATTTTTATTAAATGTGAGCCCGTAACGGACTACGGAGTTTCCCGCCAAAAGCTAGTTCGGCGGTTTCCTTAACTGTTCGGGCCTCCGTATGGAGATTTCTCTATTGTATAACTTCACGTGGGATATCTGCTTAGTTTACGCAGCCCCTGCGGGACGGACTTTTTAATTTTGCATGAATCACTTTTATATCGATTTTGGTAACGATCAAACAAAAATACGGACCTTATTTTCGTCATCTACTAGGTAGGATCGATGAACATTTAAGGAAAATGTTTCAAAAATCGTGTCATGAGTACGACCTCAATAGCTGATTTCCCCGAAGGGAAATCTAATAATATTGTGTTACATAAAATATAAGTGAATAAAAACGGGTTAGAGAACGAATTCTTGAGAATTATTTGTTACAGTGCGAAGATATATAATTAAATAAAAATTCTGGAAATGGTGGGAATTTGGGATAAAGCAGGATTAAACTGTCATTCTTTCTTATTCCATGGCTATAGGGTATTAGGGAGGAATCCTACTAGGCTGTAGCAAGGGAGGGATGGGGCCCAGGTAGATCCCCTTTCCTTTAATTTGTGTAGGGTCATGCTAATGAGTTGACATCCAGCCATCCTTTTTTAAATAACAATCCAGACCTTCTGCGTTCAATCTATCCCACCTCTCATACATTCTTTTCCGAATTTGATTAGAAAAATATGGAAAAGAATGTACGATAAACCTATAAAATTAAAATTCATTTAATATGTTTTATGCTGAGCGTCAAATTTAAATACCAAATACCTAAGGTCTTATTTAAAGTCAAGATGTAATATAAAATAAATCTGTCACGCAGGGGCGACGTTAATTAAGCAGATTTCCCACGCACTGGTAGAAATACTGGTAATCACACCTTATACGACTCAGTTTTATGTAAAATCTGTTGAGCAGATGTAGGGAATTACTGAAGGCTGAAAACAAAAAAAAGTACCCATAACTCACTTAATATTTGAGTTACAAGTAAATTATAGAACAACAATTGTACAGTATCAAAAGTTTAACAAATTGGCTCTATTATATTATTCTTACAATAATCGTATTTCGCAACTGGGGCGATTTAGCAACAGAGCACAGTTCATTGTATTATCACATCACTTTGTTATATTTAATACCAGAATACTAACTACGGTCATGTAGTATTTCATGTAGTAAAAATAAATATATATATATATATATATATATATATATATATATATATATATATATATATATATATATATATATAATTTTGAACGGACCTCATTTTCGTCATCTCCTGGTAGGAGCAATGGACATTTGAAGGAATTTTTCGAAAATCGCTCCATGAGTACGACCTCAATAACTGATTGCCCTTAAGGGAAATCTGCTAAAATCAATTTCGTTAATGACCGGGAGGGGGATTTCGAGGGGGCGAAATCAAATATTCAAAATATCTCAGTTAATAGAATTCTGATCAAAGCATTGTACATAACTAATCTAGTTCAAAATTAAATTTCCTATAAATACTTTTTTTATTTAAATTTTTGTTTGATCGTTACTAAACTCAATATTTAATCGTTTTATGTAAAAAGAAGGATCTAGTTCGTTAATGGCTGAAATCGGACCAGTGGGAGGGGGGGGGATTTTCGGAAATTTGAAATATTTCCGTTACTATATGTCGAAGAGAAAAATTGTAAAGGGCAAATACTATTGAAAATTCAATGAACTATACATATTGTTATATATGTTTATTCTCTATCTTGAATATTAACCGAGATATTAGCATTTTTTAGATTTCAGCCTTCAGTAAACCCCCACTTCTACTCATGTTACATAAAAAGTACTCTGTTATGTAATAAACCACATTATTCGAAGCTTAAATACCACAAATTGTTTTCAAGAGGCCTTTATTATAGTAGATAAATACAAATACGTTCAGGTGTGCTCCGCCCTTTCTTAAGTTCTTGGACTACTAAAATTTCATTGATTGAGATAAAAATTATTCTGATCCATTATAAACTACCGAACTTGATATAGTAAATAGTTTTCAATAAAATTAATATGTTATATTTTGATATATTTCAGTATTTGTTTTTCATTCCGATGAGAACTTGTCACACCTGTTTGTTTACGTTTCGGACGATTCCCCTCTGGAGGCTTCTTATTATCGTTTGTATTTATTCACTCGATATTGACGGTGCTATTGTGTTACCACAAGTCTGTTCAGTTCACGCAGCCCCTGCGTGGTGAACTTTTTTAGTTTTACAAGAAAAGATTATATATCGTGTTCAGTTACGATCAAGCAATAATTGTATACCACTAGACGTGGTAAAACACACACACATATATAATTATGAACGCACCGTATTTTCGTCATCTCATAGATTGGAATGGCAATTGAAAAACGTTTTCGAAAATCGTGTCATGAGAATAACTTGAATGCTGATTTTCCTTAAGGGAAATCTGCTAAAAGTAATATTTTTGGTGCGTATTTGTTTTATACAGTAAATAATCCTCACGAATATTTATTTAAAATTTATTAGCTATACTCGTTTATGATTTCCAGGCGATAAAAACAATTTTTAGAACGGTCACCAATAATCCACCTTAAGTGACAAATCAATGTGTTGTTCGTTGTTTTTTTTTTGCCTTTGTCTGTGTTTTGTGAGTAGGTGAGAGCCTGGGTGGGTGGATTTTTCCCCGAACATAAAAAAAATAAAAAACCTATAAAAAAGTCTCCTTCACGTTCACTGGAACATAAAGGGAGGAGGGACAATGCACTAATATTGTGCGCACGATACAATAGAAGGTATTCAGACGAAATATAAGTACCCTTAAAATATTTTTTTAGCCTTAAATATATTGTATTTTTTTTTGCAAATTTTTCCTTCATTTTTAGTTAACTTCTCCAAAGAATTATTTTAATTTTTACGCAAGGTATACTGACTTTTAGACCCTCGTCCTTATGATATTCGCGTTTTTCCTTCATTTAATAAATTGATAGATAGAGCCTTGATATGAATTAGCAGACTTCTCTTAAGTACTCATGGCGCAATTTTTGAAAACTTTTGAAATGTCCTTAGATCCTACCCGGGAGATGAGGAAAATGAGGTCCGTTTCAAGCTATATATATATATATATATATACATGTTGACTGACTAATGATGGTTCTTCTGCTTCGGATCAATGTTAACAAATACCAAAATTATTGTAAATGTAATGTACTGTAAATGTGTGTGTGTTATGTGTATGTGTTATCCATGTTTTAGTTCCAACTAAATTTTGGTATGTAATATTTAGAATAAGAATTTTAGTTATGAAGAATGAAATTAAATAATGTGTTCCTGTATCTATCCCTCTACACTTTTTGACCCACCGCGTTAATAATAATTTCCATCAACAAATCATGAATAGTATTTATTTTTCAATGTTTATCATCATCTATTATTGAACATATTTCCTTTCAAAAACCAAATCCAAGACATATAGTTTAACGCTTAGTTTAGCACGTAAGGATAGCCAATCCTTAAGTTATAAAACTTTTACTTTCTTAGGTAAAATAAGTAATTTTATCAATGAAGATTTTTATTTCGAGGGTACATTGGAGTTATATATTAATTTTCTTAACGAAATAATTGCAGAATATTTTGTCGTGTCTTTAAACCAATAAACGCCAAAAAGACCACAAGCATTGAAACAATTGTAAACTCTATTACAAACCGTTAATACCTATCGTTATATACATTATAGATATAGATATAAACTTAAAAATATTTTTTGCTTCGGATCGAAATATGCCAGTTGACAATGTAAAAGAAAAAAGTAATTCTTGTAATGTTTTTCATATCTCGAAAATTAATCTATATTTTAGACTTTCAAAATGAGTGAATTAATCTACATGTCCAAATTATGTCATATGAAATAAGTATGAAAATTATTTCAATTAATCCAATAATACCCAAATGTTGTATTAATTGAACTTTTACTTTCTTAGGTACATACAAATAAGTAATTTAATGACACCATCAATCAAGATATGTCGTTCTTTAATCGAAAATGTTTATTTGATCTATACTATACTCGACATTTAACCGTTCCAGTCAACATTAAAGATCATATTTGTTATTGGTGGAAATTAGACCAGGCATTGTGGGGATTCAAAAGTTCAAAATATCTTCGTTATCATAATTCGGGCCGTAAAATATTATAGAACCATAATTGTTAAAACATTTCGGAATTTTAAATTTCAACAACCATTGTTTTATGTATGTTTATATTTAGCTGTTTTAGACTAGAGTTATTGGCAGGAATTGAAGCAGAAATAGTGAGGGCTTAAAAGGGAGGGGAGGGTTGGTGTTATACCATCACGTGGGAAATTTGCTTACTTTACGCAGCCCCTGTGTGACGGACTTCTTCCTTTATCTATAAAGATGAGATTTTGTCGCACGCTATTTGCCTTGTCTCACAACCCTTAGAAAGACAGGCACTAAAATTAGAAACGATTTATTTCAATAGACGTCGTTGAAGAACCATTATCATCATTTTAGATTATGTTTTATTTATATATCTTTCTCTTCCATCAATCGGTACTATTTAATATTGCAAGTAGACTTAGTAGTTAATATTACTCATTAACAGCGCTATCGCGAAATTCAATTGTTGATCCTTATGTAGACAACAGGTTTTTTTATATTAAATTATTCAATTAAGATTTTATTTTTCTCTCCTCATTTGAAATATTCCTTGTTACATCATTAAATATAGATTAAATAATAGCTTCACCAGAAAAAAAAGTCTATCACGCAGGGGCTACGTTATCTAAACAGATTACCCACGTGCGTCACGTATTTGCATTTATCTCAAAATGTGAAGGTTCAATAAGAACAATATTTGACATTTAAGCTTCGAATTAAGTGTTTAAAAATATAACAGCTTAATGGAAATATGAAATGAGTAGGAGTGGGGGAGGGTTACTGAAGACCAAAACTAAAAAAATTCAAATATCTTGGTTAATAATCAGTATATTGAAAAAAACGTAATAACATGTATAGAACATTAGGTATGCAATAAATTTGATAGTAAACAATGTTTCGATCAAACGCATAACAACGGAGATATTTCGAATTTTCAAAATTCTCTCCCTCCACCCTACTTTTAGCCGTTAAAGAACTTGAACTTCATTTTTACAGGGAACGTTTAAATATCGAGTTTTTGTAACTATCAGACAAAAATTGCGCTAGAGCGTTAACAGACGAACCGATATATATATATATATATATATATATATATATATATATATATATATATATATATATATATCGCTACCAGGAAGGAATCATACAAGAAGCGATCGAGTTGAAAAAAGACCTAATAATTTAAAAAAAAATCTGATAGTTATAGATTAAGTAAAGTTTGGAATACAATTTTGAACGGAGCTTATTTTCGTCATCACCTAGGTAAGATCGATGGGAATTAGAAGAAATTTATAGAAAATCCCATCATGGGTACAACCTCAATAGCTGATTTCCTCTAAGGGAAATCTGCTGAAACTAAATATGGAAGAATGAATTCAAGCAATAGCTGGAAACTGCTTTCTACAAAAAAAACAAAACTTTTTACAGACATGTTTTGAATGTGAATTGAGTAAACTGTATTTTGCCTGAATAGAAATTATAATTTGCCAAGAGTCCAAACGTTAGTATTTCAAAATGTTGACAAGAGTCTAATTTCAATACGTAACAACAATTGTCCGTCATACCATCAATATCAACAAATATTTGACTGGAATATAGGAAAATGTTAAATGAACGAGATGAAAAGAGAATGCAGACCCAAATTGGCGACTAGAAGGCATAACGTTTATTATGTATGGGTTATTGAATTTGGAGTGGACTCTTCACCCCACCATATCTGCATTGCTAATGCACTCGCCGAAAGCCTTCCACATCGCTTCTACTCATATCTAAATATTTCAACCTCTTTGCATTAAACAATATTTTTGAAATTTTTACGATGAGACTTTTGGACAGAGCACTGACTGGAAATGTATGCTGACAGTGGAAGAAAAATAACCATTCTATGACCCCCCCTACGTTCCGTCTTATGGAAAATGATAAAAGGAATGTTTGAAACTGGTTGGGCAAAGAAAAGTCCGTCACGCACGTTGTTTGCTTTTATCTTTTTTTTGCCATTTTAAATTGATGACATTTGTCCATAAATATGAGCCTGCTATTGGAATTAGGATATAATTATTAAAACTAAAAAGTCCGTCACTCAGTGGCTGCGTATACTAAGCAGATTTCTCAAGTGCTGGTATAACACATGGCATCTAACCACTTATTTTCTATTTCTAACACCATGAAAATCTTAATCGATGGCGTCATCAGACTAACTATTTGCATTTATCTCGCATAATAATGCTCTGTCGAAAACACAGTTTTGTATTTATGCTTGGAATAAGATGTTTCATGAAACATTCTCTATCACCTATATACTGATAGCTGAAATTCTAAAAATGCCGATATGTCGGTTAATATTGAAGATGGAGTAAACAAGTGTATAACAAAAAATCCCAATGAATCCCTCCCTCTAAAGCTACCCTATTCCTGGTCCGGTAAGGCCGTCACGCAGGAGCTGCGTAAACTAAGCAGATTCCCCACGTGAAGTTTTACAATAGAGAAATCTACATACTGCTAACACTTAACTCACCCCGAATATTAAGGGAATAAATGCATACGGAAATAAGAATTCTTTCAGTCATAACCTCCCAACGGAAAACGTCTGAACTGTAAGCAAACAGGTCGGCCAACCGCTCATAGGTCAGCTTGATAGAAATATTCTTCACCGGAAACAAAAACAATTACTGAAATATATCTCAATATAACGTATTAATTTTATTGAAAACTATTTATGAAATCTAGTACTGTAATTTATAATGAGTCAGAATAATTTATATCTTATTCAATCGAATTTAAGAAGTCCAAAAACTTAAGACGAGGGGCACCGGAACATATTTGCATGTTTCTCATATAATTAAGATCTCTTGAAAACAGTATTTGGTATTTAAGCTTCAAATAATGTGGTTTATTACATAAACGGGTATTATTTTTGTAACATTAGTAAAAGTGGGGGTTTGCCGAAGGCTGAAAACTGAAAAATGCAAATATCTCGGGCTATATACAAGATAGAGAAAAGTACCAATATTTATAGTACATTTAATTTGCAATAAGATTGATACTATGCACTTTTTCGATCCGACGTATAGGGACGATAGCAAAATTCTCGATCGAAAACATGTATAGAACTGATCTTATTGTAAATTCAATTGTCTATAAATGTTGTAATATACATATAACATTTGTTTTTGATCAAACAAAATTTCTAACCACTATATATATATATATATATATATATATATATATATATATATATATCGTTGGTCTTAATCTCGCGTGGTAGACCTAGAGTGACGGGTTCGAGTTTCGCCCTGGGCAGTAGAAATTTATTTAGTGACGGACTCCTTCGTAAGGAGTTATTAAATACACTCCTTAGGCCCATCCTGGCGAGAAAAGGGTGGAAACCTGTGGACTACCCGTCCCGATTAGCCTATTAGCCTAGTAGCATAAAGTAGACGTAAATAATAATAATAATAATATATATATGTACACACATATTTGTTTTTGGACAGACCTCATTTTTGTCATCTCCTAGGTAGGATAGATGGACATTTGAAGACATTTTTCGAAAATCGCGTCATGAGTACAACCTCAACTGCTGATTCCCACTAAGGGAAGTCTGCTCATAATGCGTGCAGTACAGGTTGTATGACGCAGGCTAGATAGAATATCGACATCAGTAGTTCAATAAAAAAACTTTAAATGTCACCAACTAGTTTACATTTTACATTGGAAAAAAGATCTCACGTTCTCCCCAAGAAGAAGAGGCTGCTGGAGGAAGCTTTGGGCACGCAATTGACAAGAGTGAATGTCGCAAGATTATCGCAGAGGTGGCCCAAACGTATAGCAGTTAAGTTATTTTGTTTATCTTTAGACTTTTAGAGCACCCAGAGTGTTTTATACCCACGATTCATTGCAGGATGGGCATTGTGTCTCCTGGCCAATGTTGCGAAGTATTTTGCAATATACCGGATAAACCCTTCTTAGGACTTACTTTCTCTGATAATGGCCATTGTGTATGTCCATTCATTGGCCGTCTGGTCCGGTATTTTATCGTTTTAATTACCGGATTGTGACATACATTTACCGCGTGATAGATACTTCATACCCCGTGATTGATTTTCACAGGCAACAGTCAGTATTTCAGAAGACGCCATACCTCCATTTGGGGTTGCTAACATTAGTAGACAATATGCACGTGTTCATATTTTATTCTATTCTAGAAATGCATAAGATATGTTCATATCAGAGGATGATATTGCCGTGATAGCTTTAAGCTCAACATCATCCGTAGGAAATAGATAGTGCTATTTTCGTAGATAGGGCCTGAAATTTCCGACGGAACAGTGGCTTCGTTAATACATTTTCTTTAGAGGGACAGTATTCGATATTTACTTCTTGCCTCCTAATAAGAAACGCCTAAGGATATCTAGGTCCTTGATCCTAACTCTAGCTTTATCATTTTCTACCAATGTCATGCATCTCTGTCTTCGAAATGTATTGTTGGATTTTTCTGACAGTATCCTGAATCCTTGACAAGTAGTCGAATGGATAACGCTTCCTGAGCAGCCATTGATCCTGCCATAAACTCAGCTTCTGTTGATGAATGGGTCACCCATTGTTGCTTTTAGCAGAACCAATGCACACATGAGTTTCCAAGCATGAAAACATAGCTACAGATTGATTTACGGTTACCTAATACGAATAACTTCCATCCTCATTCGCCATATATTATAAGTGTCTGTCCTCGACTTCTATCATTCCCACATTATTTCCATCCGAAAAAAGTCTCATAATGTGTTAAAATAAGTAGACAACATGCACGTATTCATATCTTATTCTATCCTAGAAATGCAACATATCTTCATATAACAGGATGATGTTGCCATGACAACTTTACCCTCAAACAGGTGCACATTGATGGGCGGGTGTTTTGCGGTGGGGGAAAAGTTAGTAAATGATTCTTTTACAGCAATATATAGTCCAAAATCACTCCATAAACTATATAAACACTTAGGATTTTTTTATTTACAACTTTTATTAGCATACAGAACTTGATAGCATTCACTCTAATAAGAAAGGCAGACTACGGTGGTTGAGTCACTTTGAGAAGGTCCATCGCAGCCTCATTCAGGCCAAGATGCACTTCTTACAAACAGTAAGTTAAGAAGAGAAGAAGATACGGGAGGTTTTTAGCAGATTTCCCTGAAGTTAAATCAGCTATTGAGGTTGAACTCATTATGGGATTTTCGAAAAATGTCTTCAAATGACCATTAATCCTGCCTAGGAGATGAGGAAAATGAGTTCCATACAAAATTGTATATATATTTGTATGTTAACGCTCTAGCAGTCTCAATTTTTGTCTGATCGTTACCGAACTCGTTATTTAAACGTTTTATGTAAAAATGAAGATCAAGTTCGTTAACAACTAAAATCCGAGCAGTGGGAGAGTGGGGAATTTCGAAAACTCGGAATACCTCCGTTGTTATGCATCGGGTCGAAAAGTTGTATAGAACCAATGCTATTGTAATGCAATGTTCTATAAATGTTGTTTTTTACATGTTTTTTTCTATACTGAGTATTAACAGAGATATTTCCATATTTTACTTTTCATCCATGAGTATAACCGAACTCCGATTCATCTCATATTAAGTATAAGCAATTATAACGTGAACCACATTTTTTGATCTATTCATAGTGGATGTTTAGGCGTTTAGCAGTCAACGTTAACCCTCCATCGGGCGCAGCTGGCCTGAGAGGTCAGGAAAATATACTTTTTGAAGGCCCGCCTCATTCTGTCTCCCCTGTGAGGGGCATTCCCAGTAGTTTCCTGATTCGTGTCCATGCTTAGACTCCCCTACTATAGTCCATTGCCATCCTTCATCCAGACCGTCTGGTCCCTAGGTGGCTTGTGAGGCCGACGCTCTAATTGCTCTTTAATTTCAAAGATGAGTTTTTTTCAAGATATATCAATTGCAGTCTTTCTTTTTACTAAGAATAATGCTATTCTATACGGAGGTTTGTCGATATCTTGAGAAATAAGTGCTAGTCTAACCCTGGCCTCCCAGGCCGAATGCGCCTAATCAATTTTACTTGTTTTAGTTTAAGCTTCATTCTATTCTAATAAAGCCATTATTTTACGTTCTAAATAGTATATTAGCTTTCCTTAGATCCTAGAGAAGGCTGCTCTAACTGTGTTTTAAATTCAAATTTATTAGTGGGGAGTGGGGGGTTATAATGTGTGGGTGGCCCCTCAGGGCGGGTGCGCCCGATTTTGTTTCGTCCAGAGGTGCACCCGACGGAGGGTTAAAGACCATATTTGTTATTGGCTGAACTCGGGTCTATAATAGTGGTGGTTAAGACGGAAGGGAGGGGGGTAAGAAAACTCAAAATGTTTCAAAATTGACTTCGGCCTTCAGTGACCCCCCCCTTCTCCTTTTGGGCTTTGTACATATAAATATAGAATGTGGGAGTACATAGATTTGCTATATCTGCACGTGGGAAATATGCTTATTTTACGCAGCACCTGCGAGACGGACTTTTAGCAGTTTCCCTTAAGGAAAATCAGCAATTGAGGTCGTACTCATGACGCGAGTTTTGAAACCTTTCCTCAAATGTCCATCGATCCTACCCAGGAGATGATGAAAATGAGGTCCGTTCAAAACTATATATATATATATATATATATATATATATATATATATATATTTATATTGTCTGTTAACGCTGTAGCGGTCGCAATTTTTGTTTGATCGTTACCAAACTTCATATTTAGTTGTTTTATGTAAAAAGAAAGATCAAGTTCGTTAACGGCTGAAATCGGACCAGTGGGAGGGAGGTTTAGAAGGGAGGATTTTCGAAATATCTCCGTTATTATACGTCGGATTCAAAAAATTGTACAGAATCATTCTTATTGCAAATTAAATTTATTATAAATATTCTTATATACATTTTTTCTCTATCTTGAATATTAACCGAGAAATTTGCCTTTTTATTAAATCTGGGCGGCTAACGGACGAGAGTGACTGTCCCCCCAAAACCTAGTTCGGCCTTTTCCGTGACTGCTCGGCTCTCGTGAAATTTCTCTATTGTAAAACTTCACGTTGGAAATCTGCTTAGTTTACGCAGCACCTGCGAGACAGACTTTTTTACTATTGGAAACAATATATAGAACAATGTTTATACAGTAACTGAACTGTAATGTATGCTTTATGAGAATCAAGATTCCTACCTCGACTCTATGAAAGGTTATATTTTATACATGTTGTGTATATATATCCCCTTGGGTAAGAGGAATGAAGTATACAGCTGGAGGCTTTTTAAATGAGTGAGTGTATCTGACCGAGAGCTAACCGGCCAACCACCTTAGCTCAATCACGGAGATTTACGAGGCTAGTCTGCTGCTTAGAGATAAGGGTTCCTAATGGGAAACAGGCAAGGAGACTATGTTACACCTATGTAAATACCCCTACATCCCCAAAACAAACCCCTTTTCACTTATACAAACTCTACGCTCTCCACATATATTAATTGGCCAAATCTTATATTAACCTTAGCCGAGATAGGGAAAAATTTAGAAAATCTGTTATTAATGGCTTTCAATAAATTATTTTAGCAGATTTCCCGTAAGGGAAAAAAGCTTTTGAGGTCGTACTCTTGACGAAGTGTTTGAATTTCTTCTTCAAATGTCCATCGATCCTACCCAGCAGATGACGAAAATGAGGTCCGTTCAAAACTGTATTTATATATATATATATATATATATATATATATATATATATATATATATATATATATATATCTTTTTCCGCTCTAGCAGTCAAACTTTTTGATTTATAGTTACGAAACTATATATATATATATATATATATATATATATATATATATATATATATATATATAAATATATATATTGGGGCTCAGGTTGGCCGTGCGGGTTAAGGCGGTGGTCTTGATCTCGCATGGTAGACCTAGAATGGCGGGTTCGATTCCCACCCTGGGCAGTAGAAATTTATTTAGTGACGGACTCATTAAATAAACTCCTTGAGCCCACCTTGGCTAGAAAAGGGTGGTAACCTGTAGATAACCCGTCCCGATTAGCCACAGTAGCATAAAGTGGACGTATATATATATATATATATATATATATATATATATATATATATATATATATATATATATATATATATATATATATATATATATATATATATATATATATATATATATATACATTTGTTTGTTACTGCTGTTGCGGTCGCAATTTTTGTCTTATCGTTACCAAACGTTTTATATAATCGTTTTATGCAAAAATAAAGATCAAGTTCGTTAACGGCAGAAATCGAACCAGGGGGAGTGGGTGGGGGTGGGTTATAGGGGGAGAATTTCGAAAATTCTTAATATCTCCGTTATTATACGTCGAATCGAAACATTGTATAGAACCAATCTTATTGGTTAATAAACAAATAACAATAAATGTAATTTTCTATAAATGTTGTTATGTACATTTTTTCATTATCCTCATTATTAACCGAGATATGTGCAATTATTAGTTTTTCGACTTCAGTAAACCTCAACTCCGACTTATGTCATGTAAACAATAAGCAGATATATTATGAAGCACTTTATTTGAAGCCTGAATACCAAATATATTTCTCATTGAACATTTGCTTTTCGAGATAAATGCAAATACGTAATACACGTGAAAAATCTGTTTAGTTAGCGCAGCCCCTGCGTGACGGACTTTTATACAAGAGATTTAATTTCAAAATTTGAAACTATAACCCTAATTTGGAACTATATATATATATATATATACTGCTCAAAAATGAATAGGGATATTGGTTATTTTTTTCTTATCCTATTAATTTTAATTAAATCGACCTTAATTAAATAACTTTTTTATGGGGGAAAAGACAATAATTTCTATTAAATATTAATGATATTTATAATTAAAAAAAAAATTGCTAGGCCCCATAAATACCACAAAACCTACCAACCTACCAATATCCCTATTCCTTTTTGAGCAGTTTATACACACACACACACACACACACACACACACACACACACACACACACACAAACACACACACACACTCACACACACCCATGATTACGACCTTAAAAGCTGATTTCCCTTAGGGGAAATTTGCTAAAAGTAGAAGAGGGCGATTATTTAAATCCTAATTGATGATGTAATTTCACAACGACATAATCATTGAAAATGGTCGTTGACGCTTTTAAGGTAACCAATGAAAAATTATTAAGAAGCAGCTATCATTTTAAAATTCTGAATATTTAAAAGTGGCTCCAACGAAAAAGCAATGCGAATTTGTTCTTTAGATTTTGTCAATTGCTCTAAAACAAATTTCCAGTGGTTATGTTATTGTGACTACATCGAAGTGACTATACAAGAATTAACAAATGTCCATCATACGCAGGGGCTGCGTAAACTAAGCAAATTCCCCACGTGCTGGTATAACATACTATTGATCTCTTCCCACCTTATATTTTCTATTTCAAACAAAAATTCTGATGATTAGAAGAGGGGTTTTGCTGAAGGCTTAACATTTGAGGAACGAGTAAATGTATAGAGCAACAATTTTAGACCATCAATATTATAAAAAGATTGGTTCCATAAAATGTTTCGGTCCTACTTTTAATAAGGGAGATATTTTGAATTCCCAAATCCTTAAAATGTTTAAATACTGAGCATTGTATAGGCCAAAAAAACGTTTCCAAATCAAGACAATCTTAGTTGATGGCGTCAACTAAAAATTGACACTTTGATTTCAAACATTTTAATAATCTATGAAGAAATGTGGAACACTTTAAACATTGATATGTAAATCCATTACTATTATGCTCCAATATTTTTGTAAATTAATTTACTCTTGTACAATTTTATTCTTCAATATCTCAGGAACCATTCAGCCGTAAAATAACAGATTCCATATAAAGTCTGTATTGAATAATTGAAAATAAGGAAGCTGATGCCTACTTTAAATGGCCAATTTTCAATATAAAGCCCTGGTTTTTATCCGTTATGAGGGTATACACACCATATGAATATAAACGAAGCCCCCAATCCATAAAAATATTACTCCTTTAATCACCTGGAAGAAAAAAATAAACTTAAATTAGTTAGTATAAAAGTCCGTTACGCCGTAAGGAGATTTTCCACGTCAGGAGCTGCGTAAACTAAGCAGATTTCCCATGTGTGCCAGGAATTTGCATTTTTCTCGAATAGTAAAAGTCCAATGAGAACAATATTTGGTATTTAGGTTTCAAACCATGTGCTTCAATATATAACACCTCGCTGTCAATATGAAAGTAGTAGTAGGGGTTTACTAAAGACCGAAAACTAAAAAAGTCCGTCACGCAGGTGCTGCGTAAACTAAGCAGATTTCCCACGTGAAGTTATACAATAGAGGAATCTCCATACGAGAGCTGAGCAGTTACGACAAAGGGCCGAACAAGCTTTTGGCGGGAAACAGTCATCCGTTACTGCCCCACAATTAATAAAAATGCAAATATCTCGGTTAATATTCAAGATAGAGAAAACAATTATAGAACAATATTTATAGTAACTTTAATTTACAATAAGATTGGTTCTATACAATTTTTTGATCCAACGTATGGTAACGGAGATATTTCGAGTTTTCGAAAATCCCCCCTCCCACTGGTCCGACTTCAGCCGTTAACGAACTTGATTTTTCTTTTTACATAAAACTATTAAATACCGAGTTTGGTGACGATTAAACAAAATTTGCGACCGCTAGAGTGTTAACAGACAAATATATATATAATTTTGAACGGACCTCATTTCCGTCATCTCCGAAAATCGCGTCATGAGTACGACCTCAATAGCTTATTTCCCTTAAGGGAAATCTGCTAAAAAATCAAATATCTTGGTTAATAATCAGGATAGAGCAAAAATGCGTATAGCAACATTTATCGAGCATTACATTTTCAATACGATTGGCTCTATACAATTTTTTTTTCATGCGACGCATAGTAACGGAGATATTTCGAATTTTCAAAATTCCTACTATCAAAACCCCCTTCCTCCCAGTCGTTTGATTTCAGACAATAACGACCTCGATCTTCCATTTTACATGAAACGATTAAATACCGACTGTGTTAACGATTAAACAAATATTGCGACCGCTAGAGTGAACGTATTTGATTGTATCACGTATAATTAAGCTTTGTTAAAAACAATATTTGGTATTTAACCTTGTAATGGAGTGGTTCATGATATAACAGGTAGTAATTAATATGACACAAGTAGGAGTGGGGGTTTACTGAAAGCGTAAAACTATAAAATCCAAATATCTCGGTTAATACTCATTATACGGAAAATATGTATAGAACAATATTTTTCTGTAATCGTTGAATAATGGTAACATTACTAAACTGAAATGAGTGAAGAAAGTGAAACATTTTGCAATAGAGTGAAGAAAGTGAATTGCCTTCTTAATTAGTAATAAGTATAAATTAAAAAATAATTTGAAGTTGGAAATTAAATGCTTTTAAATGTTTCTTAACATTGTAAGAATTTATTTTAACAAAATAAATTGAAATTTGATTGAATTATTGGTGGAAATAATCAATATATTTTAAAATTTAAATATAATAATAATTACCTTCCTTGTTTATAACCTGCACTTGTTTATAACTGCACTACTTCACAATCATCACTAGTTGTTTTATAACTATGCTTATAACCTTTCACAACCATGCTTATAACCTACCAACAACATACCATAATCTTCACAACATCCTAATTTTGTTCATATTCTGGTTAGATCTGATCATGTATTACACGATTACAGAAAAAAATTAATATTACACTCGTGACGAAAGTAGAATTTACAACTCTCGTGAAATTACCACACTCGCTTCGCTCGTGTGGGTAAACGTTTCACTCGAGTTGTAAAATGATCTACTTTCGTCACTTGTATTATAAATTACTATTATAGTATAGGGGTTTACTAAATACCAAAAAATAAATAATGAAAATATATTGGTTAATAATCAAGATAATGAAACAATGTACATAACAACATTTATCGAGCATTACATTTTCAATACGATTGGCTCTATACAATTTTGTATACGACGTATAGTAACGGAGATATTTCAAATTTTTAAAAATACTCCTGTCTAAACCTCCACTGGTTCGATTTCAGCCATTAACGACCTCGATTTTTCTTTTTACATAAAAATAATAAATTCCGAGTTTGGTATCGATCAAAAATCAATCGCGACCACTATAGTGTTAACAGACAAATATATATATATATATATATATATATATATATATATATATATATATATATTACCTACATTTGATGAAATATTTCGAAAATCGCGTCATGAGTACGACCTCAATAGGGAATCAGCTAAAAACCGATGATTAGAAGTGGGGGTTAAAAGAATACAGTATGAATAACTGACATTTGACTACCAAAAAAAATGTATTCCTGCAATAGCAATTTAGAGCATAAATATTTTAACAAGATCAGTTTTATAAAATTTTCCGATAGGACTGACAATAACGGAAATAATATGAATTATCGATTAGTGCAACGTACTTTAACTTATTATTCGCTGGACATTACTGTTATTTGGAGGTTTAATATTTACAACACTTTGATATACGAATTAAATTATTATAATTATACATCTTGTAATCTGGCATAATTCGTCCTAGGGCAGGTTTTGAGATTTGTTTTCGTAATTTGCTAAAAGCATGAGTACTACAAATAGGAAACATAATATGTATAATAATGAACAATACATATTCAGCAGAGCAATTATCTAATATCACACTATGCTGTATTGAACGCAATTAATATAATAATTAATTGACTTGCAACAACTTAATTAGTTAAGCTAATAGCTGTAATACATTTCACTAAATGAATAATTTAAATTAGTTGAACACGTGTACACGGGCGAAGTGATTTGGATTTCAATTAGTCCACCTTGATGTTAGAAATATAATAATTCTTTAGAAATATTTAATTCAGCACTAAATTACAATACAATGAATCGCCCAAGAAGTGGATAGACATCACTTGTTTGCAAGACACTTTTTTTGCAGTTCTTCCATCCAACCACTACCGGCAAACTTCCATGTTACCAGAGTACCTATATAAATAAAAAAAATTGTACTTTCAGCAGATTTCCCTTAAGGGAAATCAGCTATTGAGGTCGTATTCATGACGCCATTTTCGAAATTTTTCTTCAAATATCCATCGATCCTACCCAGGAGATGACGAAAATGAGGTCCGTTCAAAATTATATATATATATATATATATATATATATATATATATATATATATATATATATATATATATATACAGTGGAGCGTCGATTATCCGAACGTCAATTATCCGAACGTTCGATTATCGGAACCAGTTTTTTTTTTTTTTAAATGTGTAATTTTAATTGAACTGATTATTTAATTTACTTATTGGTATGTTAAAATTATTGTTACTTTGAATAAAATTAAAGAAAAATATAATTATTTTTCTCAGAACGTCTATAACGGAAGCCATCATTAATTATTTCTCAGAAACTGATTCTATACATATCTGTATCTGGTTCAATGTGTGTTCAATGCAATTAGACGTTGAATAGCATTGGTTTACTTAGAACTGTATACACTACCTAATTTCTTCATTGCATTAGATTCTGTGAAACCCTTTCCGTTCATATAACTGGTTGTGAAAAGCTTACTTTCTGTTTCAAACAGTTCTTTGCGAGGTGTACATTGTATTTGTATTGCACATGTAGCTCAATTAGACAACTTATACATATGTATGTATGTATTTCATAACACTCGTTTCTTCACTATGCTCATACATACTATGTTTAAATAAATAAACAAACTTGGGTTTTTTTTTTTTTACGAAGTTATTTTAAATATTCCTTTTCCTTATTATTTTTAAGAAAATAAATAAACACAAAATAAATAAAAATGTTGATTATCTGAACTTTTGATTATCCGAACCACGTCTGACAACATTATTTC